>CM022704.1:21917745-22355245 GCA_012295165.1 Asparagus setaceus | reverse complement strand
TAAACTCCTCCTTGCTTGCATAAGAGCCTCAAAAAATCCTCTCTAACCCGCAAATTACACACCTTTGTTCAAAACCCCTCTTTAGATCTAGGGTTTCTTCAATTTTCTTGGGATTTAATCGATTTCGATCGATTTTTCTTCACGAAATCAGGCCTCCTGTTGATCTTCCATCAGATCTGAAGCCTCTTCACCAAACCCTAACCCTCTTAGAGCTTTTCTGGCCTCAAATTCCATCAAAACCCGATTCCTTTACTCGTTCGAGCCAAAAAATCTATTTTTTATCATGTCTCCCAAGAGATCTCGTGTCCCCAAAGACAAATCCATCCCACTAACCACTGAGGTCGAAGAATCCACTTCCTCGGCTTACGGGGGTAAGATCTGGGGGTGTGAACCGCGTGTCATGGATTGAAAAATCGTATTTTTGTGTAGAATTCCCGTTTGTTCTCCTTTGCGAGGCATTCGGGAAGAGTTGAGGTCCTCCTTCATGAGGATCTGGGCTTGAATGAGTATTTTGCATTGCCAAAATGCTCGTGAAATTAACAAAATGAGGTTCTGACTGTCTCGTGCTTGTGCGACAGTATGGACTGTCTCGCTGTTGGCGAGACAGTTTTGACTGTCTCGCCCACTGCGAGACAGTTCTCTCATTTCTGGTTTTCTGACTAAGTGTTTTTCACACCTAGTATTGCTCTTTGGGCTTGTTATGATGTATTTTCTTTGTATCTTGTAGTTGAATTTCCTCCTGCGGCGTTTGCTGCCTATGAGTCAAGTGGACTGAATAGCAAAGCTTTCTCCTCTTCTCGTGAGGCGCCGCTGATAACTGAGGTTCCCCTACTTGGCCCAAGTGCGCCTCCGGAGCTATTGGATTTGATACAACAAGGGGATCGTCGTTCATTGTGGAGGCTGATAACTGACGCTCCGCTTGTGAAGGACGCTGGATCCACGGACATTATAAGGAAACCAAGTTACTTGTTTGGGGACTCTGTAGTAGACCTGGAAGCTCTATCTTCCTGCGCTGAGTCGTGGTTATATGAAGGCAACGGCGCTCATCTTCACCTTTCCTCTTTCGCTCGCCATCACTCGTTGGTGCATCTGTGCAATTTATCGGTCAAAAGGAGCATGCCTTGGAGGTTGACCAAGGACCAGGAGCGTGTACATTGTGGGTATGTTGGTCAAGGCGCTACCCCAAGCTCCAACGATAGGGATTACATTTGCGCATTCTATCCTGGAATCGCGGGTCAAGATAGTCCGGCTCAAAATGAGCTGATGGTCAAAGCTGATACGGTGAGGAATCGATTGGCCCGAATGGGAAGGGAGCCGCCATCCAAGAAACACCGATGTTTTGGTTGGGTCCACTCTTCCAGCGACCGATGGTGGACACGGATGACTAAGTACGTCCTCGGCCGGTGGAGTCGGGAGCTTCAAGAGAACTGTTTGTACATTCCCATCCGAGCGAGCATGTACGGGCTTCCTTTCAGCGCGAACCATTTCCTCACGCTTCTAGACATCTACAACCCGGACACGAATACCTTTTTGAGAAGGAATGGGGAGTTGGGCTTACCACTCCATGAAATGATGAAGGTATCCGGCCTACCGATGGGTGACGCGCCATACCAGGAGTACTTTCCCACCAACCGTCAACTAAAACAGATGAAGGAGAAAGTCTCTGCAGGTTACGAGATCTTGTGGAAATTAACCTGCCACTACCAGATGGCTATAGCATCGATCGATGTGAAGGCCAATAAATGGCCTCAAGTCAGCCTGAAACAGTTTGCTGATTATCTGTCCAAGAATCTGGAGAGTACCGATGAAGTGAGTGAGCTGGAACCTCTGAATCCCTCCAATATTAACAAGTTGATTGTGAAGGCGAAGGCTCAATCTTATACCACTCCATTTGCTGAGGGCAAAATCCCGAAGGGTATCAAGTTCGAGACCTTCCTATGGCAAGTACAGAAGCAGATCAAGTCACAAACTCTTCTGGCGGGCTACCTAGCAATCTGGTTGAAGAAATGTGTGGTCCCGCATCAAGTCTCAGAAGCGATGCCTTTGGAAGTGCTCTTTCCAGCTGTCAAGCTAGTCATTAGTCCCCGACTTTCTCTTCTCCCGGCGATGGTGGCAGATATTCATTATGGACTTCGACGCTTAATCACTGGCTTCATGCAGAAGGGCAAAGGGCCTTCTAATGAGATCCCGGCTGTTAAGGTCGAATTGCCATACACCTATCTGATGGCTTGTCTCGTCCTCCATCGCCCGGACTTGATGACGGCGCCTGAGACAGTCAACCCTGAGCTTCCTCTGTTGCAAACCTTGGAGAACTGCAAGTGGGGAGTAAGACAATGGCATGAGGTGTTTCGCCAATTTAAAGTCGCCAAGTGTTGGGAATTCTTTAAGTGTTTCCCACACTTTTCGGGTCATTACGACGAAGTTCTTGTGGACGCTGCTGAGCCCAATGGAGACCGGACTATACTGTATCTTGGCTGTTTCCGGTGGTTGATAAATATTTGCCCCGGTTATCTCATCTTCCGAGTCAAGAATTCTTGCGAAATCGAGCCCTATTTTCCCTGCCGGTTCTCTCGTCAATTCGGCTATGACCAAATCTACATCGGGAATACGAATCGGGGAATGAAGACCCATGGAGGCCTTGTTGACGGTGCGCGCGCTTGGTATTGGAGTATCAGCGGCTGCACTAATGCCAAATTTAGCCTACCTGCTGCCGAGCCCAAGCTTCAGATGACTTTCTTGTACTGTAAGTGGCTCATTGCGGCTAACGCTCCCATTTCAAGGACTTCAAAAATTGAAGCGGAGAGTAGGAGAGATCCAACGCCGACTCGTGCCTCCCCTCCGCGAACTAAAACATCCCGGCAGTCTAAGGGCAAGCAGAAGGCTGTTCGCGAGGAGAGCGAGGAAGAAGATTTCGAAGACACGATCCAAACTTCCGAAGAGGAGGAAGAAGAGACTGTCCGTCCTGCAGGGGTCCGGATACGGAGTGAAGTAGTAGTATCTCTTCCTCGTCGTTCTCCAACTCAACGGGATAAACCAACCCGGGTTGCTCAGCATGTTCCATCTTCTCCCAAGCATCCTCTGAAACGACCTCGAAAGGAGGTCCTTTTTACTCATCCCAACAAGATGACTGTTGAGACCGGGGAAGAAGAAGAAAAAGAAGAGGAGGCTTTTGATCCCATTCTCCGAAAGAGAGCCCACACGTCGATGACCGTACCTAAATCGACTTCTATTGCCAAAGCATTGATGCATACAAAGAAAGTCGCATATAGGCCTCAGCGTCCGAGATCTCCAACTCCTGAGGCAGCGGGCACTGATCTCCCAATTGGAGGAGGAGGTAAAATTTTAATTTTACCATCTCACTTGTGATTCATATTTATTATTTGTTCTCTTTTCTTCTCAGAACGTTCTGAAGAAGGCAAAATTCCAGCTGAGCCTTCCCCTCCGCCAGCATTCGTCTATGAAGATCCCAGCTTCACGGCACAAGTACATGAAGCTATGGATGAGGGTGTCCCGGATACTTCCATCGGCGCAGACATTGATATCTCTCCAGTCCCCAAGACTGTTGTTGCAGGTACGAATACCTCATCTGGGTGGCAACTCAAAGAATTGAGCAAGTCCGACTTTGTTCCTCCGCTAATCGCTAATGCGCTTCATGTTCTTTTAGAAAAACTTTAAGAAGTGGGCGCAAGTGTTAGCCGAGCAGAGCCAACTTTCGGTACAAAGTCCGATTTTTATTTTGTTTTCTTCTCTTCATATTGAAACTCTAATATGTTGTAGCTGCAGTAGTGGAGGAGCAGGCTGAAGGAGGGGCCACTCCAGGCGAAACGCTTGGGGAATTCACTGAACCCGCGGAATCGGCTCCCGGTATATACATATATCATTATGATTTTAACATATGCATATATACGTATATTAACGCTCGGTATATTTTGCCAATGTCACAGTGAAAGAATTGATGGAGACGGAGCCTGCACATGAAGAAGGTCTCGGGGAGTTTTCTGAACCGAGCCTAGCTCAGATAATCTCTGTTTCTGAGTCCGATCACAACCTAATCGACGGTATGTTATCGGAACAGACTCAGAGAGAATCTGTTGTAGAAGTTACCCCTTCTGCAGGTATGTGTCTTATTATCCAGATCCTCTCAATTATCTTGTTGATAGTCGATGATTTAAGAATATTTTCTCTTGCTGGCCCCGTCACTGCTGCTGCCGAGCAAACTGGAGGGTCTCCGGTTCTAAGTTTGGAGCTTCAGCCCCCCATTTCTCAGACCGATCCTACTATTGCCTCGCCTCTTGTTGAAGGCTCTCCCGTTCAACCTGGACCACCGGCTACTCAAGTCGAACCTGAATCAACTCTGGTGGTTCAGAATTTGAAGCAGGCAAGCGGCGAAGGCGGGGATCTTAGGCGCATCCGTACATCTCAGGCCGTCTTTTATAAGAGTTCTAATATTTAAGATCCTTCGAAACTCACGTTTCTTCTTTCACAGCGCCTTCTTCCATATTATACGACTCCATTAAGACGTTGATGTCGGACGAAGATCCAGAAAAGGCGATCATTGGCGCAGAGCTTGAAGGCTTTATCTCTCTTCTCCATAGTGTTATCGAGAGAGTCGTGAACAAGGGTTTCTCTTTTAGCTTTCTTAAGCGGCCTCTTGATCGGCGTGTGGCGGCTATAAGAGAAGAGGGATTCTCCGACTTAGCGGATTCCATTATAAAGGATCTGACTGAGTTGGAACAAGAGCTGGCGGAACTTCTGAGATTGCGATCCGAGGGTGCTTCCTCTTATATTTCTTCTCAGATCGAGTCCGTTATGAAGGCCAAGGAAGCCAAGCGAGAAGCTACTGTACATGAACTACAGCAAGTGCAGGCTCATTCTGATCGTATCAGGGCGAGCATGAATACTAAAAAGAAGACTAAAGTGACTTCTTTGCATTAGTTGGCGACAAGCTCGAGGTTGCTAAGCAAGGAAAGCCCTTGAAGAAGCCGAAGAGATGCAGAGCCTTCTGGAGATTGACCTGGTTGGAGTAGAGAAGTCCTATTCCAAACTATCCAAACAACTGAAGGCTTCTAACGAAAAGTCCGCTGAGCTGGAGCGAGAGATAATTCAGCTTCAAATCCTTGATGATTTCTCGAGAATGCTCTTGGAGGGGGAGTTAGAACAGAAATACAAAGAGGAGCTCTCAAGCCTGGAAGAACGGATCCGCCTCCGTCAGTTGTCTCACTAAGCGCCTTTTGTTGTCCCCCTTTTTTGTTTTGTTTAGCCGACAATTATTTTGTATTTCATTATTCATGAAATAAAATTTTAGTTTTATCGACTTTCATTATGTCATCTATTCTTTTTGAACAAATGAGCATAACTTTTTATAGGATTTTTAGCAAACCCTCAGCCATCAACGAATTTGATAAGCCTTTACCAACTACCGTTTGAGTTGGGCTAGCATGTAGATTATCTAAATCCGTTCTATATGTAACGTTGTACTAAAAGAATGAACTCTCTTGGATTTTGTACTACGATATGAATACGTAGTTTCGATCAATATTTACGAGAATTGACTACGCGGCGACGTGTGTTAGACGCTGACTTATTTCCGATTTAAGGACAGGAATGACACCTACCATGCTTAAATAGGCGTAGATTTAACAAATCATTAAGTTAATAATGAGACTAGCTATGTATTGAATACATAGACTTTGTTCGCTACGATATTGAATACGTAGACTTGGTCAACTATCACGGGAATTGACTACCCGGCGGCGTGTGTTAGACGCTGACTTATTCTCGATTTAAGGACAGGAATAACACTACTACGCTTAAATAGGCATAGATTTAACAAATCATTAGGTCAATAATGAGACTGGCTATGTATTGAATACACAGACTTTGTTCGCTACGATATTGAATACGTAGACTTGGTCAACTATCTCGGGAATTGACTACCCGGCGGCGTGTGTTAGACGCTGACTTATTCCCAATTTAAGGACAGGAATAACACCTACTACGCTTAAATAGGCGTAGATTTAACAAATCATTAAGTCAGTAATGAGACTGGCTATGTGTTGGATACATAGACTTTATTGTTGTTGTCTTTTCCTGGGGTAAAGACGAACCCGTTGTGTCTTCTCTTGGGGCGAAGGCGAACCCGTTGTGTCTTCTCTTGGGGCGAAGGCGAACCCATTGTGTTGAAGAAGAAGAAGGTATTTTCTTATCTCCCGCTTCAATTGAGAACTCCTTATTTATGTGAACTGAGAGTCAGAAGAATTCCTGATGCACGTGCACCATGGAATCTATAAAGAAACTCAAAGTGGGATCTCCGCTTCGAGAATCAAATTGGAGTCGGACCACATGGCTTTGACTCAGAAAAGAAAAGGGGGCCTTTTAACTCACGTGAGAAAAAGGTGAAATTTGGAGGAACCTAACTACTCAAAGGTTCAGTTGTTCAAATTTGTCTCCTCTTGGGGCAGAAACGGACCCGATATTGGAATGGAATTCTCGTTCACGAACAGAACCGAGAAAAGATCTTGATATTGTTAATGGCCTTAACTGTTGAGAGGTTTGGCCTAGTGGGAGGAGGGGGGGTAATGATAAAGGAATTTTGATTTTGGTCCTAACTGTTCGAAGGTTTGACCAAGTGGGAGTTAAAATTTAAAATGACCCTAACTGTTCAAAGGTTTGGTCAAATGCAAAATGAATAACGACCCTAACTGTTCAAAGGTTTGATCGTACTGGATCCAGTGGGAGTTTAGAGAATGTGACTATTCAAAAGTCTGATCATCCAAAATTGGTAAATGGTATTTCTTGGCTATTGGAATATGATAAACCTGGGCCCTTCATCACAAAACAGGTTATCCCGAGTACACTAAGGATAGTTCTTTTAGGAACTTCCCATTAATTGGCATCATCATCTTATCACCGTCTTGGGTGATCAAACGATATGCTCCACTTGAGTAGACCGTATCAATTACAAACGGCCCCTCCCATTTGGATTGGAATTTGCCTTTCTTCTTGGAGTTAAGGATCATTGGTCGCCGGACGGCGAGTACCAAGTCCCCTTCCTTGAAGACCCGGTGCCAGACTTTCTTATTGAAGGCTTTAGAAATTCTGGCCTGGTATAACTCGATTTGTTGCTGAGCCTCCAAGCGTTTCCCATCCAACATCTCTAGCTCTTCAAGACGCTTCTGATGTTGCTCATCATGCGTCATTACCGTCGCAAGTGCAATGCGAAGGGTTGAGATTTGTATTTCTAGCGGTAAGACGGCTTCACATCCGTATATCAAGGAGTATGGGGTGACCCCGGTCGGTGTTCGGACCGTGGTGCGGTATGCCCAAAGAGCCTCGCCAAGCTTATCGTCCCAGTCTCGTTTATTGGTCCTTACTAGCTTTGCCAAGATCTTGATGATAGTCTTGTTGAAAGCTTCAGCTGAACCATTCGCAGTAGGATTATAAGCTGTAGATGAAACATCTTGGATTTTGAACTTGCTGCAGAATCTGACAAAAGCGTTGCTGATAAATTGGGGGCCGTTGTCGTGCACAATTCGTCTTGGGACACCGTATCGATAAATGATATGGTGTTTGATGAATTTGATGACATCACTCGTCTTGACTTCTTTGAGCGGAATTGCTTCAGCCCATTTGGAGAAGTAATCCGTGATTGCTAAAATAAGCGGTCACCCTTTGTCGATGGGGAAGATAGGTCCTACCATCCATTCCCGGGTTTGAATGGCGGAAGTGGGCGGCGGATCTGAGTCTTACGGAGGTGATACATGTAGTTAGCATGTATTTGACATGCGTGACACTGTCTTGCGTATGCAATTGCATCTTTGATCATGGTCGGCCAATAATAGCCCAATCTCCTTAGTTGATCTCCTAACTTAGGACCTGGTTGATGTGCGCCACAAGTCCCATCATGCGCTTCTTTGAGGGTTTCTTCTGCTTCCTCGGTTGAAAGGCATCAGAGTAGTAAGCCATCATATATACGACGATAGAGCGTTTGAGTCGCGGTGTTATAATAAAATCTCGGTTCTTTTCTTCGGACTGATTCCCTCTCTTTTATATCTTCCAGTAAAATACCGTATAAGACATAATCTATAATGGGAAAATGCCAATCTCGAAGTTCGAGCTTGGTCAAAGTGGCATGTGCTGCTTTGACGTCCAAAGCACATTCCGATATGAAAAGTTGATGCGTCTTCACAGTGATCAACTGTTCTGTTTCTGGGGTTGTGCCAACGAAACAGCTAATGTCGCCAATGCGTCTGAATAGGCATTCTGGAGACGTGGTATATACTCGATGAAAAATTCTTCAAAGGAGTCCGCCATCTCAACGGCCGCCTGGTGATACGGAATCAAGTCTGGCTTCCTGACTTCATAATCCCCATGAATTTGATTAACAATCAACTGAGAATCTCCAAAGGCTTCGAGATATTCGACCCCCAGCTCTTTGGCAAAGTTGAGTCCCATAAGTAACGCGTTGTATTCGGCCACATTATTAGAGCACGGCTCGGTTAGCGAGTAAGCCCGAGGCATTACGTGCTTCCCCGGGGAAACTAAGACAACTCCAACTCCGGAAGAAATCTTAGAACATCCAGGGGCACTTGCCACGTTGGTTGCTCGAGAAGCTCCATCAAAATATAGTTGCCATACTTGTTGATGAGAAGTGTGGTTGACCTCGTAGGTTTCGTCGGGCAAGTCTTCATAAATTTTAGCTTTGTCCTTACTAGGTCGAACTGCTAATTGGTCACAAATTGCTTGTCCTTTCGCCGATTTCTGCTGCTTGAAGTGGATGTCGTATTGCGAGAGGAGTAATGCCCATCTCGCTAATCGCCAATTCAAAGAGGCCGGTTGCGTCATGAATACTCGGATTGGATTAACGTCCGAGATGACATGTACCGTTTGTCCAACTAGGTAATGTCATATTTTTTGCATTGCAAATACCAAAGCCAAGCATTCCTTCTCAATATCGAGATATCGAGATTCAGCACCCACCATTGTCCTACTCAGATAATAGATTGCCTGCTCGTGACCGTTATCATCATCTTGTGCTAATAAGGCACTTAATGAATGGTTAAATCGCTCGGACATAAATCAAAACGGTTCCACGATTTGATTACAGCGAGCGGAAGATTTGATAAGTATGCTTTGATATCTTCAAAGGCCTTTTGACATGCATCGTCCCATACGAACGAAACACCCTTTTTTGTGAGCTTGGAAAATGGTTGACACTTTCCTGCAAGATTCGAAATGAAGCGTCTGACATAAGCCAATCTTCCTTGTAACCCCCTAAGCTCTTTGAGATTTCTCGGAGGTTGTAATTCATTGATTGCCTTTACTTTGTCAGGGTCGATATGAATTCCCTTCGAGGTGACAACGAAACTAAGAAATTTACCACTGGCCATCCCCAAGAAAGACTTCGTAGGATTCATCTTCAACTGGTGACTTCGCATGAGATCAAATACCGTCTTGAGATCTTTGATATGATCACTTTTATTGCGGCTTTTCACTACTAAGTCATCGGCATAACACTCAATGGTCTTTTGGAGATGCTCTTGGAAGATCTTCGTCATCGCTCGTTGATATGTAGCACCTGCATTCTTCAAACCGAAGGGCATGACAGTGTAGCAAAAGATGCCAAGAGGCGTCCTAAACGACGTGTGTTTCTCGTCATCGGGATGTATCTTGATTTGATTGTATCCACAGAATCCATCTATAAATGACATTCTTTCGAACCCACAAGTATTGTCTATAATGACATCCGTAATGGGTGTGGAAAATCATTCTTTGGGCATGCAAGGTTCAGATCCCTGAAGTCAATGCAGATTCTAATTGTCCCATTCTTTTTTAGAACAGGGACAATATTACCCACCCAATCTGGATGTTGTTCTTCTCTGATAAAACCCGATTGTATGAGTTTCTTTACTTCAGCTACAATTGCTTCCATAATTTGTGGACGAAATCGTCAATGTTGTTGTTTCACGGGTTTGGCTTCCGGTTTAATATTAAGGCGGTGCACTGCCACTTCTGGATCAAGCCCTAGCATATCTTCATAATTCCACGTGAAGACGTTAATATATTCTTTGGCGAGAGAAATTAATTCATCTTTCTCTTCTGGCGAAAGATTGCCGCTAATAAATATAGGTTTTGGATTTGCTTCGTCTCCCATATTTATTTGAATCACCTCATCTTCGGTAGGTGGCTCCCTTTGCTCGAATCTATTACCGAACTGAACATTCAGATGGAAATTCCAGGGGTCTTCCCAATCTGGTAAGTGATCATCTCCTCCAGGTTCTGCCGGGCTTATTGTGGTCATGTTAGATATTAGTCCTTTAAAAACTTCCCCGAGACTGACGTCTGAATCCCACATTGAAGAATCTGATAAATTGTTGTGATCCTCAACTTGCCAACAACATTCGTTGGAAGATGAAGAGACGTAACCCAAACCTCTCCTGTGTTCATAATAGTGGTAGGATTTTCCTTTCGGTACATGAGAAAGTCGAGGTGGAGTTTGAATGCCTCGCCCGAAACAAAGACCTGCCCCGTGAGCGAAATCATATCCCCATTTCTTCATGTAATGGCGTGCTTGTGAACTATACTTGGAGAAGTATTTGCAGGGTCCTTCATCACTATCGTTAGCTTCCCAAAAGAGGTTTCGCTGTGGAGATATTTCCCCTTTTCTAAAGATTGTCTCCCTTGCACCTTTTGAAGGAACAACGAAAGTGGATCCAGTCGAGCTTTGGAGGCATTTCTTCATCTGATTGGATGATGAGAGCGGCACATGCACATCGTAATCCTTATACAGTCCCTGCATTACATTATCACTACTAGGTACATACTCTAAACCGTTATTTATTATATGTTCATCGGCAAGTTGCCAGTTACAACTTCCTCTTGACGATTCAGTTTCATCAAGATCGATTACAAGAGGCTCAATGTCATTAAGTACAAAGTTTCCATCATAATCGAGCCCATCTTGATTATCGGCTTCATTTTATTTATGCGTACCTGGTAGATGGTTGATGTCGATTGACCATATAGAAGAGAGTCAGTAAAATAATTTTCCAATCTCTTGAATGGCTGTTTATCCGCGACCACTGTCTTGACTACATTATCAGTGTCGACATATTTAAAACACTGATGCAATGTAGATGGGACTATGACATTACTATGGATCCAAGGTCGACCCAATAGTAGATTGTAAGAAGTCTCTGCGTCGATGACATAGCACGTGACTTCGGACTTGAGATCCCCAAGCTGGCACTTCACTTGGATTTTGCCCAAAGGTCTGGAACCACTGGTATTGAATCCATAGATGACAGTGCCTGTAGAAGCCAACTTACTAGCTGGAATTCCGAGATGATACATCAATGAATTGGCATGATCTTGTGCGGATCACGGGTCAATTTAAATTCGGTTGACGACAACTGAGCCAATGTTCCCAGTAAAATACAAGGGCCTGCCATGCTTCGAATTTCTCACTTGCATATCATCTCAGGTGAATGTGATGCAAGGAAAATGTTTAGCCGCCAGGTTGTAGTGTTCAGGCTTTTAGGAACTTGCTTAACTTGCGTGATGAAGGCTTCTGAATCAGCCAATGCTTCCTGTAAAGCCTCTCTGGTTTCCTTGGAGAGACGCAACAACTCGTAAAGAGTTATTCTTGCTGGGATGTTGGCCAATTGAGCCATGACATCGAAACGATACTGGGCGTTCGAGCTTTCTGGCTTGTCCCTTCCAATCGGCTTACTAAATCGTGGTTGTTTGCGATTCAAAACCTCTTTTTCCTTTTGCCGATCATCACCAATTGGCGGCTGTGAGGAAAGCACCTGTGGCTAAGGCTCGTTTTCAGGATATTGAAATCGATACTCATTTCCACTTCTGGTAGCATAAGCTGGTTCTCCTTCTGCTGTCAGAACTTCCTGCTCATTTTCAGAAGACGAGAGGGTTGGAATTTTCTCGTCTCCTTCCTCCAGAGCTGCTGAGATATGACCACAAGACTTGCCTTTGCGCCTGGACCTCTGTGCCGTGGAAGACCCGGTCCATTGCGCATCTTAAAGGAGGTCTGGATGAACCCAAAGTACTTCGCCATTAGGGGCTGTGTGTGAAACTAACCCCTTTTGACATTGACCATATGGGTCATCATTGACTGTCTTGAACTGCACCTCTGGGAAAATCCTCTGTTGGTACAGCATGGGCGGCATGGATCCAAAATTGATAGCCACCATATTCGAACCGACTTTCTTCTCCTTCTTTACCGTTATAATTCCGGCATCGATCAAAGCTTTAATCTTGTCTTTGAGGACAAAGCAGCTTTTGGTCGGATGATGGACCCTCCTGTGATATGCACAATATTTAGGGTCCGAGATCTTATTAGCCTCCTCCTGATTTGTGATTGGAGGCAACTTGATCTTGTTATTGTCCAGAAGGTATTTGAAGATGGCCGGAACTTCTTCCTCCTTGAAAGTGTACGTTCTCTGGAATCTTGAGTCCAGAGTCTTTTGCGGCTCTTGAGATTTTTGTTGAAATCTCAACTGCGGTTGCTGCTGCTGTGGCGATTGTTGACGTTGCTGTTGGAATGTCTGATTTGCATCAACAGCGGTAGCTGGCGCCTTTCCTCTGCCACGGGGCACGAAATTTAACTTTGAGGGACCAGTTGTCGGTTGGTCTCTCTCAGTCTTCTTTCTCTTGAGGAATCGCTCAGCTTGTTCCCCTCGAAGCTTCAATTCTTTCCATGTGGTCGGTGCTATGAACCCCATGGCCTCCAACAAATCTAGAGAGAGATTATTGTGACAAGTCTGCAATATGAACTCCTCAGTAACTGGATCCCTACAGTTCATAGCTTTGTTGCGGAAGTGTTTGACGAAAAAGTCAATCGTCTCTCCATTCTTCTGCTTTTCATCCAAGAGGGTCCCGATCAAGACTTCAGTATCATCATCGAAGAAGTTGTTGAGAAAGAAACTCTCCATGTCATCCCAGCAGTTGATACTCCCAGCCTCGAGTCTTCGATACCAATCGAAGGCAGCCCCGCGAAGGGTTCCTACGAATGATCGAACCATCAAAGGCTCATTTCCCGAGATCACGCCCAGATGAGATTTGAAGTAGATTAAATGTTGTGTGGGTGAGCCTCTTCCATTAAATGGTGTGAAGTTAATCAAATTGAACTTCGATGGATATGGAATTGAGTCCCATTCTCGGGTATGGACATGGAATGCCGGTCTTCTTGATTTCTTGAGCGGACATTAGAGCATTGATTTTGCCTTCAAGCTCTTTCATTTTTTCACTTTCATCCTCCCCTTGCTTCAAATTACTCCCGGTAGGATGGGTTGGGCCATCTCCACTTTGAGCACCTGATGTAGTTTTCTTTGGAGGTTGATCGGCAAGGATGTGTTCATCCATTTCCGTATCGCTGTCTTCTAGGTCATGGGCAACACGATGACTGGATCCGCCTTGTTGACTGGACTTGTATAGTGTAGTTTTCTGACTTTGTAATTCCCTCATCTGCTGCATGGCAAACTCCATCTCCGTTTTCATCTCGGCCTTAAGCTCTTCTCTGTTTAGCTAAGGCTTCTTGCAACATTTGAGCCAGCGTTTCAGTAGTGACAGTGTAAGCTTCTCTAGCTTGACCCACGCTCGACATTATGTCATCGGACGCCACCGCTGAGCAAGCGTCGGAGGTCTCATCTTCAGATGAATTTCCTTCATGCATCCTTCTATAGTCTCTGTGTTTTATAGCCCACAGTTGCAACCGAGACATCCTTTGGGAAATCCGGGTGCCGACTTTTCCGCCAGGAGTGAAGTCAGGATCTGTATCTGTCGCTACCTCTCCTTTTCCCTTGTTTACCATGTTGATGGTAACTTTGGGGAATTCATCCAATTGAATAGCAGATCTTCTTTTTCGGAAGCGTCTTGGCCTTGGCTTCGATTCTTCCTTTGCTGGCAGGAAAAGTTTCTCGAATACCGAAGCTCTTTGTGGACGAGCCTTCGACTCAGAGCAAGCACATCCTGATAGTAATGTCTTGATTAGCTGTGCACATGAGCAAGAACAATTTATCTCACCAATAGTCCTTTTTCGTGTGTTGCCACCCCCAGCGTGATGATGCGGTTGGTGTGGTTCGTCATGGATTGCACTTCCACCACTAAGTGTAACATTGCCTTTAACTTGAGGACCGTCTTCTTTTTGGGGCGTCTTGGCCTTGGCTTCGATTCTTCCTTTGCTGGCAGGAAAAGTTTCTCGAATACCGAAGCTCTTTGTGGACGAGCCTTCGACTCAGAGCAAGCACATCCTGATAGTAATGTCTTGATTAGCTGTGCACATGAGCAAGAACAATTTATCTCACCAATAGTCCTTTTTCGTGTGTTGCCACCCCCAGCGTGATGATGCGGTTGGTGTGGTTCGTCATGGATTGCACTTCCACCACTAAGTGTAACATTGCCTTTAACTTGAGGACACGTCTTCTTTTGGGGGCGTCGACCATTTGACCTGGGAGACACTTTTAATCGTTTGACTTCGTCATCTGAAGTCGTCTTTGCATGAACCACAAGTGTCTGATCATCTTTCGTGACTTTGCAAGTTACACACTTCAATTTCTTCCTTTCAGCAGACTCGCGGACCTTGTAAGATGACTCTTTCTTCTGAATAGAGCCATCATGAGCAGAGCACCCGGCTTTGCAATCTGCCGGGGTATTATTGCAAGGGGAAACCTCCGTCGTGAGTGGGTGAGATTCGTTGCACACTACGACAGATCGGACCTCCCTCCTTGGAGATGAAATCCTCCGATGCTTGCAAGATGAGGAGGATTTTGATGAAGAAGAAGAGAGATATTCTTCAAACTTGGCTTGGTCGAAGACATAATCCAGTCCGTCGACCATGAGTTCAGCTTGGTCGTTGCTTGGTTGCGACACAATAGCCTCAACGTTGAGACTACTGGCTCCCACTGTGGTCGCCATCGTGTTTACGCCGAGAGCGGGTTTCTTTGTAGTTTCCATTTCCAAAACGTTTCGCAAAATGAAAACAAGTGAAAGATTACATGTGTAACTCTCTCGAATACAAAGAAGATTGTCTCACTCTCTTACAAACACGAACAGAAGTCACTACGTAGCGAGCTCCTGCTTGCGTGGGTTCTTTGCCTGTGCCGGGGATGCATAATCCGTGGACCACCGAGCAACGATCGTTGATTTGGCGGGGTTGAGTTTATGTTTCGCAAAGGAAATAAGAACTTAAGTAAATATCTTAGCTAGGTAAGATATCTACTCTTCTCAAGATTTAAGGCGAAGCTTAAACTCGAGAAATCTCCAAATGGGATGAAGCTCTCGGACTCTTTCTCTCTACCAAAAATCTCTCTTTGAATCTCCAAAAGTTAGATCTCCAAGTCTGATTGTCAGATGCCCCTCCATGGTGGATGTAGGAAGCTATTTATAGGCTTTAAGAAGTGAAATTGCTGAAAAGACGTGCATTGGATGTGTAGTGGGCGAGACAGTTGGAAGTGTCTCGACCCAAAACTATCTCGCCATAGGCGCTGCAGTTTGGCCTGTCTCGCCCAAAACTGTCGCACCATTGACGCGACAGTTTGGCCTGTCTCGCAAAATGCTGTCCCCTGGCTATTATAACCGTTCTCTCCTTTTTAAGGCACATTTAAATGCCCCCTTTTTGTGCTTAATGGGCGTATTTTCAGCGTGAAACCGCCCACTAATGTAGTGAGCGTCTCCACCGTTGAAAAGGTCAAGTGGGCCCCACAAATATCAATAAAATATCCAAAAAAACAATTTAGACACTTTTGGTGTCTGCTTGATGGCGAGACACTTTTAATGTCGGCAATGGCGAGACACATAGAGTGTCCTGCATATATCAGTTTGCCTCCATGGTTGACTCCCTTAGATTTTGATGACGTCGTTCTTCAATCTTCTTCTGATTAAATCACACTTGGGGTTCCTCAGCAATTTTTGATGCCTACAGGGTACATCAAGGGTGGATCCTCAAGTCCAGGAATATCTCTAATTATGGGAAGGTCGATGACTACCCTAACACCCCTAACTGTAGATGAAGCTGAGTATTCCTTATCTGAATCAATTTCCCATCCCGCATAGAATTCTTGGACTAAAGAAATATTTGCTTTTGTTAGGGTTTTATCCATCATGCCCCTGAGTCCCACTGCGGTCATCATGTCTATTGTGGATTTATAAGTTTGGAGTGCATCGACTTTAAAACCTCTCTCAAAGTGTATATTAAGACTCTCAATCATAGCAAGAAATATAGGTCTATAAATGTCATCATCGGATGGAAGTTGAGAGGAGGACGATGTCGCTCGTGATCTCTTTGTAGGTGCCATCTACAAGAAAAAAATATTTTTAAAATTTTAAATTTTAAAATTTTTAAAACATCATGACCCCCTTTTTTCTATAAATCAGCTTCTCTAAAAAAAAAATTCCAACGTGAGTTAATTTCAATTTATCAAAATTTTGATTTTGTGATACAAAGCATTAGGTTCTAGGGTTTGATTTTTTTCTTTTGCAACATAAACCCTAGAAATTATCCTTTGGAAAAAATTTAAGAGATCAAAATTTTGATAAAATGATTTATGAATTATGCATGTTGACATGACAAGAACAAGCTAATTTTACAATTTTACAAAATTCTAAAACTTTCAATTTAAACCTTAAAATTGAATTAATAATCAAAATAATAATGTGATTAATTATATACATGAAACTTTTGAATCATTGCATATATATGATAACAATCCTATCTTCCATATGATTCAAGCATAAGATCAACCCAATTTCTCAAATTTATAAATTAATCCCAATAAATTAAAGTTGCAAGGCCAAGTTTGAGAGATTATACCTTAGGGAGGTGTTTGAAGAAGAAGAATGCTCAAAAACTAAAGAAAGAACCTCCGAATTGCTCCTTGGTGTCGGGTAGAGAGAACGGAACAATGGGTTTGAGACAAAAAAGAAAAAAGGGGAAGAAGAAGAAGAGGCTCGAGTTTCTATGCATATATATATATATATATATATATATATATATATATATATATATATATATATATATATATATATATATATATATATATATATATATATTCATGGGCTAGAAGAGCGAGGATGATTTTTTTCTTTTTCTTTTTTTCTTTTTTTTTTCTTTCAAAAATGGTGCGGTTCATGAAGTACCAACACCTCCTCTTCTCCGAGCGTAGCAAATTATAAAAATGGTTTTAAACGTTGGCCATTAACTTTGTAAATATAAATATTTTTAGGATTATCTATTTTGATAGCCCCATGAGAGAAAACATGTTTAACAATATACAGACCCGTCCATCGTGATCACAATTTTTTAGGAAAAAGATAAAAGTTTTGAGTTGTAGAGTAAAACTTTTTTGTCTTGGTGTAAAATTCTTTTGTATTATTGAATTATCATGAAAAATCTTAGTTTTCTCTTTGTAAATTTTTGAGTTCATATATGCATTAGTTCGAATCTCTTATAACTCATTTAATTGGAGCATCCTTATTTTTCTTACGGAGTCTAAATCAAAGTTGAGCTGTTTGATTGCCCACATCGCTCGGTGTTCCAGTTCAACCTGTTAATAACACACCTTTTCAAAAAACAAGTCTGTTTGGTGAAATGTCCAAGGTGGTTTTGAAAGCTGTCCGATAGGCCCATAAAGCATCACACAATTTAACAGACCAATCTTTTCTATTCTGGTTAACGGTTTTTTGTAAGACTTGTTTGATCTGTCTATTTATAACCTCTACTTGACTACTAGTTTGGGGGTGATAAGAAGTTGACAATTTATGTGTGATTGAATATTTCCTCATCAAAGCCTCAAAGGAACGGTTACAGAAATGTGTGCCATTATCACTAATGATCACTTGGGGCACTCCAAACTGGGAAAAGATATTTTCCTTCAGAAACTTGACAACCACCTTGTTGTTATTGGTTTTACAAGCTACGCTTCAGCCCATTTGGACATGTATTCTACTACCACTAGAATGTAAAATTTTTTAAAAGAGTTTGGAAATGGTCCCATGAAATCTATACCCCACAGATCAAAACGCTCAATGGCTAGGATTGGTTGTAAGGGCATCATATTTCTTCTAGTAATTTTTCCTAAGAGCTTATAGTAGTTACAGGCTTTACAGAACTCGTATGCATCCTTAAATAAATTGGGCCAATATAGCCCACAATGGAGGATTTTCTCAGTGGTTTTTCTTGGGTCAAAGTGACCCCCATAAGCTTGGTCATGACAAAAGGAAAGAACACTTCTAATAGCTTCGTTCGGTATACACCTTCTAAAGAACTGGTCAGGAAAATACTTAAACAGATAGAGATCATCCCAGTAGAAATATTTCACCTGGGAGAGAAAATGGGATCTATCTTGCTTAGACCAATGTGAAGGGATCTATCTCGTGGCCAAGTAGTTTACAATATCTGCAAACCATGGTACAAATTGAACTTGTAGGAGTTGTTCATTCGGGAAATGATCGTTGATTGGAATATTTGGTATTGGTGCATTAGGAAGCCTAGACAAATGATTTGTGATTGGTTTATCTGCTCCTCTCCTATCAAGGATTTGCAAATAAAAAATCTTGGAGCAAGAGTATCCATTTAATGAGTCATGCTTTAGCAACTTTCTTAGCTAAAAGATACTTCAATGCAGCATGATCAATGAAAATCTTGGTCAAAGACCCGATGAGATAGGACCTGAATTGTTCTAAGGCAAAAACAACAGCTAAAAACTCTTTCTTTGTAACAGAGTAATTTTGTTGTGCATCGTTTAGTGTCCTACTTGCATAGTAGATCACATGAGATTTTTCATCTATGCAATTCCTAAAACATCACCAATTGCAAAATCAAATGCATCACACATTAACTCAAAGGGTAGGGTCCAGTCCGGTGCATGAATGATAGAAGCTGAGGTGAGCTCTTTTTTTAGATGATCAAAAGCTTTAAAACATTCAGGAGAGAAATCGAAGGGTGTATCATTGGCTAAAAGATTTATCAAAGGCCTAGCAATTTTGTTAAAGTCTTTAATGAATCGTCGGTAAAAACCAGCATGTCCAAGGAATCTGACATCCTTGACTTTTTTAGGAGGAGAAAGGTTAGATATGAAATCTACCTTAGCTTTGTCAACTTCTATTCCCTTATTGGAAACTACATGCCCTAAGACATTGCTTGTTTGACCATGAAGTGACATTTCTAACTACATGCCCTAAGACATTGCTTGTTTGACCATGAAGTGACATTTCTCCCAATTGAGAGTCAAAAATTTCACCTTACACCAGGTTAAGACAAGTTTGAGGTGATGCAAACTCTCAGAAAAATGAGTCACCAAATATTAAAAAATTATCCATGAAAATTTCTAAGAATCGCTCAACCATATCGGAAAAGATACTGATCATGCACTGTTGAAAAGTGGTGGGAGCATTGCATAACCCAAAGGGCATGTGACGGTAGACAAAAGTTCCATACAAGCATGTGAAAGTGGATTTCTCCTGATCTTCATGGGCAATGAGATTCTGATTGTAACCTGAATGTCCATCTAAGAAACAGTAGAACCGTGTCCTGCTAAACGTTCAAGCATTTGGTCTATGAAAGAGAGAGAGTGAAGTGATCTTTCTGAATGGCTAAGTTGAGTTTTCTATAATCGATGCAGACTCACCATCCAGTTTGGATTCAAGTGGGAATCAGCTCATTAGCCTCATTCTAGATCACGATGATCCCAGACTTCTTTGGAACTACTTGGACCAGACTTACGCAAGAACTATCCGAAATGGGATAAATGATTCCATTATCAAGACATTTCAAAATGTCTTTCCTAACTGCTTCTTTTATTACTGGGTTTAACCTATCGCTGGGAATCCCTAGTAGGTTTAGCATCATCTATCAAATGGATTCGGTGTTGAACAATGGTTGGACTAATCCCTTTGATATCAGCCATGGTTCATCCAATGGCTTCCCAATTTTCTCTCAAAATATCTAAGAGGTCTCCCTTTTGACTAGGTATCCAATCAGAAAAATAATAACTGGTAAAGTCTCATTCTCCCATAAGTAGGCATATTCTAGATTTTCGGGTAAATGTTTAAGCTCTAACTTAGAGGGTTCCTCTATAGACGAGCGAAGTTGGACTTGGGGTTTTATATCAATGGGCTCAAGTTGTCAACTTAATGTAGATACATGATCTACCGGGTGAATTTAGCTCTTCTAAAGGCCTCATTTCCTCATCAAAAATCTCCTCAAGACTCAAGTTAGATAAACAAAGATCTGACTCGCACTCTCCCTCTTGCTGTTCACTCGAAATTCCCTAGATAAAGTTTACCTCTAGGGGTTGATTAGATGGATCACTGAGCTATTTTCCTAGATTGAAAATATTGAGATCAACAATCATGTTCCCAAAAGATAACTTCATTTAATCAGTTCTATAATTGATCAACGCATTTGAAGTTGTTAAGAATGGTCTGCCTAAGATAACTTGAATTTGACCTTTGAGATTAGAAACGGGCTGTATTTTTAAAACTATGAAATCAACGAAAAAATTAAACTTTCCAACCTTGATCAAAACATCCTTTACCTCTCTCTTGGGAATTTTCACAGATCTATCAGCTAATTATAGGGTACATCTGGTCAATGTTAGTTCACCTACCCCTAGCTATTGATAGACTGAATAGAGAAGAAGATTTATACTGGTTTTGAAGTCTAGAAGTGCTTTATCAATGAAGGTATTTTCTATGACACATGAAATAATAGGACAACCAGGGTCCTTATATTTCAAGGGCATGAGTTTTGAGAGCATATCACTAAGGTTGGCAGCTAAAAAGACTTTCTTGGAAACATTAGTGGTTCTTTTCTTAGTGCACAATTCCTTCAAAACTTTTACATAAGAGGGAATTTGTTCAATTGCATCTAAGAGAGGAATGTTGAACTTGACTTATTTAAAAGTTTCTAGGATTTTCTCCACCTGATGGGAGTTTTTCCTAGGTCTGAGTCTATCAGGAAAGAGAGCAACATGCTTATACCTATCCGGATCACGCTCAGTCTTAGGTTCAGCTTCTTGGTCATCAGAAGGTGTTGATTTATTAAAAAGAGTGTTTTGGATAGGAGAAGTGGAAGAAAGGGGTTGATCTGGAGGCATTCTAACTTGGTTATCTATCTGTTTCCCTAATTGCAAGGTATGAATAGCATTCACTTGAGCTGGGTGATTTGAACTTGATCCAGTGTCTTTAAGGTTGGCAACAGGTTGACTCCAAAATTTTTCTTTCTCTCTTTCACTCACGGTACTGATTGGTTGATCAAGTTAGGTTCTTAACCTAGTTATTGCTTGAGTGTTTGAGTTGAGCATTTGACCGGTTATTTGCATGAATGATAATCACATTTTTATTATAATTGTACACCCTTATTATCTAGTTTTTATCAATAAATATACCACTAATAATATGTTTTATCTTAATGTGCAGGTTAATGAAGATTAATGAATAAAAGCCTAAAAAAGAACTCAAATTTCCTCATTTTCTAACCTTTTATTGAAGCCTGGGATCAAGCTAAGCACTCTACAGAAGTCGAAGAAACAAGGATCTAATATGAAAAGAAATCAAGTGAAAATCATGTTCAAGATGATTAGCCATAAAGAAACAGCGATATCTCTCAATCCGGAAGGTAAAATTTAACATATAATATACAAAAATCGCCTATCTCGACAAGACGGAGCTAACTGCATTTTTAGAATTTTAGAATTCTAATCGATCGGCCAACCAATTGGTGAGCGGCAGCTTCAGATTTGTGGCCAGATTTAATTCCTTTGTTGCCAAGTTTCATCCAAGGGTTCTCCTTCATTGCTGTAGGCAATAAATAGAGCGGTAGAGTGAGGGGTTTGAGTGTGAAATATTTTGTAAAAACTCTATTTGAAGAGGAGGGTTACTCTTAATTGAGAAGGCCTTCCAAATTTGTAACTCTTTATTACAATTAATAAAAAAATATTTTCATCTCTTCATATTTTCTTTTCTTCTCTTTGTTTGATTATGAAGATGAAGATGAGATGAAGATGAAGATCAAGATGAAGACTTGCTTTCACCTTGAGGCTAGAAGCCCAGAACCCTCTTGGGATGCAAATTTTCTCTTTTGCTAATAAAAATTTCTTTTTGCTTTCTTTTCTTGTTATTAAATATTCATGGGGCTAAAACCCTCTTGAATTAGATTTATTGTTTTGTAGAGTAGATTTACGTTCATGTCTTTACTTTCATGTCTTTAATTTCTTGCATTTATTTTCTCGCATTTATTTTGTAGTTTAGATTTTATTTTCTTACACTATTCACCTTGAGGCTAGAACCCTCTTGGGATTAGTTTTATTTTTATTTATTTATTTTTCTTTAATTCACCTTGAGGCTAGAATCCTCTAGGGAATTGCCTTTTCTAAATGTGGAGCTAATATTTATGGGAATTCTAGAAATGATTTGAAACTAGTTATATTCTACTTATTCACATAAGATTGAGATTAGCTAAGTGGATCTATTCTAGATTCCTCATATCTTTAATTAATCCTCCATATTTTACTTTCTTGATCTTCCTCTTTATTCTTGTTTTTATTTATTTGTTTTATTTTTCTTTATTACCTTCTTTATTTTCCTTCATTTTATTCATCATTCTTTCTCCTCTCTCAAACTTATTTTGTTTTATTTGCACATATTCACAACCACTCTTTATCTTTCCACTCTCAATCTCATTTTGTTTTTATTTGCACTTTATCACTTCCACACTCTTAATCCCTCCACACTCACTTTTGTTCTCATTTTATTTTTATTTTGCACTCAATCACAAACACTCTCGTATCTCTCCACAACCACTTTCATCATGTTTCACTCCTAATTGTTGCACGCATAACATAAGAACCAATTTTGATTAACTCTTACAACACCTTCCTCGTGGGATCAATAACTTTTTATACTATAACTTGATGGTTGTATACTTGCAACTTTAGGTTCACATTTATTTACCTATGAATTTTTTGGCGCCGTTGCCGGGGAACGGTGCTTGTAATTAAGATATTTTAGTTCTTTAACTTGTGTGTTTTCTTGTGAAGGAACCACTTGGAGCTTGAAGATTAAGGATTGAAGATTGAAGATTGAAGAATTGCCTTCAAGGAGGCTAGTATTGCTTTTGTGTGGGTAACTCTTCTTTCTAGTATTTTCAATTCCACCCTTTAGTTAGTTTCTCACAATTAGAGACAATTAGGATTTTATAAAAAAAATATTTTATTTTTGTCAACCATAATAAAATTTATCCTTCACTTTGACATTTATTAACAAGATAATAAATTCAAACAACATCACCCTTTCTCACATTTGTTTGATTGCTAACCTTAATAAAAAAATAAAAAGATTTTATTTTTGCATCCTTTTGTAGTTGCTTTTAATTTCTAGGGTTGCATTGCATATAATAGTAAGAATTCACCAAAGTGATTTGAGCATCTTGATTTGACACTCACTTGAAAATATTCTTAAGGACAAAACCCATTAATCAAGATAAGGTGAGGGATTTCATCACCCTTTCCTTAGCCCACAAATCACTAATTCCTCACTACACAAGCCCAAGCCTTTTAAAACTCATTAGACGTTGGCTCCTCAGGATTCGAGCTCATTAAGGAACAAGAAATTCTTAAGTGAATTGGTTCAAGTTTACTTAAATTAGTTGGTGTCTAAGACAATGTTTAAGGGTTGCGTAAAGCGCTCCGCAAGGAACGAGATACTTAATTGATCTTTGATCTCCCTCTAGTACTATCCTTACCTGGCTAACTAATCGAGTAAACTTCGATCTTTTCACTAAAGGAGTTTTTGGTTAGTAGCTGGTCTAGACTTAACCCTAGAATTTCAAGTGATTGACAAAAGTGATTGTTTTGATTTGTTTTAATTAGGTTTTTCTTTTATCTTTCTCCTTTTTATCATCATCTTTTTAATCTTTTAGTTTTATTTTTCCCTTAAAAAAAACTAACCTTTGTTTTTCTTAGAATTAAAAAAATATTATAAAAAGAATTTGCTTTGGTGTATGCAATCTTGGATTAAGGATAACACCAATCGTTTAATTCGTTTTGAACCATTTGAAGAAATGACTAATCCTAATCCATCCGTTCTCCAAGATATTTGGTATCCAACTAGGAATGCAATCCCTTCTTGCATTAAGCTCCCCGATATCAATGGAACTAATTTTAAGCGTAGACCACATTTCATAAACATGCTTCTAAAATTCTTAGGAGTAGGATCTGAAGACGCAAATATTTTTATCTCCGAATTTAAAGAAGTTTGTCTCATGATTAAGATGAGGGACTTATTTGAAGATGTGATTAAGCTTAGATTCATTCCATTTGCTCTTAAGGACAAAGCCAAGAAATGGTTAAATAGCTTATCCACAAATTCTATCTCAACTTGGGGTGAATTTATTATCGTTTTTCTGAAGAAATTCTTTCCTATCCATAAAACGGTTAAGCTTAGAAACAACATTCAAAAATTTAAGATTGTCCTGGGAGAACCATTCTGGAAGTATTTTGACAAATTTAAGGATCTTCTTATCCAATGTCCTCACCACAATCTTGAGAAATGGCGATTATGGCAAATCATGTATGAAGGATTGGATTATTCTTCAAAAACTTTCTTAGAATCAATGTGTCAATGGGATTTCATGAAGAAAAATGTCGATGAACCCTGGAAATTTTTAGAGAGTTTATCTGAGAAAACCATGCAGTGGGAACACTGTGATGACCTAGTTTCATCAGTTCCCCAACCCAAATCCAGTGGCCCTTCCTTAGAGACAAACATAGCCTCTGAAGTAAAAATGGCTACAATCATGCGTAGGTTAGAAGCTTTAGAAATCAAAGAACGAGCTCCAGCTCAAATCAATCAAGTTTCTGCCTCAGGTTGTCACAATTGTCTTTCTCCATCTCATATTTTAGAGGAATGTCCTCTCTTAGGAAACAATCAACCACTAGGATAAATAAACGCTGCATTCCAGCGTCCCGGGAATGATCCATTTTCTCCAACTTACAATCCAGGTAGGATAAATCACCCGAACTTTACATAGAATCAGGGAAACTAGTCCGAAAATTAAAATTTCACTCCCTCTTCAACCCAACAATTTCCTAGGGGAAACACAGTTCCTTTCAGATCTCAAATAAATTTTCAACAACCAAATCTGTCATATCCAAATCAGTCTCCTTATCATCAATTTGTAAATCATTCTCCTCCAAACTCTGATCATGATAAACGTCTCAATGTTTTGGAAAAGGGTTTAGAAACCATAATTAATGCCTCTATACAAACCACCAACTTGTTGACTCTAACATCTAACACTTTGAATTCCTTTATGCAATCAACCGGATAAATTCTCAATTCCAACACTCAAGCCATAGCTAGATTAGAAACCCAACTTGGACAACTAGCTAGTGCTGTGAGTGAGAGAAAAAAAGAAATATTTTCGTGTCAACCCGTGACAAACCCTAAGGACACGGGATCAAGTTCAACCTACCAAGCTCAAGTGAATGCAATCCATTCACTACGGTCAAGAAAACAAGTTGATAATCAAGTTATAATGCCTCCAAGTAAAACCCTTGAATCAGAATAAATTCTCTCTCCTTCTGATGTCTCTATTCAGTAATCACCCGTTTCCAATGACCAAGAGCCTGAACCCAAACCGGAGTCTAATTTTGATAGATTTAAACCAGTTGCTTTCTTTCCAGATAGACTCAGGCCTAGGAAATACTCCCCTCAGGAGGAGAAGATCCTACAAACTTTCAAGTAGGTTAAGGTCAACATTCCTCTCTTAGATGTTATTGAACAAATCCCTTCGTATGCAAAATTTTTAAAAGATTTGTGCACTAAGAAGAGAAGGATAAATGTTCCAAAGAAAATCTTTCTTGCTGTCAATATCAGTGATGTGTTCTCAAAGTCCATACATTTGAAATATAATGATCCTGGTTGTCCTACTATCTCATGTGTCATTGGCAATACATACATTGATAAGACACTTTTAGACTTAGGGGCCAGTGTCAATTTGCTTCCCTATTCAGTCTACTAGTAACTAGGTGTAGGAAAACTCAAACTAACTAAATGCACCTTACAGTTAGCTGATAGATCTGTCAAGTCCCCATGGGTGAGATAGAGGATGTTTTGATTAAGGTTGGGGATTTTATTTTTCCAGTAGATTTTATAGTCTTGGAAACGCAGTCCCTTTTCAATCTCAAAGGTTAGATACCAGTCATTTTAGGAAGACCGTTCTTAGCCACTTCTAATGCTCTAATCAACTGTAGAACTGATCAAATGAAGCTGTCCTTTGGGAATTTGACTGCTTATATTAATATTTTTAATCTAGGGAACCAACCAGCTAATCAACCTTTAGAAATAAACTACATCCAGGAAATAGAAGAAGAAGAGAATGAATCAGATCTTAGTTTTGAGAAAATCTTTGGTGAGGAGCTGAAGATTTTAGAAAAATTAGATCAGGTCTTTTAGAACAAAGAAACTGTGTTAAATGCATGCTTTGAAGAACTCTTTGCTGATGAACTTAGATTATTGGAAAATAAACAACAACCAAATTTTCATACCTCAACCATGAATTTTGGTTTTGAGGAAATTTTTAAAGAACTGGTTGTGATCAATAAGGAATCTAAGTTCAATCGAATTACAAAATGCATAACACTATCGATACCTACCTTTTATTACTGCGAAATTATTGAAAACCTTGAAATGTTCAGAATTTAAGCAAATCATTGATTATAGTATTTTAGAGTTCTTTAAAATCCGAGTATAATTTTCAGCAATAAGGTAGGATTTGATGTAGAATATGAGCTTTTCATGTTTAATCCTTCATTCTACATCTTTATTTTTTGTCTCATAATAATAAAAAATTTATTCTTCTCTCATTTGAGAGTTTCTTGTTCTTTTGAAAAAAAAGAGATATAAAAAAAGAAGAAAAAAAGAATTGAAAAAAGAAAAAAAGAAGAAGAAATTTTGACTTTATCCTCCGCATACCAAAGGTAATTGCAGATTTTTTTATCATTGTTCTAGGTCGACCGCATAAATATAAGTGCTTCAATTCTTATATGCTTTACTTTGTGCATCATAGAGTTTGCGTTAAGGATAATGCAAAATTTAGGTGTGGGGGTGGGGACTAGTCAATTTTCCTCTTTATCTTAATCATTTTTCCTTTTATCTTACCAATTTTTTTCTTTCTTTCTTTTTAGGTCATTTTTTCATAAAAATATTGTCACTTGCCAACTTAATAGAGTTGATTAATAATTGATCTATTTGAAAATTTTTAATTTTCTAATCCTTAGTTAGTTTTATACTCAAGTTCACCTTTTATGATAACTCTAAATAAATTTCTTAAGAAATAATTTTTAAAATAGTATACTTCAATTAAGTCTTTACTTAGACTTTTAATTAAAGTAATGAAATTTTTGCATGCTTATCTTAGAGTTGAAAATAACTTTTCAAGTTGTCTTGATCTAAATATTTTTAAGACATATATATACATATCCACATATGTATATTAAAATAATAATAATAATAATAAACTAACTTTACAAAGAAGAGTGTGAAAAATGAGCACCAATTAAAATTCTCTTAAAATCCAAGGTGGTTCTATCTTACTAAGCCTAAGTTGACCGAGTAATTAAGCCTAAGGAGTATTTCCATGCTTAATGACCTAAACCCAATTAGGTTGGGATCCATTGGTCCAAAACTCATTAAATGGTCACTTAGAAAGCCGATCAAGAAGAACAAAATCACCAAGAAATAAAGTGTTAAAAAATATTTATATACACTAACAATATTTTTATATATATAGTTATATTTGTATACATGTTCTTGAAAAATAAATTGATTACAAGGCTTGAAAATTGTTAAAACAAAGAGTTAGCATGTTCTTTTCAAAACTTTTAAATTAAATTTCTAAGTTATATTTGGTTTTGTATAACTATAATGAAAAAATTTCTAAGAGATTTAACTTGGAGTTATATATAAAAACATTTTCTTGGGTAAAACTAGCTTCAATTAGAATGTTTAAATATATCAAGTAAATTAATTACTCATAAACTTCTTTAAATTGGCAAGTTGACTGAATTTTGTGGGTATATTCACTGAAACCCTCACGAGACTACAACTCGTCCACTAGGGTAACCTATGGATTTAAAGGCTTGTTGTATGCGCTATATACAACCGCGATTCCTGCAAAAGTGAGTTAGAATTTTTCTTTCTTTGCTAGAGGACTAGCAAAAATTTAGGTGTGAGGGTATTTGATAATCATATTTTTATTACAATTTTACACCCTCATTATCTAGTTTATATCAATAAATATACCACTAATAATATGTTTTATCTTAATATGCAGGTTAATGAAGATTAATAAATAAAAGCTAAAAAAGAACTCAAAATTTTTCATTTTCTAACCTTTTATTGAAGCCTGGGATTAAGCTAAGCAATCTACAGAAGCCGAAGAAATAGGGATCCAATATGAAAGAAATCAAGTGAAAATCATGTTCAAGATGATTAGCGATATCTCCTAATCCGGAAGACAGAATTTAACATATAATACATGAAAATCGCCTCTGTCGATGAGACGGATCTAACTGTATTTTTAGAATTTTGGAATTCTAATCGATCGGCCAACCGATTGGCTAATCGGTCAGCCAACCGATTGGTGAGCGGCAGCTTTAGATTTGTGGACAGATTTGATTCTTTTATTGCCAAGTTTCATCCAGGATTCTCCTTTATTGATGTAGGCTATAAATAGAGTGGTAGAGTGAGGGGTTGGAGTGTGAAATATTTTATAAAAACTCTATTTGGAGAGGAGGGTTACTCTTAATTGAGAAGACCTTCTAAATTTATAAATTTTTATTATAATTAATAAAAAAAATATTTTCACCTCTTCATATTTTCTTTTCTTCTCTTTGTTTGATCATGAAGATGAAGATGAGATGAAGATGAAGATCAAGATGAATGTTTGCTTTCACCTTGAGGCTAGAACCCTCTTGAGATGTAAATTTTCTCTTTTGCTAATAAAATTTTCTTTTTGCTTTCTTTTCTTGTTGTTAAATATTCATGAGGCTAGAACCCTCTTGAATTAGATTTACTGCTTTGTAGAGTAGATTTACTTTCATGTCTTTACTTTCATGCCTTTAATTTCTTGCATTTATTTTCTCACATTTATTTTGTAGTTTAGATTTTATTTTCTTACACTATTCACCTTGAGGCTAGATACCTCTTGAGATTAGTTTTTATTTTTGTTTATTTTTCTTTTCTTTAATTCACCTTGAGGCTAGAACCCTCTAGGGAATTGCCTCTTTCTAAATGTGGAGCTAATATTTGTGGGAATTCTAGAAATTATTTGAAACTAGCTTTATATCTACTTATTCACATAAGATTGAGATTAACTAAGTGGATCTATTCTAAATTCCTCATATCTTTAATAATCCTCCATAATTTACTTTCTTGATCTTCCTCTTTATTCTTGTTTTTTATTTGTTTATTTTATTTTCCTTTATTATCTTCTTTATTTTCCTTCATTTTATTCATCATTCTTTCTCCTCTCTCAAACTTGTTTTGTTTTATTTTGCACATATTCACAACCACTCTTTATCTTTCCACTCTCAATCTCATTTTATTTTTATTTGTACTTTATCACTTCCACACTCTTAATCCCTCCACACCCTTTTATTCTCATTTTATTTTTATTTTGCACTCAATCACAAACACTCTCGTATCTCTCCACAACCACTTTCATCGTGTTTCACTCCTAATTGTCGCACGCATAATATAAGAACCGATTTTGATTAACTCTTACAACACCTTCCTCATGGGATTGATAACTTTTTATACTATAACTTGATGGTTGTATACTTGTAACTTTAGGTTCACATTTATTTACCTATCAGGAATTTAGAGTGTTGGATGACTGAGTCAACATGTTGGTGATTTGTGTAAAAGCTTTAATCATAGCCTCTAAATCTTTTTCTAAGACACTGAGATGTTTATCATGATCAGAACTTGAAGGAATAAGATTTACAGATTGATGATGAGGAGGCTGGTTTGTATAAGACAGATTGGGTTGTTGAAAATTATTCGGTGAGTTGAATGGAACTGTGTTTTCTCAAGAAAATTATTGGGTTGAAGTGGGAGTGAAGTTTTGATTTTTGGAGAAGTTTTCCTGATTCCATGCAAAATTTAGGTGATTTCTCCAATTCGGATTGTAGGTTGGAGAAAACGGATCATTTCTAGGAAGCTGGAATGCAGCGTTCATCTCCTCTAGTAGTTGATTGTTTCCTAAGAGAGGGCATTCCTCTGACACATGGGCCGGAGAAAGACAGTTATAACATTCTGGGGCAGAAACTTAATTGATTTGAGCTGGGACTCGTTCTTTAGTTTCTAATACTTCTAACCTACGCAGGATTGTAGCCATCTTTACTTCAAAAGCTATGTTTGACTCTAGGGAAGGACCACTGGATTTGGTTGGGGAAATTGATGAAATTTTTTCATCACAGTGTTCCACTGCATGGTTTTCTTTGATAAACTCTCTAGGAATTCCCTAGCTTTATCAGTATTTTTCTACATGAAATTTCCTTGACACATGGATTCTAAGGAACTCTTTGAAGAATAATCCAATTCTTCATAGATGATTTGGCATAATCGCCACCTTTCTAGGCCATGGTGAGGACATTAGATAAAAATATCCTTAAACCTATTAAAATACTTCTAGAATGTCTCCCCGGGGACTATCTTAAAATTCTAAATGTTTTCTCTAAGCTTAACCGTTTTATGAATTGGAAAAAATTTCTTAAGAAAAACTATAACAAATTCATCCGAGGTTGAGATAGAATTTGTAGGTAAGCTATACAGCCATTTTTTGGCTTTGTCCTTAAGAGCAAATAGGATAAATCTAAGCTTAATTGCATTCTTAGATAATTTTCTAATCTTAATCATAAGACAAACTTCCTCAACTTCGGAGATAAAAATGTAACCGTCTTCGGATTATTTCCTAAGAAGTTCATAAGCATGTTTATGAAGTGCGGTCTAAGATCAAAATTAGCTCTATTAACATCGGGTAGCCTAATGCAAGACGGGATTGCATTCCTAGTGAGATAACACATATCTTGAAGAATGAGTGGATTAGGAATTGCCATTTCTTCGGTTTTAAAAATTAGTTCAACACGGATTAATCGATTGGTATTATCCCTGATCCAAACTTGCATACACCAAAATAAATTCTTTTTTGAAAAAAATTTTCTTTTCCTTTTTTAACTAAAAAGAAAATTAGGAAAAAGATCTAAGAAAAATAAAAGTAAAATTTTTTTTAGTTAGTTGTTTAAGGAAAAACTAAAAGACCTCGGGCTTGTTTGGATTTCAATGGGGTTAAGGGAAGTTAAGGGAAACTAAATGAGAGAATAGAAGGGAAGGGATGAGAATTCCATTCCCCTTGGTTACATCCTAATTTGGGGGGTAACAAATTTTATGCTATTAGGAGGTGAACCAAGAGGAACTAGGGTGAATGACTTTAACTTCTAAATGTTCCCAAATAAGGTGAATGGTTTCCCTAACTTTCCTTCTCCCTCATTCACCTCAATCCAAACAAGCCCTAAAAGATTAATGAGACAAGAGAAGAAGGATAAAAAGAAAAACCTAACTAAAATAAATCAAGAGCAACCACTTTGAAACAATCACCATTAATTCTAGGATTAAGCCTAGACTCAACTAGATCAGCTCCTAACTAAAAACTCCTTGAGTGAAAAGATTGAAATTTACTCGGTTAGTTAGTCAAGCATGGATAGTACTAGAGGGAGGCCAAAGACCAATTAAGTATTTATTTCCTTGCGGAGCACTTTACGCAACCCCTAAATCTTACCTTAGACACTAACGAATTTAAATAAACTTAAACCAGTTCACTTAAGGATTTCTTATTCTTAATGGGCTCGAGTCCTTAGGGGCTAACATCTAATGAGTTTTAAAGGCATGGGTTTGTGTAGTGAAGAATTAGTGATTTGCAGGCTAAGAAAAGGGTGATGAAATCTCTCACCTTATTTTGATTAGAGGGTATTGCCCTTAAGAGTATTTTCAAGTGATGCTTAAATCACTTTGGTGAATTCCTAATAACTATATGCAATGCAACCCTAAGAATTAAAAGCAACTATAAAAGGATACCAAAAAAAAAATTCTTTTTGTTTTTTTAATTAGGGTCAACAATCAAACAAATGTAAGAGTGAGAGCTCTTCTTTGAATTTATTATCTTATTAGTAGTTGTTCAAGCAGAACGTGGATTTTATTAGGGTTGACAAGATAAAATTTTGTTTTTTTATTAGATCCTAATTGTCTCAAATTGTGAGAAACTAAACTAGAGGGTGGATGAAAATACTAGAAAGAGGACTTACCTTTTCAAGTAAATCATCAATTTTCAATCTTCAATCCTCAGTATTCAAGCTTCAAATTTGTTCCTTCACCAAAAAAATACACAAATCAAAGAATCAAAATAAAAAAATCCTAATTACAAGCACCTTCACTGGCATCAGCGCCAAAAACTTGGTGTGTTGTGAAAATCGTGTCAAGATTGCAAGTGCACAATCAAGTTATAGTATAGATACAATGTCGATCCCACGAGGAAAGAGTGTGTGATTATTTACACATGAAAGAAAACTAGAACAAGAGGGGGAGAGAGAGAGAGTGAACAAATAAAAGAAAATAAAGAATAAACAAGATAGATTGTCAAATTATTCTTCTACCAATTAGTTCTCTAGATAATTATCCTAAACATGATCATTTTGAGCACAAAGAGAGCAATCCACAAATGATAAAAGAAATTAAACTAGTTTTATACAATTCTAGAATTCCTACAATATTTAGTTGCACATTTTAGAATATACAAATAAAAAAAATAAAATCTAGGCTAGAAAGCGTAAAAGAAAGAGATCTAAAAAATAACCACAAAAATAAGAACAAGAACAAGATAATAAAGATCTAAACTATAAGCATAAAGGAAATCTAACAAATAAAAATAAAAGAGCATAAAAGTAAATCTACATAATAAAAGAAAATAAATTCTACAAAGCATAAAAAATAAAAATAAAAGAGCATGAAAGTAAATCTAAACTACAAGGCATAAAATAAATCTAATCTACCAACATAAAAATAAAGAGAAAATAAAATCTTAAAACATGAATTTCTAAAATAAGAAAATAAAGAGAAAATAAAACTCAAATTGCAAGGGTTGGCCTCTTAAAATAAATCTTCATCTTCATCTTCATCTTCATCTTCATCAACAAAGAAGAAGAAAAGAAAATTTAAAAGGTGGAGAATTTTTTTATTAATTGTAAATAAAGTTTATAATTTTGGAAGATTTTCTCAATTAAGAGTAACCATCCTCTCTAAATGGAGTTTTTATAAAAAATTCTCACTCTAAACCCTCACTCTCTATCCCTATTTATAGAGTATTCCAATCAATATTAGCCCTTAGGTATAACTTAACCCTAAGTTACACAATTTCAACCTTTGATTCATAGCTGTTTACTAGGTATCGATACTAGTATCGATGCTAGTATCGATACCCCTATCGATACTAGTATCTATACCGGTATCGATAGATACTAGTATCGATACTGCTATTGATACAAGTATTGATACTCTTGTCGATACTTCTTCGATTCTCCTTCTTTTGGCTGAAGTTCTTTGGCTCTTTTGTGTGGGCTTCCATGGGCTTCTTTTGTCTTGATCTTGGGTTCAATAAGAATTAAAAAATGAGAGAGTTTTGAGTTCTTTTGGGCTCTTATTCCTTAATCCTTTATTTTCTACAAATTAAAATAAAAAACTTATTAGCAGATATTTTATTCAAAATAAGATAGATAATGAGGGTATAAAGTGCAATAAAATATAATGATCAGTCATGGACTATCTTTTGAGGGACGCCGAATCGATAGATGACGTGGTGTTTTAAGAATGTAACCACATTAGAAGTCTTGACTTCTTTGAGTGGGATGGCTTTGGTTCACTTGGAGAAATAGTTGGTGATGGCTAATATGAATCGATAGCCTTTAGAAGATGGTGAGATAATTGGCCCGATGACATCCATTCCCCACATTTCGAATGGCCATGAGGCCACTGTTGGATGTAATTCTTCTGGGGGTTGATGTAAAAAGTCTGCATGGAATTGACATGCGCAACATCGCCAGATGTAAGCCACTCCATCTGCAATCATTGTTGGTCAATAATAGCTAAAACGACAAAGTCAGTATTGGAGCCTAGGTTCGGGTTGATGAGCTCCACACGTACCGTCATGAGCTTCTTTAAGTGCCTCTTGGGCTTCATTCAATGACAAGCCCCTATGCAATATGCGGTGAAACGATCTACGATATAACATTTGCATAGCAGAATCGTAAAAAAATGGGAAGCTCTCCTTTGGATGAAGATTGCTTGTTTCGGATCATCCGACAATATAACATGCAAGACATAGTCAATGATTGGATAACGCCAATCATTGGATTCGAAACCCCCCGGTGTAGCGTGCACCTCGTTGGCTTCCAAGATCTATTTGGGCTAGCATAACTGGTGGCTAGCTACTATAATCCGCTTGGTAGACTTGGAGATCAAGGTTAAAGTGACTGTGAGTGACGCTCGGGCATCGGCATAAGTATTCTCGAGCCAAGCTATATAATCTATGTAGAAACCTTCAAAAGAGTGAGCAAGCTTCAACGTTGCTTCATGGTAGGGTGAGAGATTGTTGTGTCGGACTTCATACTCCCCTTTTATCTGATTGACGATTAATTGAGAATCACCATGTGCTTCGAGATACTTTGCACCCATGTCTTGGGTGAGTTGTAAGCCAATTATAAGGGCATTGTACTCAGACACGTTGTTAGAACATGGTTCAGTTAGCGAATAAGCTCGAGGAACGTCGTGACCATAGGGATCAATGAGCACTATGCCCACTCCTCCGATGACCTTTCCTTTGTGATTATGGCGCGACACACCATCAAAGTAAAGTTGCCATATTTGATGATTTGAGGTAATGTTCAATTCAAATACTTCATCTGAGATGTCTTCATGGAGTTTGGAAGACTCAGGGATAGGATGATCTGTGAGGAAATCAGCTATTGCTTGTCCTTTGACCACTTTTTGAGGTAAAATATCATATTGTACTGAGAAAGTAGAATTGCCCATTTCACGAGCCTGGAATTTAAGGATTCAGATTTTGTCATGAGTATCTACAGAGGATTGACTCTCGAGATAACGTGGATGGATTGACCAGTTAAGTAATGCCTCATTTTCTGGATTGCAAAAATCAGACCTAGGCACTCTTTTTCAACTAGGTTGTAGCGATGCTCAGCTCCAATCATAGTCCAGCTGAGATAGTTAATGGCTTATTCATGCCCGTTATCATTTTTCTGGGAAAGAAGTGCTCGAAGAGAATGGTCCATAGCCCTAATATATATCAAGAACGGTTTACCCGATACTGGTGCGGCTAGTATAGATGGCTTTTTGAGATATTCTTTGATCTCATCAAAAGTTTTTTGATAGGCATCATCCCCAATGAATGAAACACCTTTCTTCATCAGTCTCTGGAATGGTTGGCACCTTTCTTGGATAGCTTTGACTTTCTCTGGGTCAACGTGTATCCCTTTAGTTGTGATGATAAAACCAAGGAATTTTCCTGATGATACCCCTAGGAAAGACTTGGTTAGGTTCATCTTGAGTTATTATTCCGCATAATTTCAAACATCATTCTCAAATCATTAAGGTGATCTTCTTTACGATGACTTTTAATCGCGAGATCATCAACATAGCATTCTACAATTTTACGCAAATGCTCACGAAAGATCGTGTTCATCACATGTTGGTAGGTGGCTCCAGCATTCTTCAAACCAAAGGGCATTACTGTATAACAGTATACTTCCAAGGGTGTCCTGAAAGCTATATATTTCTAATCATCCGGATGCATATTAATTTGGTTATATCCGAAAAAACCATTCATAAATGACATCCTCTCAAATCCACACATATTTTTAACCATGACATCCGTGAAAGGGAGAGGAAACTCATCTTTCGGATAAGCAAGGTTGAGGTCTCTGAAGTCAATACAGATCCGGATTTTGCCATTCTTTTTCATTACCACAATGAAGTTGGCTATCCATTTCGGATGCTATTCTTCACGAATGAATCTGCATTCAATGAGTTTATGGATTTCTTTCTCAATCTGTTCCATCAACTCAGGACGGAATCATCTTTGTTATTGTTTGACCGGCTTGACGTTCGGGTCAATATTGAGGTAATGCATAGCCACATCCGGATCTAACCCAGGCATGTCTTCGTAACTCTAGGTGAAGACGTTAATATACTTTTGGATGAGAGATATGAGTTCTTCTTTTTCAACGGGCGACAAGCTCTCACTGATGAAGATGGGCTTGGGGTTGGTTTCATCACCTACATTGACCAAGATCATTTTATCCTCAGTGGACGGCTCACTAGGTTTGAAGCACGATTCCCAGTATGCCCCAAGGTGTTTTGTCCAAGGGTCATTCTAGGGGTCATCGAATACCTCTGACTCGTCGAGTTCCATAGACTATATGAAACCATGTTGTTCGTGAATTCTTTAAATATGACACCGATGCTAACATCGCGAAAATATACCTGAGTCCATGCTTGGTTTGACTAAAATAATCGATGGCTCCCCTTTTGGTGCAAAGGGGATTAGTGGAACACGCGGTCCTCGGTCAAAGTTCAAACCTGGTTTCAAGGTAAAGTCGTAACCCATCTTTGTCATCATGTGACAGGATTGTTAGCTATACCACGAGAACTCAGGTGTTTCTTCAACTTTGTCAGTTGAAACTAGTGGATGCGGTTGTGGTTCAACTTTCCCGAAGATGATTGGGTCATGGATATTCTTTCTAGTGGGAACCATGAATGTGGTGTCTTCTGAGTTGCCTAGCTGATGATGAATCGAATAGGACTCATTTATGGGTACGTGTAAAGTTAACCCTAGAGCTGTCCTAGATAACAAAGCATCAGCTTCTGAGTTTTTATGCCTAGAGCCTGAAGAATAGTCATAAATAAACTCTTCATTATCATTGAAAACCCAGTCGCCCTCTTCATTATCATTGAAAACCCAGTCGCCCTGATTTTCGGCTAATTGGTCTGTACATGGATCCTCTAGAGTAATTACAAGAGGCTCTATTTTCCAGATGGGATCCTCATTCATGTCGGGTTCACCATCCACCTCATTGCCGCTGTTGAGTTCTTCGGGGATGGCAATCTTGATTGTATGCTTTTCTTCATACAAAAGAGAATCGGTGAAGTAATTTTTCACTCCTTTAAAAGGGTGCTTTTCAGCATATACCCTTTGAAGAACCCCCTGCTCATCGACACATTTGAAGCATTGATGTAATGTCAATGAGACAATCATATTAGAGTAGATCCAAGGTCGTCCCAAGAGCTGTTCGCGGTAAAAGTCGGTTTGTTATTCATTGTCGTTGAACTTGCTTACAGCTTCTTGGGCCTACAACAAAATTCAAACAAAGAAAAAATCGCCTTTTATTTTAAGGCGTACAATGAAAATAAAAGATTACAACTTTTTTTCCTATATGAACAAACGCTTGGATCTCTATTATACGGGATCCTCGCTTGTGTGGGTTCTCTGCCTGTGCCGGGGACTTGAATCGTCCGTGGACCACCGCGCAATTCGATCAGTGGAAGCAGGGTTACGGAACTTCTGAGGCGTGAAGGGCTCGTTTCATGAAGGAAGCGAGGCGCCTAAGGATCACACTCACGAAGGAGAGGATCGCCGGGGATCACACTCCGCGAAGGAGAGGATCGCCGGGCGGGTGAATCTACTAGGAGAAATCACAGCGCTATTCTGTAGCCGACCCGAATTCGCTTACCTCGCGATTGAAGATCTGATGTAGATTGAACTTGTGATCGCCGGTGCTTGAAACGTTGCAACGACGACTTGTAGATCTCGCGAGAATTCTTGAAAGTCCCTAAATCGGTAGAAATCGGCCTACGAAATGTCCAACCTCGAAATGAAGAAAACCCCTATTTATAGAATAGGGGGCCGTAACCGGCCACTTGGCGAACCCCTCGACCAAGTTGGTAGAGGTGGCTCGACCATGGTGGCGAAACCACCCTTTCCTGGCGAAATAACTGACCAAGTTGGTAGAGGTGGCTCGACCATGGTGGTAGAACCACCCGGCTCACTGGCCGAATACTTCACAAGTTGGTAGAGGTTCGCCGATTAATCCGTTTTAGCCGTTTTTCTCGGTCTTAGGGTTTAAATCCTGCCTATTGACTCTTGGTCTTCTCGGGACTTAGATTCCGATGCGTATTTGGTTCGGAACTAACTCTTGGTTTGTTCGGTTCAGCGATCTGAAATCGATCGTCTGTTCAAATGCGGTTTAAGCCGTGCTTGTGGCGTGTGGGTTTGCCATCGGGTTTGCGTCTTAGCGATTCGACGTCCGTATCATCCGATGGGTTGTCATTCGCGACTTTCCGTCATGAGTTGGTTTCGGGGATCTTGTAAGTATTTTTCAACGCCTACAGATACCCCCTCCAAAGTATTTCGATCTCGTTCTTTTATAGATGAGCACGGAATACTTTGGACATTATAGTTCGACCTTCGATCGTGAGGGTCCCAAAGTTAGCTTCAAGTCTTGATTCTTCGGATCATCGGTTCTTTGTAGGATTTACGATAAGGTCCGCAGTCTTTGCATTTATTGTCGACCGCTTGTTGAAATCTTGATTTGAAGCTGGTGGGTGAATTTTGTTTGTAACTCGTGTCGGTTGGTTGTTGTTTGACTAACCATCAGACCTTTGGACTTCTCCGTATGTCGGCGAACTCCTTGTTGGCGACACATTGACTGGTGTCGAATACGTGGAATTTCGTAATCCTCAATCGGCTAATTCTTCCACCACCACGTGTGTTGTTGGTTTGACCATAGCGGGAGGAAAAATCTTTTCATGGGGGTATCCTCCGAGGATTCCTTGTTGAAACAGGAGACCACTTGGTTTTCAACCATCGTCCTAACCTTCAATCGGCGAGTGCGACGCGTTGACCGTTGTTGGGGTATGATTATCTGATGGGAGAAGTTTCTTGGTGGACCGTTGTCGGTGTCAACATGACTTTCATGCCTCGTCAGATTATTCCTTTTTTGGATATTATGGTGGGAGGAAATTAAGGGTTATCGAGTTATCCTTAAGAATATGGGTTTATTCTCCAGGAACTTCTCGTTGAAAATTAGGAGACAGTTTATACTCGTAATCCTATTTGGAGTAGGATTAGGCGACGTGTTGATCGGCGTTGATGTGATCCGCACGATCGAGTTATCCCTAAGAATATTTTTTATGGAAATATTCTTCCAGGAACTTCTCGACAAATTGGGAAATAGTTTATACTCGTAATCCTGATTGGAGTAGGATTAGGCGACGCGTTGATCGGCGTCGATAGGGCCTTCGCAAGATGTTATCCCGCCGAATAAATCTTCAGAATCTTTCCAAATATAGCGGAGGGAGTAGGGGCCGATCAACGGACTGATTTGGCACTATTTTGACATCCGGATAAGGTTCTAATTAGGACTCCTAATTAGGGACTGATTTGGTTCCTTTTTGGATATCCAATTGGGTTCCAATTAGAATTCCTACTTGTTGCCAAATAGGACTCCTTATTCAAAGAGGATTGGGTCCATATGGGGTTGTTATAAATACCCATAAATCCTCCTTCTTTTTGACCTAGGCCGGCCCCCCCTTCTCTGTGCTTTCCTCTTGTTTTCATCTCACTTCGCGCCGTTTCGTCTCTTTCGAACAAGGTATGCACAAGAGAGTTTTGCAAGTTCTTTTTCTTTCTTTTTTTTTCTTTTTCTCCTCTTGTGCATGCAGGTGACGCAGACCACGAGGGGAGAAGACCGAGGGTACGAACGCAAGCCGGGCTGCTAAGTAGGTACCAAAGGCGGCTGCAGCACGGGCTGGTGCTCGCAGATCGACCGTAGTCTATTGGTGTCGGGCTTTTGACACTTTATTTGTTGATTTTTATTGTGTATCGACTCTATTTGTCTTCTTTTGCGGTTTCGATGTCGTCGCGAAGATCTCATGTTCGAGGGTCGATCAACTTCGCATGCGGCGTGAATGCCGCCTCCTTCTTTTGGTGGTGCGCCCGGCGTTATCATCTTCGTGCATATATCGTTGTATCCCGCAGCTCTCCTTTGTGGCGATTGGGAAGAGCGAAATCCTCCTTTGTGGGGACCGGCGGCTTGAGATCACCGTCTCGATATCTTTAGCGGGGCGATTTCATACCGTACCCTTGCCACGTGGGCGGGATAAATTGCCGCTTTGTTCTGCGACTATATTTATCGTTCTCGGGTATTCGATCACGGATGAAATCGTCATACCCGTTATAAGGTCGTGACTCAATCTATGTAAGATGAATTCAACGCCCTTTACTAACTGAATATTTTCTAATTTCAGTTGATTATTCCTCGGGAGCTTTTCCGACTTACGCGGTTGACGGACGCCATAGTGAATATTATTCCACGTGTGACGATCCCGCGATTTTTATCTCGCCTCGATTTGCACCGGTACATCGGCGAGCGATCCGGTATTTGAAGGAGTTCCGCATTCTCCAGCGATTGGTCACCGATCGCCACTCATAAAGACACCAGCTCCACGAACGCTGCGAAAAGCGGATAATGCGTTGGCTTCGATTAAGGATCCGGATACAGCTTTTGTCGAGAGCGAGCGGTGGTTGAACCAAGACGACGGAGGTCCCTTGTATATTCCTCGGATACCTCGTCAGCTCTCATTGACTGATTTCAGACACCACGCCGTGACACGCCGTATGTCCTGGCGTCTGACCGAGGAGCATGATCATATTCATTGCGGATTTATTACCCAGCAGCCAGTTCCGGGTTCCAACAGGAATCGTGTCATCGGCCTTCACCCTGGGATTGTGGGGCTGGACACACCGCCCCGTGATGAGCTCTTTGTTCCTGCCTCGACTCTGAAGAATCGCCTCGCTACGTTGGGGCGAGAGATGCCGTCATCTAGTCATAGATTTTACGGCTGGGTTCACTCATCAGGTAAACATTGGTGGGGTCGCCTGACCAATTACGTCCTCAATCGATGGGATGAAGAACTTCGCGCTTGCGGACTGTATTCAGCGATTCGTGCCACCATGTATGACCTTCCAATCAGCGCTAACCATTTCTTCGCCTTATTGGAGCTCTACAACCCAGATTCAAATACATTTTTCACCAAACACGGCGAGTTGGGGCTGGCTCTACATGAGATGTACCGAATTTCCGATTTACCCATGGGGAAGATGCTGTATCAGGAGTATTTCCCTTCCAATCAGGAATTGAGTCGGCTGAAGAAACACACACCCGACCGTCACAAGGTTTTGTGGGATCTCACTTGTCATTACTATATAGCTCTGGCCCAATCTGAACCTTGCGCCAAAAGGAAATTGCAAGTGAGTCTGAAGCAGTTTGCCAATTATTTGTTCCAGCATTTGGAGGAAAAATCTGGCGGGGAAATATGTGGTATCGCTGCTCACTCCTTGAAGGTTAATGAAGCGTCGAGGGTCGAGGCTAACTCCTACCGCTTCGGCTCTGCGAAGATGGTTTCCCAGGGGACCAAGTTTGCAACCTTTACGTGGCATGCGGTAAAGCCTATCGGCCGACAACTCTTCTAGCCGGCTATCTTGCAATCGGCTAAAGAAATGTGTGGTTCCATATCAATCGATGATGTTTTACCTTTGGAGGTCCTTTACCTGCGGTTGACTTGCCCACAAGAAGGAACTCTCTCTCCTTCCGGTAATGGTGGCCAATATTCACCGTGGATTGCGGCATATAGTCAGAGCATTTACTCGAGAGAAAGGATGAGCCATCATCACGTATTCATTACGTCGGGTAGAGCTCCCATATACCTATTTGATGGCACGGTGGTCCTTCATCGTCCGACATGATGTCGGCACCGGGTTCCACAGTTCGTCTACTCCTTTCTTCTTTGTTGGTAGAGGATTGCGGATGGAAGGCGTGGCTTCTGAGAGATCAAGAAGCAGTCTGATTCATAAAGGGTGGATCTTTTCGGATGTTTTCCTCGATTCTCGGTCAATATGGTGAGTCCTTGGTCGGCGAGGAGGTGCGAAAACACGGAGACTTCACTTGACATTGGTTTCAAGCGGCTAGTGAACATCGAGGCGAGGTATCTCACTTTCCGAGTAAAGGAGGAATGCTTCATTGAGCCTTATTTTCCTGTCGTTTTGCTCGCCCGGTTGATTCACGACCAACTTTATGTTGGGAACCCGAACAAACGACTCGGACTCATGGTGGACTTGTGGATGGCCTTGAGCATGGTTGTGGGCGTCCGCGGGATGTACGGTGCTAGATTGATCTCGAGCTCGGACCGTCGGTGGAGTTGACATTCCTTCATTGCAGTTGGCTATTAGTAGCTAATGAGTCGGTTCCTGTGAGGGCTATCTCAGATTTGGCGGCTGAATCATTGTTGCGGGCCGACACTCGAACACTCAAGATGCGCTCAAGCTCAGAGGAAGCGTCGCCAATCTCATCCGCCAATTGAGACTGAGGAGGAGTTCCATGACTCTGGCGCTAGGACTTTAGGAGAGGACCAAGCTAAGACTGCAGTTTATGAGAAGAACCTCGGTACTCTCTCCTTTTCCCCTTCGTTTTCTCATCCTTTCCATTGGATTTCTCATTCAACTGAATTTTCAGGAAAATCTGTTGGAGAAGAAGAATTTCGACCCTCTCAAGGGGTTAAACGAAAGAGGTTAGCCCATAAGAATCGCGTGAATCCTCGGTCCTTTGATATAGACTTGATTAGTAATGATCCAGTCAGTGACGGAGGTAACGATTCACCGTGATGTAATCTAAAATTTTCGGCTTTTGGAGACTGACATTTCTCCGTTTGCATGCAGGGGGCTTTAGGGATTATGATTCTGGCTTTGATTTTCCTCACCACGATTAATTTGGGCGGTTACGCTCATCTTTGAGCCAAGTTTTACTCAGCAAATGTATGGAGCCATGGCGGAGGAGACTAATGTAGGACCTGATTCGGTGAATCCAGGTACATCTAACATTGATAATTCCTCTTCTAGATGGCGAATGCGGGAATTAAACAACTCGGAGTTCGTACCCCCACTAATTGCCTTTTTGCTTTTTTGCTCTTTTAGAGAAATTGCGGGGAGACAAATGCGAACCGAGACTAGGCAAGCCAACCTTGTAGGAGGTAAGTAGCTTTACCTATTGTTAGTCTTAATTGCATTAGCCTTCCTAATGCCTTCTTTTCGGACTTCTCCATGGAAGATTTCGTGGAAGGCTGGTTTATATGGCAACACTTCCATGGATGACCTGCTATCGGCTTGGTCACGGGATGGTGATACTCTTGGTGAAGATTTACACGAAGCTACCATCCACGAAAAGGTATGAATTTTCTCTTCGATTAATTATAGGACCGGCCGTTTGGCCAATACCACTATAATTAAAAGAGAGCGTTCCCTTTGTGTAGTGGCGGGGACTCCTCTTTACGCGCTTTCGGAATCGGCTACCATAGCGTGTTGAGATAGATGAGCACGAGGGCTCGGTGCGGTTAACGATATCGGCGATAGATCGCCTCGGTAGACTCACTAGTCTCGAAACTACACGAAGGAGGCGGGTAGAGTCCCCAATCGAATATGCATCCATTAGTTTTGGTTGAAGATTCTAAGGTTCTCTTTTCCTTTATCGAGCCTACACCTCGCCTCCATGATTTGGCGAGGCGATGGTGGGCGAAGATCCATCCGGCTTAACATCTGTTTAGAAGTCGCTCATTCTCTTCTTTGATGAACATGGTGATCGATAAGATTCTTCATGGCGGGCTTTCTCTCCATCGGTTTAGGCCATTGCTTGGTCCCGGACAGCCACGATCACGGGATATGGGTTATCTGGTGGCTCGGGCCATTCTTGACGACCTCGCTCATCACGGAGAAAGCTTGAGACTACAAGAGCTAGCGGTGGAGCTTCCTCATATGTAGGCTGCTCATCTTGACTTCGCGTTTAGAGGCTGGCGCGATGCTCGTGTTTTCTTGGGCTCGAAGTCGGATCTGAGAGACAGCGCCGATCAGCTCGGGCTGTTGTTCTTTGAGACATATTCTTCCTAAGCCATATCGGTGATATTGTGGCGAGTCGCGGAGAGGATATCTTGCTTTCGAGGAGAGCTCCATGCGAGGGAGATAAGATGAGTATTTTGGGTGGCCAAGGCCAACAAGGAAGAAGCCCTGCGCCGTCGCGTCTAAGGAACTTCGACCTATCGAGCGGCTGGTTGAGCTCGAGGAGGCAACCACGAAGACGAATACCGATGAGGAGTCCTTGGTGAGTTGCGGGAGAACTCCACGGGCTTATAGTGATGAAGTATCTCAGCTCGAACAACAAATCCTTTGTCATAGACTTGATGTTTAAACAGTTGTAGCTCCTTCTATATTTGCTTCAAATGAATAAGATTTATTCCTTTCATTGTTTATTATAATTCTTTTACTTAAATCGAAATAATTAACCATAATACTTATAGGATTTTGGCAAACCCTCGGTAGTCAGCGGGTTTGATTAGCCTTTACCAACTACCGTTTGAGTTGGGCTAGCGTGCGGATTATCTGGATCCGTTCCGCACGTGACGTTGTGCTAGAAGAATGAAACTCTTCTAGACTTGTTGCTATGATATTGAATACATAGGCTCGGTACTCTTTTACGGGCAAGAGACCACCCGGCAACGCGTGTTACTCGTAGACTCATCCCTTCTTAGGCTTCGGGATGAAATGCCCCAGAATCAAACTCTGGTGTCTTCTTCAATCGGAAAAAGACTAACCCGGCGGCGTGTTAAGCGTCGGCTTTAGGGTTATTAGCCAACCCGACCTTCAGCGGGTTTGATGAGCCTTTACCAACTACCGTTTGAGTTGGGCTAGCGTGTAGATTATCTAAATCCGTTCTACACATAGCGTTGTGCTAAAAGAATGAAACTCTCTTAGACTTAATGCTACGATGTTGAATCGTGAAGCCGTCTTTTCACGGGAAGACTAACCCGGCGGCGTGCTAGGCCCGACCGATCCACAGCAGGATTCGGGATCAAATTCCCCAAGAAGAATCTTGGATTAAGGAGTTTTGATTGATAGGATTAAATTGGTGAGAGAGGAGGAACTTTATGTTCTATTTCTCAGAATGAAACCAATAGCAGGGGCCTGCTATAGGAATCAAGAGGGTTCAGACGTCCTTCAGTCGGACGACTTGATCCAAACAATCTCGGCACATACCTTCAGTCGGCGCTACCTAAGATGTAAGATGGGACTAAGAGTGGGACCTCCACTCCGAGAACCGAAAAGACTCAGGTGACCTTCAGGCGGACAACCTGGTCTGAAAACCTCGGCGCATACCTTCAGTCGGCGCTACCTAGGAGAGGATGGAACTAAGAGTGGGATCTCCACTCCGAGAACCGAAGAAACTCAGGTGACCTTCAGGCGGACAACCTGGTTTGAAAACCTCGGCGCATACCTTCAGTCGGCGCTACCTAGGAGAGGGATGGAACTAAGAGTGGGATCTCCACTCCGAGAACCGAAGAAACTCAGGTGACCTTCAAAGGACAACCTGGTTTGAAAACCTCGGCGCATACCTTCAGTCGGCGCTACCTAGAATGAAAGATGGGACTAAGAGTGGGACCTCCACTCAGAGAACCGAAGAAACTCAGTGACCTTCAAAGGACAACCTGGTTTGAAAACCTCGGCGCATACCTTCAGTCGGCGCTACCTAGGAGAGGATGGAACTAAGAGTGGAATCTCCACTCCGAGAACCGAAGAAACTCAGTGACCTTCAAAGGACAACCTGGTTTGAAAACCTCGGCGCATACCTTCAGTCGGCTACCTAGGAGAGGGATGGAACTAAGAGTGGGATCTCCACTCCGAGAACCGAAGAAACTCAGGTGACCTTCAGGCGGACAACCTGGTTTGAAAACCTCGGCGCATACCTTCAGTCGGCGCTACCTAGAATGAAAGATGGGACTAAGAGTGGGATCTCCACTCCGAGAACCGAAGAAACTCAGGTGACCTTCAGGCGGACAACCTGGTTTGAAAACCTCGGCGCATACCTTCAGTCGGCGCTACCTAGGAGAGGGATGGAACTAAGAGTGGGATCTCCACTCCGAGAACCGAAGAAACTCAGGTGACCTTCAGGCGGACAACCTGGTTTGAAAACCTCGGCGCATACCTTCAGTCGGCGCTACCTAGGAGAGGGATGGAACTAAGAGTGGAATCTCCACTCCGAGAACCGAAGAAACTCAGGTGACCTTCAGGCGGACAACCTGGTTTGAAAACCTCGGCGCATACCTTCAGTCGGCGCTACCTAGGAGAGGATGGATAGAACCCTTCCGTTTATCACGAAAGGGATCTTAGGCTTGGAGAGGAAGAATTTTATATTCTATCTCCGGCGTGAAAGGGATTTTGAGTGGGCCTCTTGTTCATAGAAGGAATCAAGAGGGGATTTTGGTAATGTACCAGAAAATTTGTAGACCTACCGTCAAGGAATTTGATCGGTGGGAGAAATTATGATGGAGGATAAATTTAGGGTTATCCTCAAGGCAAGTGGGTGAAACATCCCACGAGGAACTTCCCGTCGAAACGGGTTATCCTGAAGATACTAAGGGTAGTATTTCTTCAGGAACTTCCCATTTATCGGCATTAATTGCCGGTCGCCATTTTGGGTAATTAGGCGTCGCACCATTAGAGTAGACCGTTTCTATTACAAACGGACCCTCCCATTTAGGTTCGAATTTGCCTTTCTTCTTGGAAGTGAGGATTATCGGTCGTCGAGCAGCGAGGACCAAATCTCCTTCTTTGAAACTCCGTTGTCGTACTTTCTTATTGAAAGCTCTCGACATCCTAGCTTGGTAGAACTCAATGCATTGTTGAGCTTCGAGCTTTTCATCCAACATCTCGAGCTCTTGAGGCGTTTACGATGTTGTTCTTCAATCGTCATCTCCGTTGCAAGAGCGTCGCGGAGTGGCGAATCTGAATTTCAATGGGAGAAGCGCTTCACGCGTAGACCCGAGAGAATCACGGGGTCTCTCGGTTGGCGTCGCGTGCGGTTGTCGCGATATGCCCGAGTGCTTCTCGAGTTTATCATCGGTCGCTTGTTATTTTCACAAGCCGACAAAATCTTAATAATCGTCTTGTTGAATGCCTCGGCTAATCCATTTCTTGGTGGATTATAGAACATCGTGAGACATCTTGTATTTTAAATTTCATAAAACGATGAAGGAATTGGCGATGAATTAGGGACCGTTGTCATGCGATCCGTCTTGGAACACCGTGGCGGTAGATGACATGGTGTTTGATAAATTGGCGGTACTTCGCCTTTACTTCTTTTAGCGGGATTGCTTACCACTTGGAGAAGTAGTCGGTGATCGCTAGAATAAACCGATCGCCTTTGGTAGCGAGAAAAATGGGACCTATAGCGTCCATTCCCCATGTCTCGAAAGGCGGGATGTGGCGAAGGATGCAAGCGCTACGGAGGTGATGCATATAATTCGCGTGAATTTGACATGAGTGGCATCTCCGGCGTATCGCGGCTGCGTCATTAATCATTGTTGGCCAAAGTAGCCCATTCTCGATTCGATGTAGAGTTTAGGACCGGTAGTGCGCACCACATTCACCTTCGTGTGCTTCGAAGGACCTCTTACGCCTCTTTGTTTGAGAGGCATCGGATAAAGACCATCGTACCCGGCGATATAGCATCCGGGTCTCCGTATCGTAGAAGAATCTTGGAGCTCTTAGCGGATTGACTCTCTCTTTCCGTCTTACGGCGAGAATACCATATGCGGCGTGTCGATGATAGGAAAGCGAATCCGGGGCTCCAATTTAGTGCAGGTTGTATGTACCTCTTTGATAACTACCCCTTGTCTTCTTGTACCTCATGGTATATTGGCACAAAGAGTTGATGAGTCGGCCGTAACTAGTTGCTCGGTCTCGGAAGGTTATGCTAACGACACGACTACTTAGCCGGTGCATCAGCGTAAGCGTTTGGGGCGGGATATATTCGATGAAGAACTCTTGAATGAGTGCGCCATTTCAACGGCTATCGATGATAGGGGACGGATCGGGGTTCCTAACCGTAGTCACCGGATGCAGCAACTATCAATTGCGAATCGCCGTGCGGCGAGATACTCGACCCCGGCTCCTTGGCGAAACTAAGTCCAATAAGTAGCGCATTGTATTCGGCTACATTATTAGAGCAAGGTTCAGTGAGTGAATAAGCACGGGGCATGACATGATTCCCCGGGGAAATCAAGACAACTCCGACTCCAGCGGAGATTTTAGAACATCCGGGGGCACTTGCCACGTTGGTAGCTTCGAAGTTCGTCAAAGTACGATCGCCATATTTATTGGTGCGATGTAGTGTTGACCGTGGACTTCATCGGAAGATCATCGTATAGCTCAAGCGTGTCCGTTGTCGGGTTGGCGACTAAGAGATCGCCAAATCGCTTGTCCTTTGACCGACTTTTGTTGTTTGAAGTGCAAGTCATATTGGGACAAGAGCAAAGCCCATTTTGCAAGCGCCAACTCATTGAGGCGGTTGGGTCATAAATATTTGGACGGTTATCTTTGGAGATAACATAAATCGTTTGTCCGGCCAAATAGTGCGCATTTTGAATTGCGAACACTAATGCAAAACCTTTGCTTCTCAACCATTGGATATCGAGACTTCGGCACCGACTAATGTTATTTCGGGTAATACTTGCTGTTACGTGACCATTGTCATCGTCTTGTGAAAGTAGGGCACTTAGCAGTGATCCGTTGCCTTGATGTAAATCAAGAGCGGCTTTCCGACAGCGATGCGACAAAGCGAGGAGGTTTAGAGATCGACTTAATCTCTTCAAATGCCTTTTGGCAAGCGTCATCCCAAATGAATGATCGCCCTTCTTGTTCAACTTAGAAAATGGTTGGCATTTCCCGGATAGGTTCGATATGAACCGTCGGATGTCATGTCGCCCTTGTAACCCGAGTTCTCTCAGTTTCGGAGGTTGCAACTCTTGAATCGCCTTCACTTTGTCGGCTACCTAGGAGAGGATGGATAGAACCCTTCCGTTTATCACGAAAGGGATCTTAGGCTTGGAGAGGAAGAATTTTATATTCTATCTCCGTGAAAGGATTTTAGTGGGCCTCTTGTTCATAGAAGGAATCAAGAGGGATTTTGGTAATGTACGAGAAAATTTGTAGACCTACCGTCAAGGAATTTGATCGGTGGGAGAAATTATGATGGAGGATAAATTTAGGGTTATCCTCAAGGCAAGTGGGTGAAACATCCCGAGGAACTTCCGTCGAAGCGGGTTATCACGAAGATACTAAGGGTAGTATTTCTTGAGGAACTTCCCATTATCGGCATTAATTGCGGTCGCCATTTTGGGTAATTAGGCGTCACGCACCATTAGAGTAGACCGTTTCTATTACAAGCGGACCCTCCCATTTAGGTTGAATTTGCCTTTCTTCTTGGAAGTGAGGATTATCGGTCGTCGGCGGCGAGGACCAAATCTCCTTCTTTGAAACTCCGTTGTCGTACTTTCTTATTGAAAGCTCGACATCTAGCTTGGTAGAACTCAATGCATTGTTGAGCTTCGAGCTTTTCATCCAACATCTCGAGCTCTTGAGGCGTTTACGATGTTGTTCTTCAATCGTCATCTCCGTTGCAAGAGCGTCGCGGAGTGGCGAATCTGAATTTCAATGGGAGAAGCGCTTCACGCGTAGACCCGAGAATCACGGGGTCTCTCGGTTGGCGTCGCGTGCGGTTGTCGCGATATGCCCGAGTGCTTCTCGAGTTTATCATCGGTCTAAGCATTTATTTTCACAAGCTTGACAAAATCTTAATAATCGTCTTGTTGAATGCCTCGGCTAATCCATTTCTTGGTGGATTATAGAACATCGGCGAGACATCTTGTATTTTAAATTTCATAAAACGATGAAGGAATTGGCGATGAATTAGGGACCGTTGTCATGCGATCCGTCTTGGAACACCGTGGCGGTAGATGACATGGTGTTTGATAAATTGTGACGGTACTTCGCCTTTACTTCTTTTAGCGGGATTGCCCATTACTTGGAGAAGTAGTCGGTGTCGCTAGAATAAACCGATCGCCTTTGGTAGCGAGAAAAATGGGACCTATAGCGTCCATTCCCCATGTCTCGAAAGGCGGGATGTGGCGAAGGATGCAAGCGCTCACGGAGGCGATGCATATAATTAGCGTGAATTTGACATGAGTGGCATCTCGGCGTATCGCGGCTGCGTCATTAATCATTGTTGGCCAAAGTAGCCCATTCTCGATTCGATGTAGAGTTTAGGACCGGTAGTGCGCACCACATTCACCTTCGTGTGCTTCGAAGGACCTCTTACGCCTCTTTGTTTGAGAGGCATCGGATAAAGACCATCGTACCCCGTGATATAGCATCCGGGTCTCCGTATCGTAGAAGAATCTTGGAGCTCTTAGCGGATTGACTCTCTCTCTTTCCGTCTTACGGCGAGAATACCATATGCGGCGTGTCGATGATAGGAAAGCGCAATCACGGGGCTCCAATTTGATGCAGGTTGTATGTACCTCTTTGATAACTACCCCTTGTCTTCTTGTACCTCATCGTATATTGGCACAAAGAGTTGATGAGTCGGCCGTAACTAGTTGCTCGGTCTCGGAAGGTTATGCTAGCGACATTCGCATACCGGTGCATCGCGTAAGCGTTTGGAAGCGGGATATATTCGATGAAGAACTCTTGAATGAGTACGCCATTTCAACGGCTATCGATGATAGGGGACGGATCGGGGTTCCTAACCGTAGTCACCACGGATGCTTAACTATCAATTGCGAATCGCCGTGCGGCTTGAGATACTCGACCCCGGCTCCTTGGCGAAACTAAGTCCAATAAGTAGCGCATTGTATTCGGCTACATTATTAGAGCAAGGTTGGTGAGTGAATAAGCACGGGCATGACATGATTCCACAGGAAATCAAGACAACTCCGACTCAGTGGAGATTTTAGAACATCACGGGGCACTTGCCCGTTGGTAGCTTCGAAGTTCCGTCAAAATACGATCGCCATATTTATTGGTGCGATGTAGTGTTGACCGTGGACTTCATCAGGAAGATCATCATTATAGCTCAAGCGTGTCCGTTGTCGGGTTGGCGACTAAGAGATCGCAAATCGCTTGTCCTTTGACCGACTTTTGTTGTTTGAAGTGCAAGTCATATTGGGACAAGAGCAAAGCCCATTTTGCAAACGCCAACTCATTGAGGCCGGTTGGGTCATAAATATTTGGACCGGATTTATGCTGGAGATAACATAAATCGTTTGTCCGACCAAATAGTGCCGCATTTTCTGAATTGCGAACACTAATGCAAGGCACTGCTTCTCAACCATTGGATATCGAGACTCAGCACCGACTAATGTTCGGCTCAGGTAATACACTGCCTGTTCGTGACCGCTGTCATCGTCTTGTGCAAGTAGGGCACTTAACGAGTGATCCGTTGCCTTGATGTAAATCAAGAACGGCTTTCCCGACTGCGGTGCGACAAGAACAGGAGGTTTAGAGAGATACGACTTAATCTCTTCAAATGCCTTTTGGCAAGCGTCATCCCAAATGAATGATACGCCCTTCTTGTTCAACTTAGAAAATGGTTGGCATTTCCCAGATAGGTTCGATATGAACCGTCGGATGTACGCCAATCGCCCTTGTAACCCCCTGAGTTCTCTCAGATTTCTCGGAGGTTGCAACTCTTGAATCGCCTTCACTTTGTCAGGATCGACGTGGATGCCCTTATTAGTGACGACAAAGCCGAGGAACTTGCCACTGGACATCCCAAGGAAGGATTTGGCAGGATTCATCTTTAACTGATGGGTTCGCATGAGCTCGAATACTGTCCTAAGATCTTTGATGTGATCTCCTTTGTCCGCGGCTTTTCACGACCAAGTCGTCGGCGTAGCATTCGACCATTTTCGAAGATGATCACGGAAAATCTTAGTCATTGCTTTCGGTGATGCGTGGCGGCATTTTGAGGCGAGCGGCATGACCGTGTAGCAATATATACCGATGGGCGTTACGAGCGGCTGTGTGTTTGGCATCATCGGGGTGCATCTTGATCCGATTGTAACCCGAGAAACCATCCATGAATGACATTCTTTCAAATCCACCGCGTATTGTCGACTATGACATCGGTGATTGGAAGAGGAAAGTCATCTTCGAGACAGCGGCGTTGAGGTCTCGTAGTCGACCACGGATCCTAATCGAACCATTCTTCTTCATGGCCGGGACTATATTAGCCACCCAATCCGGATGTTGAATTTCTTTGATGAATCTCGATTCTATGAGTTTCTTCACTTAGTCAGCGATTGCTGCGGGATTTACGGGCCGAAACCGTCTTTGCGGTTGCTTGACAGGTTTGACATCGCCTCGATGTTGGCGATGTGTCGCCACATTAGGGTCGAGTCTGGCATGTCCTCGTAACTCGGTGAATACATCGATATACTCCACGATTAGAGGCGATCAACTCTTCCTTCTCTTCAGGGAAGAGTATTGCTAATGTTTATGAGCTTAGGATGCTCTTAGTCACCCATATTAACTGGACTACCTCGTCCTTGGTGGGGGTTCTCTTTGTTCGAATCTATCCCCAAACTGCTCTTTGAGTTGATGGATCCATGGGTCTTCCCATGTTGGCATATCTTCATCATCCTCAATAGTAGCAGGATCGACCGCAGCCATATTTGACATCAAAGCCTTAAAAGCTTCTCCGAGGCTGGTGTCGGAATCCCAAGCCGAAGAATCGGACGAATGTCCGTCTCCCTCATCGGGTGGATTATTATCAATCAGCCACGAGCATTCATCCTCTGAGGAGGATTCGTATTCCAATCCTCGTCTAAAGGCATAGTAGTTATCCGGCTTCCCTCTTGGGACATATGCCGCTTTGGGAGGGACTCGAGGACCTCGCCCAAAACAAAGACCTTCCCCTTGTGTCAAGTTGTACCCCCACTTCTTCATGATACCCAGTGTTTTGGACTATATCTGAATGTGTGGAGAGATACGACTTAATCTCTTCAAATGCCTTTTGGCAAGCGTCATCCCAAATGAATGATCGCCCTTCTTGTTCAACTTAGAAAATGGTTGGCATTTCCCGGATAGGTTCGATATGAACCGTCGGATGTCATGATCGCCCTTGTAACCCCGAGTTCTCTCGGATTTCTCGGAGGTTGCAACTCTTGAATCGCCTTCACTTTGTCGGGATCGGCGTGGATGCCCTTATTAGTGGCGACAAAGCGAGGAACTTGCCTTTGGACATCGAGGAAGGATTTGGCGGATTCATCTTTAAGCGATGGGTTCGCATGAGCTCGAATCTTGTCCTAAGATCTTTGATGTGATCTCCTTTGTCCGCGGCTTTTCACGACCAAGTCGTCGGCGTAGCATTCGACCATTTTCGAAGATGATCTGGAAAATCTTAGTCATTGCTCGCCGGTACGCATACGCAGATTTTGAGGCCGAACGGCATGACCGTAGCAATATATACCGATAGGCGTTACGAGCGGCTGTGTGTTTGGCATCATCGGGGTGCATCTTGATCGATTGTAACAGAAACCATCCATGAATGACATTCTTTCAAATCCACCGCGTATTGTCGACTATGACATCGGTGATTGGAAGAGGAAAGTCATCTTCGAGACAGCGGCGTTGAGGTCTCGTAGTCGACCACGGATCCTAATCGAACCATTCTTCTTCATGGCCAGGGACTATATTAGCCACCCAATCCGGATGTTGAATTTCTTTGATGAATCTCGATTCTATGAGTTTCTTCACTTAGTCAGCGATTGCTGCGGGATTTACGGGCCGAAACCGTCTTTGCGGTTGCTTGGCAGGTTTGACATCGCCTCGATGTTGGCGATGTGTCGCCACATTAGGGTCGAGTCTGGCATGTCCTCGTAACTCGGTGAATACATCGATATACTCCACGATTAGAGGCGATCAACTCTTCCTTCTCTTCAGGGAAGAGTATTGCTAATGTTTATGAGCTTAGGATGCTCTTAGTCACCCATATTAACTGGACTACCTGCGTCCTTGGTGGGGGTTCTCTTTGTTCGAATCTATCCCCAAAGCTGCTCTTTGAGTTGATGGATCCATGGGTCTTCCCATGTTGGCATATCTTCATCATCCTCAATAGTAGCGGGATCGACCATGACCATATTTGACATCAAAGCCTTAAAAGCTTCTCAGAGGTGTGGGAATCCCAAGCGAAGAATCGGACGAATGTCGTCTCCCTCATCGGGTGGATTATTATCAATCGACCACGAGCATTCATCCTCGAGGAGGATTAGTATTCCAATCCTCGTCTAAAGGCATAGTAGTTATCAGGCTTCCCTCTTGGGACATATGCGCTTTGGGAGGACTTCGAGGACCTCGCCCAAAACAAAGACCTTCCCCTTGTGTCAAGTTGTACCCCACTTCTTCATGATACCCGGTGTTTTACGGACTATATCTGAATGTGTGGAGGATAGACCCATTATCATCTTCATCTTCTTCAAAGAAATGATTACGTTGGAGCGCATCTCCTTTTCGTAAACCAAGTCTTTTCACTACTTGATCTTAGTGGGATGGCGAGTGTTGTCCCAAAGGAGTCTGGAGCTATACGTGTAAAGCAAGATGACCGAATTGGTAGGTGCAACTCCGGTTGTTGTATAAACTGTCATCACATCACTCAAAGACAAAGGATACTCTAAATCGTCATTTATTGATTCATCGGCAATTTGCCAATTACAATGTTCATCTGACGATTCTTCATCGTCAAGATTGATTACAAGGGGTACAATGTCATTTAAAACAAAACCACCACTATAACCAAGCGGCCGGTGTCGGCTTCTTCACGTGTAGTGCCTTGGGCGATGATTGATTTAGGACTCATTGCGTAGAGGAGAGAATCGATGAAATAATTCTCCATCCCCTTAAGCGGTTGTTTGTCGCGACCACCGTCTTGACCTCATTATTAGTGTCTACATATTTGAGACATTGATGAAGAGTAGATGGGACTATAACGTTACTGTGGATCCAAGGTCGACCCAACAATAAGTTATAGGAAGTCTGCGTCAATCACATAGCGGTGACTTGGACTTTAAGTCCCCATTTGGCACTTTATCCGGATTTTACCAGCGGTAGAGACCGGTGGTGTTAAATCCGTGAATCACCGTGCTGTTGATGCCGGCTCTGGCGGGAATTTCAAGGTGATACATGGCCTTGAGGCATGATGCTCCTGGCCGGAACGGATCGACTTGGATCCGGTTAACTTCACTAGAGCCAATATACGGTGAAGTATAGCGGCCTATCGTGCTTAGAATTCCTCGTCGCATATCCTCCTTTGTAAAAGTGATGCGGGGAAGTGCTTAGCCAAGGTTACCTTGTTGGGCGACTCTTACGGGCTCGGCTTAATCGGAGTGAGACTTGAGTCGGCCGGGGCTTCTTGAAGAGCTTCTCTTGTCTCTTTTGACAAGCAGCGGCTTCGTAAAGAGTGATCCTTCTTGGGAATATTAGCCAATTGGGCCATAGCGGTAATGTAAGGCGTTGGAGCTTCGGTTTGTCTCTTCTAATCGGGTAATTGAGCGAGGCGCCGAGAGCTGAACTTCTTGTGGGCGCCCGGCTGTGGCTTCTTTGGCGACCACTGTTGTTGTGCTTTCTGGCGAGTGAGGGAATCGTTGGTACCCGGTTGGCGTCTTGGCATTTGGGTCGGGGACTTAGGGTACTTGTATTTGTACTCGTGTCGCTCACGGTGGCGTGGGCTTGAGTTCCCCGCCGGACGGTGGAATGTTACCACTGTTCATCATCTCCCTCGAGTGCGGAGTAGCATGGCATGCCTTTCCCTTCGCTTTGACTTTTCTTCAATGAAGAAGAGGCTACCCATTGCTCATCTTCAAAGCGAGTGCTGGGTGGATCCACGGGACTTAGCCATTTAGGGTCATTATCGATACAAGTCCTTTACGGCGTTGCTTGTGTGGGTCGTCATTCACCGCCTTCATTGCGACTTTGACCAGCTGGTTTAGGTTCAAACCATGTCAATGGCGACCCAAAGCTTATGGACACGCATTTGCTCAGACCTTCTTTTCTTTGGGCGGCTTCATAGTGATGACCCTACGTCAATTAAAGCTTGGATTTTATCCTTAAAGTGAAGCGAGGATTTAGTGGGGTGATGAAGCGCTGTGATCTGCGATATTTTGGGTCGTTAGTCCTCATTGCTTCCTCTTGATTGAATCGGAGGGAGCTTGATCTTGTTATTTTTGACAAGATATTTGAAGAACCAGGAATCTAAGTCGTCCCTAAAGGAATAGGACTTTGGGAATCTTGGCTCTAAGGCCTTACGTTTACGTGGCCCGTTTGCCCGCGTTGATTGTGCATTCGCGGCGCCCGTTGTTCTTCTTCTGGGGTTGGAGTTGGAGCGTTTGGTTCGCAACCACCGTCTTGGCTGCTCTTTCCCTTTGCGGCGTGGGACAAAGTTAACGGCGGGCTTCCATTGTCGGTGGCCTCTTTCGCCTTTTTCCTCTTGAGGAATCTTTCGACTTGCTCTCCACGAACCTTCAAATCCTTCCACGTTATAGATGGTGCTGTCCCCATTGCCTCGAGCGCGTCTATCGACAAGTTGTTATGGCGGTGCGGAGGATGAACTCCTGTTATTGGATCCGGCGGTTCATTGCCTTGTTAGAATCGTTTGACAAAGATATCCACGGTTTCTCGTCCTTACGCTTCGTCGAGCAATGTCGATCAATGCCGGTATAAATCGTCGAAGAAATTGGTGAAGAAGCTAGACTCCATGTCGTCCCATTGTGAATGCTCCGGCTTGAGGCGGTGGTACCAATCGGCTGAGAAGGGTACCAGCGAATGGCCAGAACCATCGGGGGCTCGTTTGGGATATGACTCAGAGTGCGACTTGAAGTAAATCAAGTCTTGCGTCGAGGAACCCTTCCGTCAAGCGGTGTAAAGTTTATTAAGTTAAACTTAGGCGGGTATGGGATTGATTCCCACTCCCTCGGGTATGGGCAAGGAATACCTATTTTCTTCACCTCTGGCGGAAATCAATGAGTTGATTTTGCTCGAGGTCTTTGATCTTCTGCTTTCATGAGCAACAACATCTACATTAGGCCCGGCGTTGCTTGTGATTCCGGAGGTTGTCATCCTCTTGTATTTCCTCACAGTGCGAATCGTCATCTTGATCGGCGTTGATCGCGTGACTTCGATTCACCTCGATGTTTTGTCATGGCTTGGATCACGTTGGTCATGCATTTCTCTCATCGATGCATGGCCACTCCATTTCTAACTTGAAGTTTTCCGTTGCTTATCGGTGCTTAGTCTAGCATTTTAGCCACTTGATGCATGCGATCATAAAGCTTCTTGGGGCCTCCTTAAATCAATCTGATTATGTCGGAGGCAATTGCGAGCCGACATCCGGCGCATCATCCTCTGCGGGTATCCCTCTCGAAGTTTGTCGTAATTGGACCGTCGGATAGTCGGACCGCAAGCGAGTTAGCAGTTGCGTCTGTGGGAATAGTCGTGGCAGCGGTTCTTCTTGGTCATGTTGTTAGTATTGCCGGTAATTCATCATTTGGCGTCGCTCTTCTGAGAATCGCCTTGACCTAGGTCTTGGCATTTCTGTGGTGAGTCTCTGGAAGACCGACACCCTTTCTGGAGTTTCTTGACAGCAATTACACTCTGAGAGCACCGTTTTGATGAGCTTAGAGCACAAACATGACTGTGATGAGCTGGGAGAGCTCTTTCGAGCCTTCTTCGTACCCCCAGTGCGGTAATATAACTCATCGGCATGAGTGCCGGAGCAACCTACTGTGTGTTGGCATGATCTCTCGGGTATAACGTCCTCATCGTCAGATGAAAACGTCTTCTTCCGAGGATGAATTATTTCGTCAAAACTGTCGAAAGTGACTCGTCTTGACTTCCGCCTACGTGAGTGTGAAGTCTCAGCAGACTCTCGGACTTCGACTTTCAGTCCGATAGGAGGGGCTGCAGGAGTCTTCTTGTCCTTGTTGGAGCGGGTGCGACCTCCTGCATGAGAAGTGACCCGTGATTCTCTCAGAGGACCCAGACGATCCTTGATAGTTGGTTTGGTGGTGGTGGGCATGTCGGCCATACCGGTTGATCTGAACACCTTTGACTTTGGCGCCGTCGGACTTGGACTTTGGCTGAATTTACAACGCCTGTAGCCTTCGGCTTAAGTCTTGAGGTGTGGGCGATCTTAGGTTTTGGGGCGTGCCGGTTGGGGTTGGGGCACGGATTAGACTTGGGCCTCAAACTGGTGGTATGTTGGCGGCTTCTTTACCACCTCCTTCTTCAATTCCACGAGCTTGTTGTACCAGCTTCGTGCACATACGAAGTGCGGCGCTTCGGATACGCTCACGAAGTGTGGAAGCGGTTCCGTTTGACACGGACCCACTCGTTGGTTGACGGCTTGGATGGACCGTCGATCGCTTGAGGCTGGAGCCTCTGCGTAAGTCTGGATCTTAGATCCGCTTCGTAGCGGACCCCATCCATGGATTGCACGGCCTTGGCGTATTTGCGCGCCATGCTTTGTCGTCGCCTTTGGCGGGCTCGCTTGGAGAGCGCGGGCGCGTCATCGGCGTTCATCTCGGGCGCCGTTGTAATCGGGACTTCGGGCGCCGAAGGGGATTTTTCGCTACCTGCGGCAGCGGGGTTGGACTCGTCGTCCTGGGGCTCTACATCGGAGGCCCATCGGGTTCTCCTTGTAGCGGAGACCTTCTTAAAGCGGCCGAGGCGGATGCGGAGGAGGTGAGGATAGGTACTCCTCGAACTTCTCTGGTCGAACTTCGAACTTCGATCTCTTCCTCCACGGGATAAGAATCGCGGTTGCGACGGACCTCCGATCTGAGGCGGTGGCTCCCACTGTGGTCGCCCGGCTTGTTCGCGGTAAAAGTCGGTTTGTTATTCATTGTCGTTGAACTTGCTTACAGCTTCTTGGGCCTACAACAAAATTCAAACAAAGAAAAAATCGCCTTTTATTTTAAAGTACAATGAAAACAAAAGATTACAACTTTTTTCTGTATGAACAAGCGCTTGGATCTCTATTATCACGGGATCGTGTGGAGTTCTTTACTGTCTTGGGGACTTGAATCGTCCGTGGACCACGCGCAATTCGATCAGGTGGAGCAGGGTTCGGAACTCTGAGGCGTGAAGGGGCTCGTTTCACGAAGGAAGCGAGGCGCTAAGGATCACACTCCGCGAAGGAGGATCGCCGGGCGGGTGAGATCTACTAGGAGAAATCATCGCTATTCGTAGCCGACCGAATTAACTTACCTCGCGATTGAAGATCGGCGTAGATTGAACTTGTGATGTAGGTGCTTGAAACGCAGCGCGGCGACTTGTAGATCTCGCGAGAATTCTTGAAAGTCCTAAATCGGTAGAAATCGGCCTCACGAAATGTCCAACCTCGAGAAATGAAAACCCTATTTATAGAATGGGGCGTGACTGTGACCGCGGCGAAACCGACCAAGTTGGCGAGTGGCTCACGCATATATGGCCAGAGACCACCTCAAGGAGTGGCGGTAACTCGGCCATGATGGCGAGGTTCTATCCGTTTTAGCCATTTTTCTCGGTCTTCGGGTTTAAATCACGCCTATTTTGACTCTTGGTCTTCTCGGACTTAGATTAGATGCGTATTTGGTTCGGGACTAACTCTTGGTTTGTTCGGTTCATGATCTGAAATCCGATCGTCTGTTCAAGTCGGTTTATAGTGCTTGTGGCCCGTGGGGTTCGTCTTGCGATTCGGCGTCCATTATCATCCGATGGGTTTTCATTCGCCGACTTCGATCCGCGAGTTGGTTTAGGGATCTTGTATGTATTTTCAACGCCTACAAAGCCGGTTGTAAAGCGTTTCTACATCGATGGCGTAGCATGTCACCTCTGTCTTTAGATTACCAATCGACATTTAAGTCTAATTTTTCCAAGTGATTGGCTCTTGCTAGAATTGAATCAGAAGTAGTAGCAATTGTCCTTGAGAGTTTGTATAGAGGAATGCCCAAAAGCTAAGAAGCCTCGTGGGTGATGCTCAAAGCAAACCACAGGTCAACTTGAATTAGCTCAATATTTGTTGACCCATATACCGGTGTAATAGAGGTCGGTTGTGGTGGTTGTCCTTGATGAGCATGTCATCTGGGGTGAAGGTGATGCAAGGCTCTGGCGATGGCATTGACAATATTGCTTTTGATCATCAATGTGTAGAGACACCGGTACGTGAGCAAGGAATGCCTCATTGTCCATCAATGCCTCCCTCAAAGCCTCTCGTATCCTTAGATAAATGCAAAAGTTAATGTAAGGTTATCTGTAGGGATATTAGCCAATTGAGCTAATATATCATAGCGAGAATGGAACTTTGAGTCCGGATGGTGGATGCAATGCCTTGTCAATCTTATTTCCTTGGTAGGTTCAGGTTGCTTGGATGGCCCCGATGATCGTAATTCTTTAGATAACTCTTACGGATCTTGTTCAGTAGGGGCTCGATCAAGCCGAACCACCAAGGCTAGCTTCTCCTCTTCTGGTAAGTGAGGATACATGCAAAGATTTCTCACCTATGATCCGAGAGATGACATTGTAGGATCTCATCTTCGTCTATCCTTCACTTGAGCCATTGGCTTGGGGATGCCTAATGTTCATCTTGAAGGAGATGGGATGAACCCATCATCTCGCCTTTATTGTTGAAAGAGACAAAGCCTTGGCTTTGTTGTCCTTGTTGGTCAAGATGGACCAATTCCATTCTTGCGGTAGGAATAGGAATGACTCTATTTTGAGTGCGAGTCACTAGCATAGACCCAAATTCAAGAGTCACCATTTTAGCGGTGACCTTCATTTAATCAGTCGGGCTTTAGAATCCACGAATCCTGAGCGTCGTGTATTTATCCTTGAGGATATAGCAGGTTCTTTGTTGAATGTCCTAGCATTACGTGATAGAAGCGTGGTTGGGATCATCGGTTTTCCCAACTTCTTGAGCGTCGAGCCGAGGAAGTTTCAATCGATTACCATTGTTAAGGACATGAAAGATGGCGACAATATGCTCGTCTTTGAAAGAGTAGCTCCGTTGGTTGTTTTCATGACTCCTTTTGATTGTCGGGTTTATTGACCTCAACAACAAATATTTCCTTAGCTTTTGATTGGGATGATTGTCCTTGCTTGTTTTACGCCTTTATTGTTGTACGAGGATCAAACTTGTTGAAGTGTTCAACAAATTTCTTTGTAATTTTTGCTTGCTTCATCAAGTCTTTCTATGAGTTTGCCTCGACAACACCCATGTGAGCTTCTATATGACTCAAGAAATTATCTTGAGCATGTTTGGCCTTAATATTGGCGGTGGCATGTCCCGACATCGCAAACTTAAATTCTGGCTGTTGATGTAATCTCGGTGAGTCATCGCTCCTTTGCTTTTGGAGAGAAGCTTGGCCATGGTAACATCAACTATTTCTCATGAAACTTAGAGAGGAATTGAGATTCCAAATTGGCGGATTTAATTGATCCTACGCCAAATTTTGAAACCAATCAAATGCTACCCCTTAATGGTGCCAATGAATAACCTTGCCTTGATGGCATCATTCCCTAGCGTTCCTCGTTTGTTGGTGGAAGTAGTAGATGTGATAGTTAGGAGATCCTTTGCTAAGCATTAATTGGCGGTTTAAACTTTATTGGGTAAGGCTGAATCCCACTCAATAGGGTATGGTCGGGTAATTCCAAACTTCTTGACTTTGTCCCTTTGCATGGGTGCGTTGAGTTGGTTTGGAGATCTTCAATAGCCTTTGCATCATGGCTCACTTTAGGTAGAGGCGGCGTCTCGAGATCTGGCGGAAGGAGTTCAACTCCTCGTGATCGCATTGCGCTTTCTCCAAAGATGTCTCCTGGCGGTCGTTTCCCTTCGAAGAGCTTGCATCTTTGTTGTTGGGAACTATCATAAGTTATTGAAGCATCGCCTTGAGATGCTCAAAACACTCATCGGATGCTTTCTTTTGGGCTTCCATTTCTTGAAGAAGATCATCATGAGCTTCTTTATCTGCCATATCATACGACCCTGCGCTCTTGACTTGGTGGGGTTGTATTTTAATATCATGGCGAGTTTATGCCCCTATAGCGGTATATCTATTCTAGAAGATACCCCAGTGTCGTCCTAAGGAGTGAATAATCTAAGGGAATTGCTACCCCTTGCCTAGACACGGTGTGACGATAAATACCGTCGACTCGGGAGTATACTTTCTATACCGAGGAGAATATCTAGGCTCTAAAGGACTATCGGCATCTTCATCATCATCTCCATTAGTCACAATGGTCATATTGGCCATGAATTCTTTGAGATTAATTTTACTCTTTTGAGTGCATTAAGTAGATCTTTTAATCCTAGTCTCACGAAGGCTCGGGAACTTGACTAAGGCGATTAAACACGATTCCTTTGCATGAATGGACTTCCTTGGCGATTCATTTGAGCTGCCATGATGATTTTCCTTAGGATTGTGCAATACTAACATTGGCATGCCCTCTTGAGAGAAAGGAACTCCCTTAGATCGGTAGGGGTTCCAACTTAAATGGTTGGTATCAACTTTGCTTGCTTAGACTTTAACAAGCGAGCGTCGCTATTGATGGCGTTGCTTCAATCAATGGCCCGACATGGCGGTCAAATCCTCATCACCAATCGAAACTTGTGATTTGGATGAAGAATCACTATTGGTGATAATTTGGATGGAGGATTGCCCCATTCTTTGCTCCTTTTGAAGAAGCATGACAAGCATCTCGGGATGTTTTAAAGCGAACCCCAAGGGGTTATGGTGATGTCCAAAATCGAGAAACCTATGGACACCTTGGCTCTCGGCTAAGGCTAGAGTCGATGCTTCTTCGTTGTGGGTGAAGTTAGTCTAGTTTCTAGAAGCCAAGGCTATTCTTGGCGAATGTCCCCTTCTTTGGGCGAGGTCAAATCTAACCACGTCCTTGTCTTGCAATGCATCCTGACTTCTTCTAGTGATGGTAGTAGATGATTTGTCGGAGGAAATTAATTCTATAACCGGCTTGGTCAATTTTGGTGACCAATCTTTGACAAAGACCCTAAGTCCTTAGTGTCGGTTGTGACGATGTTCTCTTAGTTGCTAATGAAGTCCACAGTGAAGTCACTATCCTATTTCTAGTCTTTCAAATTATAATTAACAGTTACAATTCAAAAGAAATTATAAATGAAATAAAAAATTTATATAGAACGGATTCTTTTACGTGTGCCAATGGGCGTCGATCTTGTACTCCATTGTGGATTACGACTAAAGTGAGCCTTCTCTTGACTAGCGATCACCAAAGCTCTTTTAAAATCTTTGAAGTGCTCTCTAGATTATGAGAATCTAGGCTGACATTGTTAACATCCACGATGCTCAAAATGAGCAATCTCCCTCCTCTTATAGAGAGAAGTAGACATTAAATGTGGATTAAGTGGGCCATTAACTTCGGGGAGATAGTGGGGGAACGTTTCCATAAAATAGCTCTTGAAATGGTGAGGGCTGGGTCGCTTAAAGTCAAAGGTGAAGCTTCGCTAAGTAGTTTTGGATGAAGATTGTTCTAGTGAACTTAGCTAGAAGGTGGACAACCAGCGTTCCTTAGGATGCGGATGGCGTGGTCCCGTGGGTCTTGAGTGAAGTTCACGTGAGGCTTGAAAACTTCGCTATTGTTTGGATGGGCTTTGGCGTGAGCTTGTGCTTGGGCCTACATGAAGTGTTTAGCCGATGGGCATTCACTTCTTGGACTTGGACTGAACTTGAGTATATTTTAACCATCTGATGGGTTTCTGCATTGGTAACTAAACACCCGGTGTTGTCGAGACCTGAAATTAATTCTGTAATTGATTTTCTAACATTGAGAGATTAGATAGAATCTTTTCTCTATTAGTTTATATGGATCTTTGTGTTTAGTTTTCTAAAATAGAGGTTTTTAGAAGGGTTTATATGTTAAGCCAAATATCTCTATATAAGGCCTACAAAACCATAGAGGTAGGAATTTTCATAGATTTTGACACTAGAGGGAAGACCAACCTAGGGAGAGGAAGAAGGGAGTTTTCCGGCATATGTTCGTCAGTCCGGAGATCGTCTTTTTGGTAGAAAAACCTCAAGCAAATACCTTCTTGCTTCGTTCCACCTTTTAATTCTTAAATATGTTTGTGTTTCCTCATGATTAAACATATTTTATCCATCACAATTGAATCTTATTTCATCCTTAAAAAATTCTTGAGCTATATCGATGTTTTGGTTGAAAATATGTGGGCAAGTATGTGAATTTTGATCTAGAGGTGTAAAGACCTAATGAGAACCCTTAAACTACATTTTATATGCTAGGTTTTGTTAGTTTTATCTATCAATTTTTGTTCTACACCGCATTATGGCATGTTTCGATGATGTCTGACGAGTTTTATAAAACCCTAGATGAAAAATTAGTGTTTTAACATATTTATGATCATGATATTTGATCTTCATATGCTAGTTTCATGTTATCATCTTTGAAAAAATGTAGATGATCATCCCAAAGGTAGGAGCGAGAAATATCGACAAACCCTAGTTTAAAATTTGGAAAATGGTGAAAAATAAGATTCGGGCGTCGGTGTAGAAAATCGGACTTCTATTAGCGTTTGGTATGGTTAGATTTTCGGACATCTCGGTATTTATTTTTAGTTTTGAGTTTTTATCACCTAAAATTAGATGCCTGATCTAATTTATCAGACGTCAATACGTTCAGACATCTGGGGAGGTATTCCGGATGCTTGAAAAGGTGCACAACAATATTGTTTTTGTTTTATGTGTCGTTTGACTCTGTAACTTCTTCGTATGACCTCCGATGTCAACATCTTTGTTATCATGTTTTGACTGTGTTCAAAGTTTAGTTTAACATTTTTGAGTTATGTTTTGATAATTTTAGATTGAACTAAAAGTTTGAAAATATGATTTTTTGTTGTTCTTGAGTCTTGAGCCCAAACCCTAGTTGGAGTTGTTTTTAACATGAAAATGAGTTTATTTGCAATAATTTGCTACATGATATGTTGACTCTTGTTAAAATGGTTCAACTATTGATGATAACGAATATACCCTTATAGATTACACATGCAAACCTATGGGAATTAGGAGTTAAATATCAAGCGTTTGTCTCGATCAGCGTGGTAAACTTTTAGGCGAGTTGGTGGTAGGTGCAAGAAGTCTGGAGACTTGTTGCCTATGGGCATGTGGATATGATACGTTGAGAAGAGATAACATTGTCGGATAGTTAAAACTTGATTTTTGAGCTCTTGAATTTGTATATTACCATTAAATATTGAGTGACAATATGTAAAGTGCGAGTGTGGGGATTTGCAACCTCAATGCTTTGTGATAGATTTCTCACTTTCGATAATTAGTAGTGTAATGTAGAAAAGATGACATTAGACAACATCATGTGTAATCGCCTTAAAATGAGTTGTTTTGAAAATTTTGGGTTTAATTGGGGAGAATAAATAATAAATTGGTTTTATAAGGTGCGAGATTTGTTTTGGCCATGTTGATAAGTTATTATCGAATCCCATTTTGGATTCTTAGAGTTGAGATTTTATCATCCACCTTAAATCAACCAATATTATTATTTAATCTCAAATAACTTAAAACTAATATAAGTGTGTTAGGAATTTTAAAATTTGTTTGCATATTTGTATGGTATATGTGTGCATGCTCATGATGTTTGATGAAGTATGTTTATGTTGACATAATAGTGTTTTGAGATTGAAATCTTGTGAGCCAAGTAGCGAGTTGACTTCATGTTCATTTTGAGAGATATAATGAGTAGGAATGTTAGTTCCATCATGATTTTAAGTGTTGTTCGAAGTTTATATTTGCTCAATCATGTCTATCTTCTAATATTCCTATTCAATCCTCGACATTATCTCAATTTTTGAATCATCAAAAATATCTCTTTGAGCTTTCATTAGTTTGATTTTATTTATAGAGTGAATTACCTTTTCACTATTCGTCGTTAGCATCCTATCCTTGGTGATACTTGCTATTATCGCTCGATGGATATGTATTTGTTGTTGTAGGTAGCCAAAAATACATATTGTTCAACAAGAAGAGTTATACATGAAGATGACCCCAAAGACACTTGGGTCATACTACATAAACCCAATAGAACCAAGGGAGTTGACTAGAGAAGGGAGGATTGAAGACTCTATGTGTAAGAAGATATAACCTAGTAGAACACAACTTGACATAGACCTAAAATGGCGTGGACCCAAGTCAGCGTGCTCACTTAAGACAATTGACCAATCCAGCGAAACTCAGACTCCGCTGGCCGTACAGAAGATGTGACATCGCTGACATGATTGACCAATTTGCCAAAAGTCTAATCACATTGATGCCCATTTAATGCATTGATTTGAGAAGTCCGCAATGCACGTAAGTCGAGGTGCATGGTCGAGGCAATGGACCACCAAACCTAGCATAACACTCAAAGCTGCTCATCTTTGAGTTTGGTAGTCATGATATAGTGAATTGATTGGATGGAGATAATAGTGATGATGACTTCTCGGCTACGTAGGAATGGAAAGTTGCGCATAAATGCAAAGTGGTGAAGAGCATCACCCATAATGATGAGCAGACCGTGAGATTTCCGCCCAAGCGCATTTAATGAAAATCCGGTAGTGATGCGATAGATTAACGACATGGTTGTCGCGGACGTGACTGCATGTAGGCGAACTCCGCGCTGAGTTCAACACGAATCTTATAAATACCGTCTTTATTTAATTTTGGAAGAGGATTCTTAGAGCATTCATTGCGCCATTACTATTATCCACTTGTTCTTGAACTAGCAGAGGCTCGAACAAAGGGAAGAAGTTTACCTTGTAAACCTTGTTCATCTCTAGCCCTTAACACGATCTTTGATCTTGTGTTGGCATAGCCACATAACAATCGATCTTTCATCATTATTTGCACCCTTTTCACTTGTTCAACAAGGCAATTCCTCCATAGTAAGTTCATTCTTCATCTCAATGACCCGGCGGGTCATCTCAATCTCGTGGTTGTCCAAAGAATGGTGCTATTTTATTAAATGCGGTCAATGAAGCATATGTCTAAACTCTTTTGGGACAACTTTCCAAAATCAAAATTGTAACTAAATACCTTTGTAATGTTTTGTTGTTTTCAAAGAGATTAATAAAGAGAGCGACTATTTTATTATCTCGAATCTTCGTGAATCTTCGTCGAAAGTAGTTGTTTTGTTTTTTTCTTGTATTTTTTAGGTGATTGGTATATTTGGTAAAGAGCTGGTCGAGTTAGGAATAATGGATTTTCGGTATAAGATGGTTTTATTTTGTTTTTGGAAATAATTTTAGTTTTAGTATATTTTCTCACAAGATCCTAAAGCGGATAATATTTTTGCAAATTTATATTTTGAAAAAATAAGCATGCAAATTAGAGATCTATATATATCATTTGGATTTGGTTGTCGTCCAAGTGGTGTCTTGTCGACCTAGTCCGCGTATTGTTTAGGTCTCAAGGCATGACAATAACAAATAGGTTTAGAATTTAAATCACTCTTGATACTCTTTCTTACCTTTGAAGAATATTGATTCCTTTTGTTGTGCAAGAACTTTTAGTCATCTTTGAATTTTAGGAAGGATTTGAATCCTTTCACAATTACACTACATCAGCGGAGTCTCTCTCATCTTTCGAGCTTGAACTAGACTATGCTTTCTTCTTTGTCCTTTTAGCTTTCAGAGCCAATGATTTTCTATTAGTATCCTTAGTGGAATCCTCTTCTTGCTCCTTCACTTTCACCTAGTATGTGAGGAGGTTCCCTACAAGATTATCAAGACTCAAATCAATTAAATTATGAGCCTCTTCAATTACTATTACCCTAGGATCCTATTCGTGAGGGAGTTAGCGCAGGACTTTTCAAACGAGCTTGTCTCAGCTGTACTCCTTTTCCAATGCCTTTGACTTATTTATAATATTCGTTAAATGTGTGAACATCTCCTATATGCTCTTTGGGGCCTTCAACTTGAAATTCTAACATCTCCTATATGCTCTTTGGGGCCTTCAACTTGAAATTCTCATACTTACTAACGAGCATTGTGAGCTTGGCCTCCTTGATCTGTGAAGTACCCTCATGTGTAACCTCCAAAATATTTCAAATTTTTTGCGCTGTAGAACTAGTAGACACACAATTAAACTCTTTAGCAGTAAGAGAGCAATGAAGTGCATTCATAGCTTTAGCATTAAGAGAGTATAATTTCTTATCAGTGCAGTCCACTTTTCCTTAGATAAGATAGTTGTGGTCTAATCTTTGGTTAGTGTAGATTGATTATAACCAAATTCTACCATACCCTATACATCATAATCTGTGGACAAAATAAAAACTTTCATATGAGCTTTTCAATAGGAAAAGTTTGTCTTGTCAAAAAGCGGGGTTCAGTTAATGGCATGTCCTTTGGGAAAGGTGGTCAAGGTGTTTAGGCTAGCCATCTATCCTAGGTTGTTATGCCTAATAAATGGATACCAAGCTTTGCTACTACTTATTGGATCTTGGATGCAAGTCTAGAGTGGAGGTTAATGGTTGCATAGATATTTGCCAAATTAAAGTAAATATCAATATATGCAGTGGAAAATAATACAAAATAAATGAAAAGCAATGCAACCACAAATCTGAGAGAATTTTATAGTGGTTCGGATAAGTCCTGCATCCACTCTTTCTCTTGAAAGGGGCTTCCACAATATGATAAATGTTCTCTGGATTATAAATCCTTATCGATTAGACTTTACAAGACACATGCCCTAGATTACTCCCTAAGCTAGTCTAAACCCAAATAAATTATCACCGGTGTATAACCCTAGCACAAAGCTAGCAACCCTCAATTAAACACGACTTGAGTATGCGATGACCGATCAAAATGATCATATAACAAAAGATTGTTTATCAAACATAAAACATTAGTTAAGTTTGAATAAAAATAATCTTATAGCCCTTTTACGATCAAACCGTTCTTCTAAAGATGATAGATTAGATATTGAAGGAGGGTGGCAAGTCACAGATCTAGGCAACGATCAGCGAGGAAATGATCCACAGATGTAGAACAGTGGCGTTGCAAGCAGAAGGATGAGGATGATCAGGATGATGAGCTCGATCACTTCCTCTCTCTCTCTCTCTCTCTCTCTCTCTCTCTCTCTCTCTCTCTTTCTCTTCTCTATCAGGTCAGAATTATTGTGAAAAATGAGTTAGAAGAGTCACTTATCGTATCAATAGGTACTGATTAAATCTCGGCTCCACTGCAATTGCGCCGTCCATCAATGGGCATACGGCTCATCTATGGGTTTTGCTCATCGATGAGTGAAATCCTCATATGGAAACATAGTCTCTATCAAATTTTCCCATCGAAATAAGTTAACAAATTGATTGAAAATGTAGAGACCAATCAATTGACAAATAATCATCGATGGCCAAATGGTCAATTGATGAGTGTTTGCCTATCGATGGAGTTGCGGTTTCATCATTTTGAGCTGAAACTTACATCCGTTAATGCTCATTTTCGATCGAAATAAGTTAACAAATAGATTGAAAATACAGCAGACCAATCGATTGACAAATAATCATCGATGGCCAAATGGTCAATCGATGAGTGTTTGCTATCGATGGAGTTGTTTGTAATTTCCTTTGTTTTGGAAAGCGTTAATGCTCATTTTTACTCTTATAAGTGATCTCAAACATAAATTAGTAACAAATTGAAGCTTGTTATTAATCAAGCAAATGATATTATAGGACAAGGTCCTAAAAAATCTTGATAGTGTTAAGGTATTTTACGTAATTTAATCTTTTTATTTAAAGTCATAAGAGAAAATAACTTAGTTAAATGTCTAATGAAACATATTTACCGTTATTATCATGTAACACAAGGTTTTATAATAAAGTGAAGCCACAATACAAATCCTATCACAATATTTCCCATACTTTTTTTTTGGGTAGGCTATTCCCCAAACTTTATATTTGGAGTTTTACATCATCTCTGCAAAAGGAGTAGTTTATTTATTTAAATCTCTATTAACTGGCCATTGAATTATGAATAGAGGCTTAGTGCAAGACTTACTATTTGACATAATACAAACATGTTAAAATCTGAAGAGATTTATCAAATTATCAGGTAACATCCTGAAATTTATGTCAAGGGTTATACTTTATGTGATATATAGTGATAGCAAATCCCTTTAAAAGTGGGAGTTTGGAAAATTTTACATTGGTCCATGTTACCCTTGAACAATTTTATTTAATGTTAGTAAATCTTTTATTAAAATGTTATTAAATCAATGGATAATTAAGCCCTAAATCTTCAACACTTACCTTATCTTTAATTAATCATAATAACCAGACCAACTAAGGAACATTCTCAACAAGATCCTACTGCCAAACAACTTCTACAGACCTCTCATGTGCTTATTCGCACAAAACCCCTATCATGCCCATATGTCAATGCCTACCTTTTTCAAAAGTTGCCACGTGTCCATCGATCCTATTAGAAGCTATAACATAATTACTTAATCCTATCTTTATATAAGAATCTAATCAAATTAAAACAACTTGTAATTTAGAAATTGTAGTAATCAAATCCATCTTTATATGTGGATACACAATCTTATATTTATCTAAAATCCTCATCAAATATGATTATACAAAATTAGAAAATTCTAATAATTAAATCTCTCTTTTATACATAGAAGAGTTTTCTTGAGATTTGAAAATTATAAATAACCCTTTAAAAATTCAAAAGTATTAATAACCCCTCAAGATCCCATAAATTCATTCAGCTAAAAATTTAAAATTGATCAAAGTATGGGCGAAGATCGATTCATCAGCGGTGAATAGATGGGTTTTAGTTACACCAAAGGGAAAAACTAAGAACTCAAAGCGGTTGCATCGATCCTAAAAGCAATATTGGGTATATCCTCTACTTCACTTGAAGCTGGCGATATCTTAATCTCATATCTAACTTGGAATACGGTTGCTCCTCCAAAGCTGGTCAATTAGAAGCTATAACATATGAATATTTAATCCCATCTTTATCAAAGATTCCTCATCAAATTAAAATAATTAGTAATTAAAAATTATAATAATAAATTCTACTATATATGTGGATAGCTAATCTTATCTTTATCTACAAGTTCTCATCAAATAAAAATTATACAAAGTTAGAAAATTCTAATAATTAAATTTCTCCTTTATACATACATAAAAGAGTTTTCTCGAGATTAGAAAACTATAAATAGCCCCATTAATAATTCAAAATTATGAACAACCCACGAAGACCCCAAAAGTTCATTCAACCCCCAAAATTTAAAATTAAAAAACCGTGATAAGTCAAAACTTGCAAATAACATGTTAAGACTAAACAATTACGAATAAAACCTAAAAATTACAAATAGCACCGAGAAAATCAAAAATTATAAATTACCCCTTTAAGTCCAAAATGATAAGTAACCCTTAAAATTTAAAAGTTACATACAGAACTTTGAAAAATCTAAAATTCAAATGGCCTAGTGAAATATCAAAAATTGCAAATAACAGCATAAGATTCAAAAATTGAGATAATCTCCTAAAAATCAAAAATTACAAATAGGACTTCAAAAATCTGAAAACTATAAACTACCCAAATAAAATCTTAAATCATAAAATACACCATGAAATTCCAAAATTACATATAGTTATTTTAAAGTCTAAAAATTACAAAGCTTGACAGCTAAAAATTTACAACGAGCTCAAAAATATAAAATATCCCCTGAAAATCATCTGAACATCCCTTTGAAAATGTTTCAACCAGTCCATGAAAATTTTGAAAAGAACAAACAACCTCTTTGAAAATTTTGAAAATTACAAACACCTACTTAAAAATTTACAAACAGTATCCTAAAAATTTGCAAACAACCCTAAAAGTTTTAAAAAGTATAAATACCACCAAATAATTGACAAATAGCCCTAAATATTTTGAAAATTACAAAGAAATGCATGAAAGTTTTATAAATAGCCCCTAAAAGTTTACAACCAGTTCCTAAAACTTTCAAAAATTACAAGCATCCCTCTAAAAGTCAAACTTAAGATGTTAATTTAGCTAAGAAAAATTGTTACACTCAAACTATCTATTTTATCGATAAAGAAAATCTTTTTTTCCGTTAGTTTCTAATAAAGAAATTCTTTACTCTCTTCTTCTCATAACATTGCAAAAGGAGTTAGCGGTTCTCTCCTCCTCCTAAGAAATTATTGTATTAATTAATAGATGATTTGTAGGTATAGTCTACAAATAAATATAATCAATCATCTATCTTAATATACCAGGATTTTAGAAATGGCTTAATGTATTTGAAGAATGTATAAAACCAACATATAAAAACTAAAGAAATCAAAGCTAAGAAATTAATGTATTAAGTAATAAATGATCTGTAAGTTATATTCTATCAAAAATATAATCAATCATCTCTTTTATTACACGAGGAGGATCTTAGAGTGGCATAATGTATTTGAAGAATGTATAAAACTAACATATAAAACCAAAAAATCAAAGCAATTTGTGTGAGTGGGGCATAAAACTTGTGAATCATAATAATCAACCTAATCTAAACACCATCCTACCCGAGATCCCACTGCTGAACAACTCTTACGGACCCGCGCCTCTCATGTGCATATTTGTACAAAACCCTCTATCAAGCTCATATTTCAATAGCAACCCTTTCGAGTTCTTCTTACCGAGCTCCTGCCAACTAAGTGGAGCATTCTAGTTAAACCTCTTAATAATTAAAACTAACTAACTCTTTCCTTTTTCTTGATGTAAAATTGATCCTAATCGTGTTTTCCTTTTTTTTTTCATCACAAAACGGTTTTGCAAGTACCTTTTTCTCTTTTATATGAGATTTTTTAGTAATTAGGTAATATTTTAATTTAATGTCATGCATTTCAAACTAATTTTGTAGGTCAATCGCGTTGGGATATTATTTTGCGAGAAATAAAATGCATCCTCAATCTAGCTTATGTATGTAATTACTTTTCGGGGATTGATTGCAACCAGTTTGATAATGTTTTACCTCTCTTTTACTGTAATCATAATTTTTAGATAATTAAGCAATTTTGAAGTGTCATATTATCGATTCAATTGGGAAATTCTTTGGAGAATCTACTAAATTCTAGATAAAACTCAATTGTTCCTTTGGTCAGTGTAGTAGCTTGAATTCTTTGTTTTAGTTAGTGATTTAGTGTCTAATAAATCGAGGCTTTGTGAAAATGTTTGATTTGTTTGATTAGAAAGTATTAAAAGAAATGTTAGATTTAGAGAATAACCAGCGAATCGAATGCGGAATTAAAAGTTCTGGATTGAGAGCATTCGAGGATCTTTATCTCCGTAGGCGATTCATGCACTCCACGATAATCGTCATCAATTCCCATTTACGGTGTGGAAACTGAAATATGATTCACAACTCAAATGCCTCTCTAACTCTATTGTGTTTTAATGGCTATAGTTTCAAATCACATTTTTGAACTCTCGGGTTCTTGTTCATCAGGAAAAAGCATTCCGCGAGAAGACTTTTGCGAGATGTTGATTTGGGTGGGTTAGTTACTATAACTACGTGATGGGGGTTATCGCGGTTATGGTAACGTATTCCTACATCTCCCACTTTCGCACGGCGAGCATAACCAACCTCGTCCGCGTTGAAATAGCCAAACTTTGAGTCAAGTCCATCTGAGACAAATGAGTCGATGCGACCAGCGAATACACACTTGGGCCTCCAAACTAGAAACCGTTGGGGTCGGGATGGAGACATCAACATTAAACATGAAAGCAATTAAATAATAGTGTATCGCTTTGGACTTATTTGGTTACCACGAAAGCGTATCTAAATCCCTCATTAGATCCACACTCAATCCTTTCTAAATTTCACATGTAACCACAATTGTGTCGTGGCATTAGCGCGACCAAGCTGGCTAACCGGTGAATACAAGTGATGTGTGTAATTCAGTTAGTTTTCCTTTAAGCCCTTATGCCACTTAGTCTTGAGTTAGCTGCTTGTCGATAATATCCCATTAAATTTTGAATCAATCATGACCATAGGTAACACACTAGAGTTGCTATCATTAACTCTCCACTTTATGACATAGTCAAAAGTCACATAGGGTACAAATGAGATCATTTTTGACCTTTAGGACTCACGGTGAGGCGGGGACCCATTCACTCACTTCTTTATTTGGTAAGCTAAGCACATGCGATTATGAAATGCATGCTACGGTGGAGAACTCTACCAATTTAGAGTGTATGTCTTAAACTCTAAACTGCGTCTGGTCTTAGTTCATCCGTCATAGCCTAACTTCGAGATACTCATTTGCTCACTTTCAATAGAGCCAAATAAATTTCGTACTTGGCCTTATGTATAGGTTTCATGAATGGTGGAAACATTCGTAGCCGACGCTATTCTCTTAAAAGCCTCATCTTGGTCCTTACCAAGGCAACATTAAATTTTGAGTTATACTGCGCTTTCATAGCACTATAACTAACCTATGTCTCATCTTTGCTTTCGCTTCATGGCACCAAGGTGATTGCTTAACCTTATTTGGCATCGGTACTTCGTTAGTTACTATTGCTAAGCAATCACCTTTTGGCGTGACGAGCAAAGATGAGACATAGGTTAGTTATAGTGCTATGGCGAGTATAACTCAAAATTTAATGTTGCCTTGGTAAGGACCAAGATGAGGCTTTTAAGAGAATAAAGTGCGACATGAATGTTTCCCCACCATTCATGAAACCTATACATAAGGCCAAGTCAAATTTATTTGGCTCTATTGAAAGTGAGCAAATGAGTATCTCGAGTTAGGCGCTTATGACGTGACTGAACTAAGACCTGTACGGTGTTTAGAGTTTAAGACATACACTCTAAATTGGTAGAGTTCTCCACCGTAGCATGCATTTCATACTGCATGTGCTTAGCGACCAAATAAAGAAGTGAGTGAATGGGTCCTGCTTCCTCAGTGTGAGTCCTAAAGGTCAAAAATGATCTCATTTGTACCCTATGTGACTTTTGACTATGTCATAAAGTGGAGAGTTAATGATAGCAACTCTAGTGTGTTACCTATGGTCATGATTGATTCAGCCTAATGGGATATTACTGGACAAGCAGTTAACTCAAGACTAAGTGGCATAAGGGCGAAAGGAAAACTAATCTGGAATTACACACATCACTTGTATTCACTTACTAGCCGGTTATTGTAAACTTTAATGCCAGGGACACAATTGTGGTTACATGTGAAATTTAGAAAGGATTGAGTGTGGATCTAATGAGGGATTTAGATACGCTTAATTCTGTGTAACCAAATAAGTCTGGGGTGCTGCGATACACTATTATTTAATTGCTTTCATGTTTACGGGTTGATGTCTCCATCCTGACCCCAACGGTTTCTAGTTTGGAGGCCCAAGTGCAGTGTGATATTGGTTGCATACGACTCATTTGTCTGTATGGACTTGACTCAAAGTTTGGCTATTTCAAGCGTGGCGGAGGTTGGTTATGCTCGTCGTAATGCGGTGGGAGATGTAGGAATACGGTTCGCCCATAACCGCATAACCCCCATCACGGGTAGTTATAGTAACTAACCCGACCCAAATCAACATCGCAAAGTCTCTCATTGAGCAGTTTTTTCCTCGGATGAGCAGTAACCGAGAGTTCAAAAATGTGATTTGAAACTATAGCCATTAAAACACAATAGAGTTAGAGAGGCATTTGAGTTGTGAATCATATTTCAGTTTCGTCACTGTAAATGGGAATTCGATGACGATTATCGTGGAGTGCATGAATCTGGCCGGCGGAGATAAAGATCCTGGAATGCTTCGAATCGGTAACTTTTAATTCCGCATTTCCGATTCGTTGGTTATTCTCTAAATCTAACATTTCTTTTTAATACTTTCTAATCAAACAAATCAAACATTTTCACAAAGCCTCAGACGATTAGACACTAAATCACTAACTAAAACAAAGAATTCAAGCCTACTAGACCAAAGGAACAATTGAGTTTTATCTAGAATTTAGTAGATTCTCCAAAGAATTTCCCAATTGAATCGATAATATGACACTTCAAAATTGCTTAATTATCTAAAAATTATGATTCTGAAAGAGAGGTAAAACATTATCAAACTGGTTGCAATCAATCCCGAAAAGTAATTACATACATAAGCTAGATTGAGGATGCATTTTATTTCTCGCAAAATAATATCCCAACGCGATTGACCTACAAAAATTAGTTTGAAATGCATGACATTAAATTAAAATATTACCTAATTACTAAAAATCTCATATAAAAGAGAAAAAGGTACTTGCAAAACCGTTTTGTGATGAAAAAAAAAAGGAAAACACGATTAGGGATCAATTTTACATCAAGAAAAAGGAAAGAGTTAGTTAGTTTTAATTATTAAGAGGTTTAACTAGAATGCTCCACTTAGTTGGCAGGAGCTCGGTAAGAAGAACTCGAAAGGGTTGCTATTGAAATATGAGCTTGATAGAGGGTTTTGTACAAATATGCACATGAGAGGCGCGGGTCCGTAAGAGTTGTTCAGCAGTGGGATCTCGGGTAGGATGGTGTTTAGATTAGGTTGATTATTATGATTCACAAGTTTTATGCTTACTCACACAAATTGCTTTGATTTTTTGGTTTTATATGTTAGTTTTATACATTCTTCAAATACATTATGCCACTTCTAAGATCCTCCGGTGTAATAAAAGAGATGATTGATTATATTTTTGATAGAATATAACTACAGATCATTTATTACCAATAATTAATTTCTTAGCTTTGATTTCTTTAGTTTTTATATGTTGGTTTTATACATTCTTCAAATACATTAAGCCATTTCTAAAATCGGTATATTAAGATAGATGATTGATTATATTTATTTGTAGACTATACCTTACAAATCATCTATTAATTAATACAATAATTTCTTAGGGAGGAGGAGAGAAACTAAGCACCTCTTTTGCAATGTTATGAGAAGAAGAGAGTAAAAATTTTCTTTATTAGAAACTAGCGGAAAAAATTTTCTTTATCAGATAAAATAGATAGTTTGAGTGTAACAATTTTTTAGCTAAATTAACATCTTAAGTTTGACTTTTAGAGGGATGCTTGTAATTTTGAAAGTTTAGGGCTGGTTGTAAACTTTTAAGGGGCTATTTATAAAACTTTCATGCATTTCTTTGTAATTTTCAAAATATTTAGGGGCTATTTGTCAATTATTTGGTGGTATTTATACTTTTAAAACTTTTAGGGGTTGCTTGCAAATTTTTAGGATACTGTTTGTAAATTTTTAAGTAGGTGTTTGTAATTTTCAAAATTTTCAGCGGTTGTTTGTTCTTTTCAAAATTTTCATGGGACTGGTTGAAACATTTTCAAAGGGATGTTCGTATGATTTTCAGGGGATATTTTATATTTTTGGCGTTGTAAAATTTTTAGCGGAGCTGTTTGTAATTTTTAGACTTTAAAATAACTATATGTAATTTTGGAATTTCATGGTGTATTTTATGATTTAAGATTTTATTTGGGTAGTTTATAGTTTTGATTTTTGAAGTCCTATTTGTAATTTTTGATTTTTAGGAGATTATTCGCAATTTTGAATCTTATGCGGTTATTTGCAATTTTTTATTTCACTAGGCCATTTGGAATTTTAGATTTTTCAAAGTTACGTGTAACTTTTAAATTTTAAGGGTTACTTATCATTTTGGACTTAAAGGGGTAATTTATAATTTTTGATTTTAGGTGCTATTTGTAATTTTTAGGTTTTATTCGTAATTGTTTGAGTTAACATGTTATTTGCAAGTTTTGACTTATCACGGGTTTTAATTTTAAATTTTTGGGGTTGAATGAACTTTTGGGGTCTTGGGGGTTGTTCATAATTTTGAATTATTAATGGGGCTATTTATAGTTTTCTAATCTCGAGAAAACTCTTTTATGTATGTATAAAGGAGAAATTTAATTATTAGAATTTTCTAACTTTGTATAATTTTTATTTGATGAGAACTTGTAGATAAAGATAAGATTAGCTATCCACATATATAGTAGGGAATTTATTATTATAATTTTTAATTACGAATTATTTTAATTTGATGAGGAATCTTTGATAAAGATGGGATTAAATATTCATATGTTATAGCTTCTAATTGACGGTTTGGAGGAGCAGTGTATTCCAAGTTAGATATGAGATTAAGATATCGGCTTCAAGTGAAGTAGGAGGATATACCCAATATTGCTTTTAGGATCGGATGCAACGCTTTGAGTTCTTAGTTTTTCCCTTTGGTGTAACTAAAACCCATCTGTATTCACCGCTTTGATGAATCAGATCTTCCTATACTTTGATCAATTTTAAATTTTTAGCGGTTGAATGAATTTATGGGATCTTGAGGGGTTATTAATACTTTTGAATTTTTAAAGGGTTATTTATAATTTTCAAATCTCAAGAAAACTCTTCTATGTATAAAAGAGATTTAATTATTAGAATTTTCTAATTTTGTATAATCATATTTGATGAGGATTCTTAGATAAATATAAGATTGTGTATCCACATACGGTATGGATTTGATTACTACAATTTCTAAATTACAAGTTGTTTTAATTTGATTAGGATTCTTATATAAAGATAGGATTAAGTAATCATATGTTATAGCTTCTAATAGGATCGATGGACACGTGGCAACTTTTGAAAAGGTAGGCATTGACATATGGGCATGATAGGGGTTTTGTGCGAATAAGCACATGAGAGGTCTGCAGAAGTTGTTTGGCAGTAGGATCTTGTTGAGAATGTTCCTTAGTTGGTCTGGTTATTATGATTAATTAAAGATAAGGTAAGTGTTGAAGATTTAGGGCTTAATTATCCATTGATTTAATAACATTTTAATAAAAGATTTACTAACATTAAATAAAATTGTTCAAGGGTAACATGGACCAATGTAAAATTTTCCAAACTCCCACTTTTAAAGGGATTTGCTATCACTATATATCACATAAAGTATAACCCTTGACATAAATTTCAGGATGTTACCTGATAATTTGATAAATCTCTTCAGATTTTAACATGTTTGTATTATGTCAAATAGTAAGTCTTGCACTAAGCCTCTATTCATAATTCAATGGCCAGTTAATAGAGATTTAAATAAATAAACTACTCCTTTTGCAGAGATGATGTAAAACTCCAAATATAAAGTTTGGGGAATAGCCTACCCAAAAAAAGTATGGGAAATATTGTGATAGGATTTGTATTGTGGCTTCACTTTATTATAAAACCTTGTGTTACATGATAATAACGGTAAATATGTTTCATTAGACATTTAACTAAGTTATTTTTCTCTTTATGACTTTAAATAAAAGATTAAATTACAGAAAATACCTTAACACTATCAAGATTTTTTAGGACCTTGTCCGTACAATATCATTTGCTTGATTAATAACAAGCTTCAATTTGTTACTAATTTATGTTTGAGATCACTTATAAGAGTAAAAAATGAGCATTAACGTTTCAGCTCAAAACAGTGAAATTACAAACAACTCCATCGATAGGCAAACACTCATCGATTGACCATTTGGCCATCGATGATTATTTGTCAATCGATTGGTCTGCTGTATTTTCAATCTATTTGTTAACTTATTTCGATCGAAAATGAGCATTAACGGATGTAAGTTTCAGCTCAAAATGATGAAACTGCAAGCAACTCCATCGATAGGCAAACACTCATCAATTGACCATTTGGCCATCGATGATTATTTGTCAATTGATTGGTCTGCTACATTTTCAATCAATTTGTTAACTTATTTCGATGGGAAAATTTGATAGAGACTATGTTTCCATATGAGGATTTCACTCATCGATGAGCAAAACATATAGATGGCGTATGCCCATTGATGGACGTTGAGAATTTGCGATTGGAGAGATTTAATCTTAGCCATTGATAGGCTGCGATAAGTGACTCTTCTAACTCATTTTCACAATAATTCCTGACCTGATAGAGAAGAGAGAGAGAGAGAGAGAGAGAGAGAGAGATCGAGCTCATCATCAGGATCATCCCTCATCCTTCTTGCTTACAGCGTCGCCGTGCTCTACATCTGTGGATCATTTCGTTGATCAGTGTTGCCTAGATCTCGTGACTTGCCACCCTCCTTCAATATCTAATCTATCATCTTTAGAAGAACGGTTTGATCGTAAAAAGGGCTATAAGATTATTTTTATTCAAACTTAACTAATGTTTTATGTTTGATAAACAATCTTTTGTTATATGATCATTTTGATCGGGTCATTGGCATACTCAAGTCGTGTTTAATTGAGGGTTGCTAGCTTTGTGCTAGGGTTATACACTGGTGATAATTTATTTGGGTTTAGACTAGCTTAGGGAGTAATCTAGGGCATGTGTCTTGTAAAGTCTACTGGATAAGGATTTATAATCCAGGAGAACATTTATCATATTGTGGAAGCCCCTTTCAAGAGAAAGAGTGGATGCAGGACTTATCTGAACCACTATAAAATTCTCTGTATTTGTGGTTGCATTGCTTTTCATTTATTTTGTATTATTTTCCACTGCATATATTGATATTTACTTTAATTTGGCGAAATATCTATGCAACCATTAACCTCCACTCTAGACTTGCATCCAAGATCCAATAAGTAGTAGCAAAGCTTGGTATCCATTTATTAGGCATAACAACCTAGGATAGATGGCTAGCCTAAACACCTTGACCACCTTTCCCAAAGGACATGCCATTAACGAACCCGGCTTTTGACAAGACAAACTTTTCCTATTGAAAGCTCATATGAAAGTTTTATTTTGTCCACAGATTATGATGTATAGGGTATGGTAGAATTTGGTTATAATCAATCTACACTAACCAAAGATTAGACCACAACTATCTTATCTAAGGAAAAGTGGACTGCATGATAAATTATACTCTCTTAATGCTAAAGCTATGAATGCACTTCATTGCTCTCTTCTGCTAAAGAGTTTAATTGTGTGTCTACTAGTTCTCTGGTAAAAATTTGAAATATTTTGGAGGTTACACATGAGGGTACTTCACGAGATCAAGGAGGCCAAGCTCACAATGCTCGTTAGTAAGTATGAGAATTTCAAGTTGAAGGCCCCAAAGAGCATATAGGAGATGTTAGAATTTCAAGTTGAAGGCCCCAAAGAGCATATAGGAGATGTTCACACATTTAACGAATATTATAAATAAGTCAAAGGCATTGGAAAAGGAGTACAGCTGAGACAAGCTCGTTTGAAAAGTCCTGCGCTAACTCCCTCACGAATAGGATCCTAGGGTAATAGTAATTGAAGAGGCTCATAATTTAATTGATTTGAGTCTTGATAATCTTGTAGGGAACCTCCTCACATACTAGGTGAAAGTGAAGGAGCAAGAAGAGGATTCCACTAAGGATACTAATAGAAAATCATTGGCTCTGAAAGCTAAAAGGACAAAGAAGAAAGCATAGTCTAGTTCAAGCTCGAAAGATGAGAGAGACGGCGATGTAAGTGTAATTGTGAAAGGATTCAAATCCTTCCTAAAATTCAAAGATGACTAAAAGTTCTTGCACAACAAAAGGAATCAATATTCTTCAAAGGTAAGAAAGAGTATCAGTAGTGATTTAAATTCTAAACCTATTTGTTATTGTCATGCCTTGAGACCTAAACAATACGTGACTAGGCTGACAGTACACCACTTGGACGACAACCAAATCCAAATGATATATATAGATCTCTAATTTGCATGCTTATTTTTTTCAAAATATAAATTTGCAAAAATATTATCTGCTTTAGGATCTTGTGAGAAAATATACGAAAAACTAAAATTATTTCCAAAAACAAAATAAAACCATCTTATACCTGAAAATCCATTATTCCTAACTCGACCAGCTCTTTACCGAAATATACCAATCACCTAAAAAATACAAGAAAAAAAACAAAACAACTACTTTCGATCAGAAGATTCACGAAGATTCGAGATAATAAAATAGTCGTTCTCTTTTATTAATCTCTTTGAAAACAACAAAACATTACAGTGTATTTAGTTACAATTTTGATTTTGGAAAGTTGTCCCAAAAGAGTTTAGACATATGCTTCATTGACCGTACGAATAAAATAGCACCATTCTTTGGACAACCACGTGAGATTGAGATGACCCGCTTCGGGGGTCATTGAGATGAAGAATGAACTTACTATGGAGGAATTGCCTTGTTGAACAAGTGAAAAGGGTGCAAATAATGATGAAAGATCGATTGTTATGTGGCTATGCCAACACAAGATCAAAGATCAGGTGTTAAGGGCTAGAGATGAACAAGGTTTACAAGGTAAACTTCTTCCCTTTGCGGTTCGAGCCTCGGTTAGTTCAAGAACAAGTGGATAATAGTAATGGCGCAATGAATGCTCTAAGAATCCTCTTCCAAAATTAAATAAAGACGGTATTTATAAGATTCGTGTTGAACTGCGCGTGGAGTTCGTCTACATGCAGTTGGGTCACGTCCGTGCGACAACCATGCTGTTAATCTATCGTATCCATCACTTCGCTGGATTTTCATTAAATGCGTTGTGGGCGTGAAATCTCACGGGTTCTGTTCATCATTATGGGTGACAGCTCTTCAGTCACTTTGCATTTATGCGGCGCAACTTTCCATTCCTACGTAGCCAGCGAGAAGTCATCATCACTATTATCTCCATCCAATCAATTCACTATACTGTGACTACCAAACTCAGCATGAGCAGTTTGAGTGTTATGCTAGGTTTGGTGGTCCATTGCCTCAGGACCATGCACCTCGACTTACGTGCATTGCGGACTTCTCGAAATCAATGCATTAAATGGGCATCAATGTGATTAGACTTTTGGCAAATTGGTCAATCATGTCAGCGATGTCACATCTTCTGTACGGCCAGCGGAGTCTGAGTTTCGCTGGATTGGTCAATTGTCTTAAGTGAGCACGCTGACTTGGGTCTACGCTGATTTTTAGGTCTATGTCAAGTTGTGTTCTACTAGGTTATATCTTCTTACACATAGAGTCTTCGAATCCTCCCTTCTCTAGTCAACTCCCTTGGTTCTATTGGGTTTATGTAGTATGACCCAAGTGTCTTTGGGGGTCATCTTCATGTATAACTCTTCTTGTTGAACAATATGTATTTTTTGGCTACCTACAACAACAAATACATATCCATCAGAGCGGATAATAGCAAGTATCACCGAAGGATAGGATGCTAACGACGGAATAGTGAAAAAGGTAATTCACTCTATAAATAAAATCAAACGAATGAAAGCTCAAAGAGATATTTTTTGATGATTCAAAAATTGAGATAATGTCGAGGATTGAATAGGAATATTAGAAGATAGACATGATTGAGCAAATATAAACTTCAGAACAACACTTAAAATCATGATGGAACGAACATTCCTACTCATTATATCTCTCAAAATGAACATGAAGCCGAACTCGTTACTTGGCTCACAGTACTTCAATCTCAAAACACTATTATGCTGAACATAAACATACTTCATCAAACATCATGAGCATGCACACATATACCATACAAATATCATAAACAAATTTTAAAATTCCTAACACACTTATATTAGTTTTAAGTTATTTGAGATTAAATAATAATATTGGTTGATTTAAGGTGGATGATAAAATCTCAACTTCGGCAATCCAAAATGGGATTCGATAATAACTTATCAACATGGCCAAAACAAATCTCGCACCTTATAAAACCAATTTATTATTTATTCTCCCCAATTAAACCCAAAATTTTCAAAACAACTCATTTTAAGTGATTACACATGATGTTGTCTAATGTCATCTTTTCTACATTACACGACTAATTATCGGTGAGAAATCTATCACAAAGCATTGAGGTTGCAAATCCCACACTCGCACTTTACATATTGTCACTCAATATTTAATGGTAATATACAAATTCGAAGAGCTCAAAAATCAAGTTTTAACTATCGACAATGTTATCTCTTCTCAGCGTATCATATCCACATGCCCATAGGCAACAAGTCTGCACTTCTTGCACCTACTCAGCTAAAAAGTTTACCACGTTGATCGAGACAAGCGTTTGATATTTAACTCCTAATTCCCATAGGTTTGCATGTGTAATCTATAAGGGTATATTCGTTATCATCAATAGTTGAACCATTTTAACAAGAGTCAACATATCATGTAGCAAATTATTGCAAATAAACTCATTTTCATGTTAAAAACAACTCCAACTAGGGTTTGGGCTCAAGACTCAAGAACAACAAAAAATCATATTTTCAAACTTTTTAGTTCAATGGAAAATTATCAAAACATAACTCAAAATGTTAAACTAAACTTTGAACACAGTCAAAACATGATAACAAAGATGTTGACATCGGAGGTCATCTGAAGAAGTTCTGAGTCAAAGCGACACATAAAACAAAAACAATATTGTTGTGCACCTTTTCAAGCATCAGGAATACCTCCCGGATGTGCGAGCGTATTGGCGTCGATAAATTAGATCGGGCATCTAATTTTAGGTGATAAAACTCAAAACTAAAATAAATCTTGAGATGTCGAAAATCTAACCATACGTCGAAACGCAGAATAGAAGTCGATTTTCTACACGGGCGTCTGAATCTTATTTTTCACCGATTTTCAAATTTTTAAACTAGGGTTTGTCGTATATTTCTCGTTCCTACCTTTGGGATGATCATCTACATTTTTTCAGCATGATAACATGAAACTAGCATATGAAGATCAAATATCATGATCATAAATATGTTAAAACACGAATTTTTCATCTAGGGTTTTATAAAAACTCGTCGTACATCATCGAAACATGCCATGCGTGTGTAGAACAAAATTGATAGATAAAACTAACAAAACCTAGCATATAAAATGTAGTTTAAGGGTTCTCATTAGGTCTTTACACCTCTAGATCAAAATTCACATACTTGCCCACATATTTTTCACCGAAAACATCGATATAGCTCAAGAATTTTTTAAGGATGAAATAAGATTCAATTGTGATGGATAAAATATGTTTAATCATGAGGAAACACAAACATATTTAAGAATTAAAAGGTGGAGCGAAGCAAGAAGGTATTTGCTTGAGGTTTTCTACCAAAAGGCGATCTCGGTTGTGAACATATCTTGGGAAAACTCCTTCTTCCTCTCCCTAGGTTGGTCTTCCCTCTAGTGTCAAAATCTATGAAAATTCCTACCTCTATGGTTTTGTAGGCCTTATATAGAGATATTTGGCTTAACATATAAACCCTTCTAAAACCTCTATTTTAGAAAACTAAACACAAAGATCCATATAAACTAATAGAGAAAAGATTCTATCTAATCTCTCAATGTTAGAAAATCAATTCTGAAATTAATTTCAGGTCACGACAACGGGTGTTTAGTTACCAATCAGAAACCCACGTAGATGGTTAAAATATACTCAAGTTCAGGTCCAAGTCCAAGAAGTGAATGCCCATCGGCTAAACACTTCATGTAGGCCCAAGCACAAGCTCACGTCAAAGCCCATCCAAACAATAGCGAAGTTTTCTCAAGCCTCACGTGAACTTCACCTCGAAGACCCACGTGGACCCGTCATCGGATCCTAAGGAGCGGGTTGTCCACCTTCTAGCGAAGTTCACTAGAACAATCTTCATCCAAAACTACTTAGCGAGCTTCACCTTTGACTTTATAGGCGAATCTAGCCTGACCATTTCAAGAGCTATTTTTATGGAAACGGTTCCCCCCACTATCTCCTGAGTTAATGGCCCACTTAATCCACATTTAATGTCTACTAACTCTCTCTCTCTCTCTCTCTCTCTCTCTCTCTCTCTCTCTCTCTCTCTCTCTCTCTCTCTCTCAGCCTATAAGAGGAGGGGAGATTGCTCATTTTTGAGCATCGTGGATGTTAACAATGTTGGCAGCTAGATTCTCATAATCTAGAGAGCACTTCAGCATTTTAAAAAGAGCTTTGGTGACTGCTAGTCAGTAGAAGGCTCACTGCCTTAGTCAGACCGTCAATGGAGTACAAGATCGACGCTCCATTGGCACACAGAAAAGAATCCAGCCTATATAAATTTTTTTATTTCATTTATAATTTCTTTTGAATTGTAATCTGTGTTAATTATAATTTGAAAGACTAGAAATAGGATAGTGACTTCGCTGTGGACTTCATTAGCAACTGAAGAGAACATCGTGTCACAGTCCGACACTAAGGACTTAGGGTCTTTTGCTGAAAGATTGGTCACCAAAATTGACCAAGCGAAGTTATAGGAATTAATTTCCTCTGACAAATCATCTACGGCCATCACTAGAAGCTGCGTAGGATGCATTGCAGTACAAGGACAGGGTTAGATTTGACCCTCGCTCCAAAGAAGGGGACATTCGCCAGCAACAGTCTTGGCTTCGCTAGAAACTAGACGAACTTCACCCACAACGAAGAAGCATCGACTCTAGCCTTAGCTGAGAGCCAAGGTGTCCATAGGCCTTCTGATTTTGGACATCAGTCCATAACCCCTTGGGGGTTAAGCTTTAAAACATCGAGATGCTTGTCATGCTTCTTCAAAGGAGCAAAGAATGGGGCAATCCTCCATCAAATTATCACCAATAGTGATTCTTCATCCAAATCACAAGTTTCGATTGGTGATGAGGATTTGGCCAGCCATGTCGGTCATTGAGCTTCGCGTCATCAATAGGCGGCGTTAAGCTTGTTAAAGTCTAAGCAAGCAAAGTTGATACCAACCAAGCCAAGTTGGAACCCCTCTTGATCTAAGGAGTTCCTTTCTCTCAAGAGGGCATGCCAATGTTAGTATTGCACAATCCTAAGGAAAATCATCATGGCGGTTCAAATGAATGCATGATGGAAGTCCATTCATGCAAAGGAATGGAGTGTTTAATCGTCTTAGTCAAGTTCAGAGCCTTGAGACTAGGATTAAAAGGCGACGGCGTACTCAAAGAGTAAAATTAATCTCAAAGAATTCATGGCCAATATGACCATTGTGACTAATGGAGATGATGATGAAGATCTTGATAGTCCTTTAGAGCCTAGATATTCTCTGGTATAGAAAGTATACTCCCGAGTGGCGGTATTTATCGTCACACCAGGTCTAGGCAAGGGGTAGCAATTCCCTTAGATTATTCACTCCTTAGGGCCTTTTACACTGGGGGTATCTTCTAGAATAGATATACACATAAAGGGGCATAAACTCTGCCATGATATTAAAATACAACTCAGTTCAAGTCAAGCGAGGGTCGGTGGCGGATATGGCGGATAAAAAGCTCATGATGATCTTCTTCGGCAAATGGAAGCCCAAAAGAAAGCATCGATGAGTGTTTTGAGCATCTCAAGCGATGCTTCAATAACTTATGATAGTTCCCAACAACGACATGCAAGCTCTTGAAGGAAACGGCGCTTGTGGAGACATCTTTGGAGAAAGCGCATCACGAGGAGTTGAACTCCTTCCGCTCGGGATCGAGGCGTCGGCTCTACCTAAAGTGAGCCATGATGCAAAGGCTATTGAAGATCTCCAAAACCAACTCAACGCACCCATCACGATGGACAAAGGCGAAGAAGTTTGGAATTACCCGACCATACCCTATTGAGTGGGATTAGGTTCCTTACCCAATAAAGTTTAAACCGCCAACGTTACATACGTTTAGCAAAGGATCTCCTAACTATCACATCTACTACTTCCACCAACAAACGAGGAACGTTGTAGGGAATGATGCCATCAAGGCAAGGTTATTCATTGGCACCATTAAGGGGGTAGCATTTGATTGGTTTCAAAATTTGGCAGAAGGATCAATTAAATCCTAGGCCGACTTGGAATCTCAATTCCTCTCTAAGTTTCATGAGAAATAGTTGGATGTTACCATGGCCAAGCTTCTCTCCAAAAAGCAAAGGAGCGATGACTCAGTCAGAGATTACATCGAACAGTTTCGTAATTTAAGTTTGCGATGCTGGGACATGCCACTGCCAATATTGCGTCAAACATGTCGGCATAATTTCTTGAGTCATATAGAAGCTCACATGGGTGTTGTCGAGGCAAACTCATAGAAAGACTTGATGAAGCAAGCAAAAATTACAAAGAAATTTGTTGAACACTTCAACAAGTTTGATCCTCGTGCCAACAATAAAGGCGGTAAAAACAAGCAAGGACAATCATCCCAATCAAAAGCTAAGGAAATATTTGTTGTTGAGGTCAATAAACCTGACAATCAAAAGGAGCTGCGGGAAAACAACCAGCGGAGCTACTCTTTCAAAGCGAGCATATTGTCGCCATCTTTCATGTCCTTAACAATGGTAATCGATTGAAACTTCACGAGCTCGGCATACGAAGAAGTTGGGAAAGCGATGATCCCAACTACTGCCTCTATCACAGAATGCTAGGACATTCAACAAAGAACTGTTATATCCTCAAGGATAAATACAGACGTTCGTGGATTCAGGGATTCTAAAGCTCCGACCTGATTAAATGAAGGTCACTGCTAAAATGGTGACTCTTGAATTTGGGTCTATGCTAGTGACTCGGACTCAAAATAGAGTCATTCCTATTCCTACTGCAAGAATGGAATTGGTCCATCTTGACCAACAAGGACAACAAAGCCAAGGCTTTGTCTCTCTTTCAACAATAAAAGGCGAGATGATGTGGGTTCATCCCGATCTCCTTCAAGATGAACATTAGGCATCCCCCAAGCCAATGGCTCAAGTGAAGGATAGACGTAAGATGAGATCCTACAATGTCATCTGTGATCATAGGTGAGAAATCTTTGCATGTATCCTCACTTACAGATTCAGAAGAGGAGAAGCTAGCCTTGGTGGTTCGGCTTGATCAGAGCCCTCTTACGGGAACAAGATCTGGTAAGAGTTATCTAAAGAATTACGATCTACTGGGGCCATCCAAGCAACTGAACCTACCAAGGAAATAAGATTGGACAAGGCATTGCATCCACCATCCATGGGACTCAAAGTTCCATTTCGGTATGATATATTAGCTCAATTGGCCAATATCCTGGCTCGTATAACCTTACATGAACTTTTGCATTTGTCTAAGGATACGAGAGAGGCTTTGAGGGAGGCATTGATGGACAATGAGGCATTCCTTGCTCACGTACCTGAGTCTCTACACATTGATGATCAAAGGCAATATTGCCAATGCCATCAGCAGGAGCCTTGCATCACCTTCACCCCAGATGACATGCTCATCAAGGACAACCACCACAACCGACCCCTCTATTACACTGGGTATGTCAAGTCAACAAATATTGAGCGAATTCAAGTTGACCCAGGGTTTGCTTTGAGCATCACCCAGAGGCTTCTTAGCTTTTGGGCATTCCTCTATACAAACTCTCAAGGACAATTGCTACTACTTCAGTTCAATTCTAGCGTAGCCAATCACTTGGAAAAATTAGACTTAAATGTCAGTTGGTAATCTAAAGGCAGAGGTGACATGCTCGTCATCGATGTAAGCATGCCTGGCCCGGCTCTTGTAGGCGTTGAAAAATACTACAAGATCCCGAAACCAACTTCGTGGCGGGAAGTCGTGAATGAAAACCCATCGGATGATCTGGGCCGAATCGTTAAGACGCGAACCCGCGGCAAACCCACAGCGTCACAAGCGGTTTAAAGGACTTGAGCAGACGATCGGTTCGGGGGCGTTGAGCGGAACAAACCAAGAGTTAGTCCGGAACCAAATCTGACGGAATCTAAGTCGGAGAAGACCAAGAGTCAAAATAGGCGAGGATTTAAACCGGAAGACCGAGAAAAATGGCAGCGGGATTAGCGGAGAACCTCGGCCACCATGGCGAGCCACCTCGGCCACCTTGGCGGGTGGCTCATTATAGTGGCCGAAACCACGGCCGAGGTGGCTCGTCAGATAACCGAGCCGCCCATTCTATAAATAGGGGTTTTCTTCATTCGGAGGTTGGACATTTCGAGAGGTGGGATTTGGTTTGGATTTAGGGACTTTGAAGAATTCTCGAGATCTACAAGTCGTCGTTACAGCGTTTCAAGCACCGGCGATCACAAGTTCAATCTCGTCGGATCTTCAATGTGAGGTAAGCGAATTGATTGACTCTGAGAATAAGCTGTGATTTCTCCTAGTAGATCTCACCGCTCGTGATCCTCTCCTTCGTGAGTGTGATCCCCTTAGTCTCGTTTCCTTCGTGAAGCGAGCCTTCCGTCTGTAGTTCGAACCGGGTTTCCACTGGATCGAAATTGCGCGGTGGTCCACGGACGATTCAAGTCCGACACGGGCAAAGAACCCACCTGGCGAGGATCCCGTATAATAGAGATCAAGCGTTTGTTCATCTGAGGAAAAAAGTTTTAATCTTTTGTTTTCATTATGCGCCTTAAAATAAAAGCGATTTTTTCTTTGTTTGAATTTTGTTGTAGGCCCAAGAAGGCGTAAGCAAGTTCAACGACAATGAATAACAAACCGACTTTTACCGCGAACAATACGATTAGAACCCCGACCTCGATCGGAGATGGAGTCGATGCATAACAGCGGATTCTTATCGGTGGAGGAAGAGATCGAGTTCGAGTTCGACCGGGGAGAAGTTCGAGTACCTATCCTCACCCTCCTCGAGATCCGGTTCCCCGCCGCTTTAAGAAGGTCTCGCTGCAAGGAGAACCCGATGGGCCTCCGATGTAGAGCCCGGGCAGCGAGTCCAACCCGCTGCCGCGGTGGCGAAAAATCCCCGCCGGCCGAAGTCCGATTACTTGGCGCGAGATGAGCGCCGATGCGCCCGAGCTCTCAAGCGAGCCGCCAAAGCGGCGACAAAGCATGGCGGCGCAAATCGCCAAGCCGTGCAATCCATGGATGGGGTCCTTCTGGCGGATCTAAGATCGGACTTCGCGAGGCTCCGGCCTCAGCGTCGGCGGTCCATCCAAGCCGTCAACCAGCGAGTGGGTCCGTGTCAAGCGGAACGCTCCACCGAGGCGTATCCGGGCGTCGTGCACTTCTTGCCAGGCACGGCGTTGGTACAACAAGCTTCGTGAATTGAAGAAGGAGGTGGTAAAGAAGCGCCAACATACCACGGGTTTGGAGGCCCAAGTCTAGCGTGCCCCAACCCGGTGGCGGCCCCAAAACCTAAGGCGCCCACTCCGGTTCTGTCCGGCACTTAAGCCGAAGGCTACAGGCGTTACAAATTCAGCGCCAAAGTCCAAGTCCGACGGCGCCTCAAAGTCAAAGGTGTGCGTATACGAACGGTGTGGAGACTGACCACCACCACCAAACCAACTATCAAGGATCGTGCGGGTCCTCACGAGAGAATCACGGGTCACTTCTCATGCGAGGAGGTCGCACCCGGCTCCAACAAGGACAAGAAGACTCCTGCAGCCCCTCTATCGGTTGAAAGTCGAAGTCAGAGTCTGGCGAGACTTCACACTCACGTGGCGGGAAGTCGGCGAATGAAAACCCATCGGATGATCACGGACGCGAATCGTTAAAGCCGAACCCACGGCAAACCCAGCGTCACAAGCACGGTTTAAAGGACTTGAGCGAGCGATCGGTTCGGGGCTGATGAGCGGAACAAACCAAGAGTTAGTCCGGAACCAAATCTGACGGAATCTAAGTCGGAGAAGACCAAGAGTCAAAATAGGCGAGGATTTAAACCGGAAGACCGAGAAAAATGGCAGCGGGATTAGCGGAGAACCTCGGCCACCATGGCGAGCCACCTCGGCCACCTTGGCCAGGGTGGCTCCTCAAGTGAGCCACCTCCAACTTGGCAGGAGTGGCTCGGCCAAGTGGCCGAGCCACTTGGCCGCCCCCCCATTCTATAAATAGGGGGGGTTTTCTTCATTTCGGGAGGTTGGACATTTCAGAGGCTGGGATTTCGGCTGGATTTAGGGACTTTCTGAAGAATTCTCGCGAGATCTACAAGTCGTCGTTGCAACGTTTCAAGCACCGGCGATCACAAGTTCAATCTCGTCGGATCTTCAATGTGAGGTAAGCGAATTGATTGACTCTGAGAATAAGCTGTGATTTCTCCTAGTAGATCTCACCGCTCGTGATCCTCTCCTTCGTGAGTGTGATCCCCTTAAGTCTCGTTTCCTTCGTGAAGCGAGCCTTCCGTCTGTAGTTCGAACAGGGTTTCCACGGATCGAAATTGCGGTGGTCCACGGACGATTCAAGTCCGACACGAGGCAAAGAACCCACCTGGCGAGGATCGTATAATAGAGATCCAAGCGTTTGTTCATCTGAGGAAAAAGTTGTAATCTTTTGTTTTCATTATGCATTAAAATAAAAGCGATTTTTTCTTTGTTTGAATTTTGTTGTAGGCCCAAGAAGGCGTAAGCAAGTTCAACGACAATGAATAACAAACCGACTTTTCTGCGAACAAGCTGGCGACCACGATGGGGCCACCGGCCTCAGTCGGAGGTCGTCGTGCGCCAGCCAGATTCTTATCCGGTGGAGGAAGAGATCGAGTTCGAGTTCGACCGGGAGAAGTTCGAGGAGTACCTATCCTCACCCTCCTCGAGATCAGTTCCCCGCGCTTTAAGAAGGTCTCGCTGCAAGGAGAACCCGATGGGCCTCCGATGTAGAGCCCGGGCAGCGAGTCCAACCCGGCCGCGGTGGCGAAAAATCCCCGGCCGAAGTCCGATTACTTGGCGCGAGATGAGCGCCGATGCGCCCGAGCTCTCAAGCGAGCCGCCAAAGCGGCGACAAAGCATGGCGCCAATCGCCAAAGCCGTGCAATCCATGGATGGGGTCCTTCTGGCGGATCTAAGATCGGACTTCGCGAGGCTCCGGCCTCAGCGTCGGCGGTCCATCAAGCCGTCAACCAGCGAGTGGGTCCGTGTCAGCGGAACGCTCCACCGAGGCGTATCCGGGCGTCGTGCACTTCTTGCCGCGAGCACGGCGTTGGTACAACAAGCTCGTGAATTGAAGAAGGAGGTGGTAAAGCGCCAACATACCACGGGTTTGGAGGCCCAAGTCTAGCGTGCCCCAACCCGGTGGCGGCCCCAAAACCTAAGGCCCCACACTCCGGTTCTGTCCGGCACTTAAGCCGAAGGCTACAGGCGTTACAAATTCAGCCAAAGTCCAAGTCGGCGGCCTCAAAGTCAAAGGTGTCAGCAGGCGGTGGCGAAGCATTCACCACCACCAAACCAACTATCAAGGATCGTCTGGGTCCTCTGAGAGAATCACGGGTCACTTCTCATGCAGGAGGTCGCACCCGCTCCAACAAGGACAAGAAGACTCCTGCAGCCCCTCCTATCGGTTGAAAGTCGAAGTCAGAGAGTCTGTGAGACTTCACACTCCGCGTGGCGGAAGTCAAGGCGAGTCACTTTCGGCGGTTTTGTGAAATAATTCATCCTCGGAAGAAGGCGTTTTCATCGGCGATGAGGGCGTTATGCAGAGATCATGCCAACACCGGTGGGTTGCTCCGGCACTCATGCCGATGAGTTATATTACGATGCGGGAAGTGCGAGGCTTCGAAGAGCTCTCGGCTCATCACGGTCATGTTTGTGCTCTAAGCTCATCAAAGCGGTGCTCTCGAGTGTAATTGCTGTCAAGAAACTCGAAGGGTGTCGGTCTTCGAGACTCACCACGAAATGCCAAGACCTAGGTCAAAGCGATTCCGTAGAAAGCGGCCTTATGATGAATTACGGCGGTCACTAACAACATGACCAGTAAAGAACCGTCGTCACGGACTATTCGGCGCATCGCCTTGGTTTAACTTCGTTTGCGGTCGGGACTATCCGGCGGTCCAATTACGACAAACTTCGAGAGGATACCCGAGAGGATGATCGTCGGATGTCGGCTCTGCAATTGCCTCCGATTACTTGTATCTAGCGAAGGAGGCCCCGAAGCTTATGATCGATCTGAATCAAGTGGCTAAAATGCTAGGCGAAGCTTGAATAAGCAGCGGAAAACTTCAAGTTAGAAATGGAGTTGGCCATGCAGACGATGAGAGAAATGCATGACCAACAGATCCAAGCCATGACAAAACATCGAGGTGAATCGAGTCAGCGCATCAACGTCGATCAAGATGACAGCGATTCGGACCAGGAGGAAATACAAGAGGATGACAACCCTCACGAACCCAGCACTGGGCCTAATGTAGATGTTGTTGCTCATGGCGAGAAGATCAAAGACCTCGAGCAAAATCAACTCATTGATTTCCTTCGGAGGTGAAGAAAATAGGTATTCCTTGCCCATACAGAAGTGGGAATCAATCCCATACCGTCTAAGTTTAACTTAATAAACTTTACACCGTTTGACTGGAAGGGTTCCCCAACGCAGCACTTGATTTACTTCAAGTCGCACCTCGGAGTCATATCCGGAAACGAGCCCGATGGTTCGGTCATTCGTTGGTACCCTTCGGGGCGCCGATTGGTACCGTCTCAAGCGGGGAGCATTCCGGTGGGGCGACATGGAGTCTAGCTTCTTCACCAATTTCTTCGGCGGCGATACAGAAGTATTGATCGGGACATTGCTCGGCGAAGCGAAGGGCGGGCTGTGGATATCTTTGTCAAGCGATTCGGAACAAGGCAATGGCTGTCGGGATCAATAACGAAGAGTTCATCCTCGGACCTGCCATAACAACTTGTCGATAGGCGTGCTCGAGCAATGGGGACAGCACCATCTATAGCGTGGAAGGATTTGAAGGTTCGTGGAGAGCAAGCGAAAAGATTCCTCAAGAGGAAAAAAGCGAGCCAGCCGGCGGCGGAAGCTCCGGCGTAACTTTGTCCGGCAAAGGGAAAGAAGCGGGCCAAGGCGGTGGTTCGCGAACCAAGCGTTCAACTCCAACCCCAGCGGCAACAGCGGGCGCCGCAGCAGAGCAATCAGCGTGGCAACGGGGCCACGAAGCGAAGCCTTAGAGCCAAGATTCCCAAAGTCCTATTCCTTTAGGGACGACGAGATTCCCGGTCTCTTCAAATATCTTGTCAAAAATAACAAGATCAAGCTCCCTCCGATTCAGAATCAAGAGGAAGCAATGAGGACGAACGACCCAAAATACTGCGCGTATCACAGGGCAGTTCATCACCCCACTAAATCCTGTTTCAGCCTTAAGGATAAAATCCAAGCTTTAATTGACGTAGGGGTCATCACTATGAAGCCGTCCAAAGAAAAGAAGGTCGAACAAATCACGGTGTCCATAAGCTTTGGGTCGATGCCATTGACATGGTTTGAACCTAAACCGGTGGTCAAAGTCGCAATGAAGGCGGTGAATGGCGACCCACAAGCAACGCCGAGAAAGGACTTGTATCATTATCTGACCCTAAATGGCGGAAGTAGCATGGCATGCCTTTCCTTCCGCTGATTTTTCTTCAATGAAGAAGAGGCTACCCATTGCTCATCTTCAAGCAGGTCTGGGTGGATCCACAGGACTTCGCCATTTAGGGCCGTATACGATACAAGTCCTTTCTGGCGTTGCTTGTGTGGGTCGTCATTCACCGCCTTCATTGCGACTTTGACCACTGGTTTAGGTTCAAACCATGTCAATGGCACGACCCAAAGCTTATGGACACCGATTTGCTTCGACCTTCTTTTCTTTGGACGGCTTCATAGTGATGACCCTACGCCAATTAAAGCTTGGATTTTATCCTTAAGGCTGAAACAGGATTTAGTGGGGTGATGAACTGCCCTGTGATACGCGCAGTATTTTGGGTCGTTCGTCCTCATTGCTTCCTCTTGATTCTGAATCGGAGGGAGCTTGATCTTGTTATTTTTGACAAGATATTTGAAGAGACCGGAATCTCGCCGCCCTAAAGGAATAGGACTTTGGGAATCTTGGCTCTAAGGCTTCGCTTCGTGGCCCTGGTTGCCACGCTGATTGCTCTGCTGCGGCGCCCGCTGTTGCCGCTGGGGTTGGAGTTGAACGCTTGGTTCGCGAACCACCGCCTTGCCCGCTTCTTTCCCTTTGCCGGACAAAGTTACGGAGCTTCCGCCGCCGGCTGGCTCGCTTTTTTCCTCTTGAGGAATCTTTCGCTTGCTCTCCACGAACCTTCAAATCCTTCCACGCTATAGATGGTGCTGTCCCCATTGCTCGAGCACGCCTATCGACAAGTTGTTATGGCAGGTCGGAGGATGAACTCTTCGTTATTGATCCCGACAGCCATTGCCTTGTTCCGAATCGCTTGACAAAGATATCCACAGCCCGCCCTTCGCTTCGCCGAGCAATGTCCCGATCAATACTTCTCGTATCGGCCATTGGTGAAGAAGTTAGACCATGTCGCCCCACCGGAATGCTCCCCGCTTGAGACGGTACCAATCGGCGCCCCGCAGGGTACCAACGAATGACCGAACCATCAGGGGCTCGTTTCCGGATATGACTCCGAGGTGCGACTTGAAGTAAATCAAGTGCTGCGTCGGGGAACCCTTCCCGTCAAACGGTGTAAAGTTTATTAAGTTAAACTTAGACGGGTATGGGATTGATTCCCACTTCTGTATGGGCAAGGAATACCTATTTTTTCACCTCCGAAGGAAATCAATGAGTTGATTTTGCTCGAGGTCTTTGATCTTCTCGCCATGAGCAACAACATCTACATTAGGCCCAGTGCTGGGTTCGTGAGGGTTGTCATCCTCTTGTATTTCCTCCCGGTCCGAATCGCTGTCATCTTGATCGACGTTGATGCTACCACTCTGATTCACCTCGATGTTTTGTCATGGCTTGGATGCTTGGTCATGCATTTCTCTCATCGTCTGCATGGCCAACTCCATTTCTAACTTGAAGTTTTCCGCTGCTTATTCAGGCTTCGCCTAGCATTTTAGCCACTTGATTCAGATCGATCATAAGCGTTTGGGGCCTCCTTCGCTAGATACAAGTAATCGGAGGCAATTGCAGAGCCGCACATCCGACGATCATCCTCTCAAGGGTATCCTCTCGAAGTTTGTCGTAATTGGACCGCCGGATAGTCCCGACCGCAAACGAAGTTAAACCAAGGCGATGCGCCGAATAGTCCGTGACGACGGTTCTTTACTGGTCATGTTGTTAGTGACCGCCGTAATTCATCATAAGGCCGCTTTCTACGGAATCGCTTTGACCTAGGTCTTGGCATTTCGTGGTGAGTCTCGAAGACCGACACCCTTCGAGTTTCTTGAGCAATTACACTCGAGCACCGCTTTGATGAGCTTAGAGCACAAACATGACCGTGATGAGCCGAGAGCTCTTCGAAGCCTCGCACTTCCCGCATCGTAATATAACTCATCGGCATGAGTGCCGGAGCAACCCACCGGTGTTGGCATGATCTGGCATAACGCCCTCATCGCCGATGAAAACGCCTTCTTCCGAGGATGAATTATTTCACAAAACCGCCGAAAGTGACTCGCCTTGACTTCCCGCCACGTGAGTGTGAAGTCTCAGACTCTGACTTCGACTTTCAACCGATAGAGGGGCTGCAGGAGTTCTTGTCCTTGTTGGAGCCGGGTGCGACCTCCCGCATGAGAAGTGACCCGTGATTCTCTCGAGGACCCGCACGATCCTTGATAGTTGGTTTGGTGGTGGTGGTCAGTCTCCACACCGTTCGTATACGCACACCTTTGACTTTGAGGCGCCGTCGGACTTGGACTTTGGCGCTGAATTTGCAACGCCTGTAGCCTTCGGCTTAAGTGCCGGGACAGAACTGAGGCGCCTTAGGTTTTGGGGCCGCCACCGGGTTGGGGCACGCTAGACTTGGGCCTCCAAACCTGGTGGTATGTTACGCTTCTTTACCACCTCCTTCTTCAATTCACGAAGCTTGTTGTACCAACGCCGTGCCTGGCAAGAAGTGCCACGCCCGGATACGCCTCAGGTGGAGCGTTCCGCTTGACACGACCCACTCGCTGGTTGACGGCTTGGATGGACCGTCGACGCTGAGGGCCTCTCGCGAAGTCCGATCTTAGATCCGCCAGAGGACCCCATCCATGGATTGCACGGCCTTGGCGTATTTTGCCGCCATGCTTTGTCGCCGCTTTGGCGGCCTCGCTTGGAGAGCTCGGCGCGCCATCGGCGCTCATCTCGGCGCCAAGTAATCGGACTTCGGCCGGCGGGATTTTCGCCACCGCTGCAGCGGGTTGGACTCGCCGTCCCCGGGCTCTACATCGGAGGCCCATCGGTTCTCCTTGTAGCGAGACCTTCTTAAAGCGGCGGGGAACCGGATCTCGAGGAGGGTGAGGATAGGTACTCGAACTTCTCCCCGGTCGAACTCGAACTCGATCTCTTCCTCCACCGATAAGAATCCGCTGTTATGCATCGACTCCATCTCCGATCGAGGTCGGGGTTCTAATCGTATTGTTCGCGGTAAAAGTCGGTTTGTTATTCATTGTCGTTGAACTTGCTTACAGCTTCTTGGGCCTACAACAAAATTCAAACAAAGAAAAATCGCCTTTTATTTTAAGGCGTACAATGAAAACAAAAGATTAAAACTTTTTTTCCTCAGTATGAACAAACGCTTGGATCTCTATTATACGGGATCCTCGCTTGTGTGGGTTCTTTGCCTGTGCCGGGGACTTGAATCGTCCGTGGACCACCGCGCAATTTCGATCCAGGTGGAAACCCGGGTTCGAACTACGGAAGGCTCGCTTCACGAAGGAAACGAGACTAAGGGGATCACACTCACGAAGGAGAGGATCACGGAGCGGTGAGATCTACTAGGAGAAATCACAGCTTATTCTCAGAGCTCACCGAATTGCTTACCTCGCGATTGAAGATCCGACGAGATTGAACTTGTGATCGCCGGTGCTTGAAACGCTTAACGACGACTTGTAGATCTCATGAGAATTCTTTCGAAAGTCCTAAATCCAAACCAAATCCCACCTCTCGAAATGTCCAACCTCCGAATGAAGAAAACCCCCTATTTATAGAATGGGCGGCTCGGTTATCTGACGAGCCACCTCGGCCGTGGTTTCGGCCACTATAATGAGCCACCCGCCAAGGTGGCCGAGGTGGCTCGCCATGGTGGCCGAGGTTCTCCGCTAATCCCGCCATTTTTTCGGTCTTCCGGGTTTAAATCCTGCCTATTTTGACTCTTGGTCTTCTCCGGACTTAGATTCCGTCTGTATTTGGTTCCGGACTAACTCTTGGTTTGTTCCGCTCAACGCCCCCGAACCGATCGTCTGCTCAAGTCCTTTAAACCGCTTGTGACGCTGTGGGTTTGCCGCGGGTTCGCGTCTTAACGATTCGGCGTCCGTATCATCCGATGGGTTTTCATTCACTTCCCGCCACGAAGTTGGTTTCGGGATCTTGTAGTATTTTTCAACGCCTACAAGAGCCGGGCCAGGCATGCTTACATCGATGACGAATGTCACCTCTGTCTTTAGATTACCAACTGACATTTAAGTCTAATTTTTCCAAGTGATTGGCTACGCTAGAATTGAACAGTAGCAATTGTCCTTGAGAGTTTGTATAGAGGAATGCCCAAAAGCTAAGAAGCCTTCGGGTGATGCTCAAAGCAAACCCCGGGTCAACTTGAATTGCCAATATTTGTTGACTTGACATACCCAGGTAATAGAGGGGTTGGGTGGTTGTCCTTGATGAGCATGTCATCCGGGTGAAGGTGATGCAAGGCTCCCGCGATGGCATTGACAATATTGCTTTTGATCATCAATGTGTAGAGACACCAAGACGCGAGCAAGGAATGCCTCATTGTCCATCAATGCCTCCCTCAAAGCCTCTCTCGTATCCTTAGATAAATGCAAAAGTTAATGTAAGGTTATACGAGCTACGATATTGGCCAATTGAGCTAATATATCATAGCAGAATGGAACTTTGAGTCCATGGATGGTGGATGCAATGCCTTGTCCAATCTTATTTCCTTGGTAGGTTCAGTTGCTTGGATGGCCCCAGATCGTAATTTTTAGATAACTCTTACCAGATCTTGTTCCCGTAAGAGGGCTCGATCAAGCCGAACCACCAAGGCTTTCTCCTCTTCTGAATCTGTAAGTGAGGATACATGCAAAGATTTCTCACCTATGATCACAGATGACATTGTAGGATCTCATCTTACGCCTATCCTTCACTTGAGCCATTGGCTTGGGGATGCCTAATGTTCATCTTGAAGGAGACGGGATGAACCCACATCATCTCGCCTTTTATTGTTGAAAGAGAGACAAAGCCTTGGCTTTGTTGTCCTTGTTGGTCAAGATGGACCAATTCCATTCTTGCAGTAGGAATAGGAATGACTCTATTTTGAGTCTGAGTCACTAGCATAGACCCAAATTCAAGAGTCACCATTTTAGCAGTGACCTTCATTTAATCAGGTCGGAGCTTTAGAATCCCTGAATCCACTAACGTCAGATTTATCCTTGAGGATATAACAGTTCTTTGTTGAATGTCCTAGCATTCGGATAGAGGCGATGGGATCATCGTTTTCCCAACTTCTTCGTATGGCCGAGCTCAGAAGTTTCAATCGACCATTGTTAGGACATGAAAGATGGCGACAATATGCTCTTTGAAAGAGTATCCGCTGGTTGTTTTCCGCTCCTTTGATTGTCGTTTATTGACCTCAACAACAAATATTTCCTTAGCTTTTGATTGGGATGATTGTCCTTGCTCTTACCCCCTTTATGGTTGGTACGAGGGTCAAACTTGTTGAAGCGTTCTTCAGATTTCTCTGTGATTTCCGCTTGCTTCATCAAATATTTTCATGATTTTGCTTAACAACACCCATGTGAGCTTCTATATGACTCAAGAAATTATGCCGACATGTTTGACGAATATTGGCAATGGCATGTCCCAAAGATCGCGAACTTAAATTAAACTGCTCGATGTAATCTCTGACCGAATTATCCCCCCTTTGCTTTTTGGAGAGAACCTTAGCCATGGTGACACCCAACTATTCCTCATGAAACTTAGAGAGGAATTGAGATTCCAAGTCGGCCTAGGATTTAATTGATCCTTCTGCCAAATTTTGAAACCAATCAAATGCTACCCCCTTAATGGTGCCAATGAATAACCTTGCCTTGATGGCATCATTCCCTACAACGTTCCTCGTTTGTTGGTGGAAGTAGTAGATGTGATAGTTAGGAGATCCTTTGCTAAACGTATGTAACGTTGGCGGTTTAAACTTTATTGGGTAAGGAACTGAATCCCACTCAATAGGGTATGGTCGGGTAATTCCAAACTTCTTCAGCTTTGTCCACTGCATGGGTGCGTTGAGTTGGTTTTGGAGATCTTCAATAGCCTTTGCATCATGGCTCACTTTAGGTAGAGCTGACGTCTCAGATCCTGAGCGGAAGGAGTTCAACTCCTCGTGATGCGACTGCGCTTTCTCCAAAGATGTCTCCACAAGCAGTCGTTTCCCTTTCGAAGAGCTTGCATGCTGTTGTTGGGAACTATCATAAGTTATTGAAGCATCGCCTTGAGATGCTCAAAACACTCATCAGATGCTTTCTTTTGGGCTTCCATTTGCCGAAGAAGATCATCATGAGCTTCTTTATCCGCCATATCTGCCACCGACCCTCGCTTGACTTGAACTGAGTTGTATTTTAATATCATGGCAGAGTTTATGCCCCTTTATGTGTATATCTATTCTAGAAGATACCCCCAGAGGCCCTAAGGAGTGAATAATCTAAGGGAATTGCTACCCCTTGCCTAGACCTGGTGTGACGATAAATACCCTCACTGGGAGTATACTTTCTATACCAGAGAATATCTAGGCTCTAAAGGACTAAGATCTTCATCATCATCTCCATTAGTCACAATGGTCATATTGGCCATGAATTTTTGAGATTAATTTTACTCTTTTGAGTACGCCGTCGCCTTTAATCCTAGTCTCTAAGGCTCTGGAACTTGACTAAGACGATTAAACACTCCATTCCTTTGCATGAATGGACTTCCATCATGCATTCATTTGAACCGCCATGATGATTTTCCTTAGGATTGTGCAATACTAACATTGGCCTCTTGAGAGAAAGGAACTCCTTAGATCAGTAGGGTTCCAACTTGGCTTGGTTGGTATCAACTTTGCTTGCTTAGACTTTAACAAGCTAACGCCGCCTATTGATGACGCGAAGCTCAATGACCGACATGGCTGGCCAAATCCTCATCACCAATCGAAACTTGTGATTTGGATGAAGAATCACTATTGGTGATAATTTGATGGAGGATTGCCCCATTCTTTGCTCCTTTGAAGAAGCATGACAAGCATCTCGATGTTTTAAAGTTTAACCCCCAAGGGGTTATGGACTGATGTCCAAAATCGAAGGCCTATGGACACCTTGGCTCACCAAGGCTAGAGTCGATGCTTCTTCGCTGGGTGAAGTTCGCCTAGTTTCTAGCTAAGCCAAGACTGTCGGCGAATGTCCCTTCTTTGAGCGAGGGTCAAATCTAACCTCGTCCTGTATCGCAATGCATCCCACGCAGCCTTCTAGTGATGGTCAGATGATTTGTCGAGGAAATTAATTCTATAACTTCGCTTGGTCAATTTTGGTGACCAATCTTTCAAAGAAAAGACCCTAAGTCCTTAGTGTCCGATCGGACACGATGTTCTCTTCAGTTGCTAATGAAGTCCACAAATAAGTCACTATCCTATTTCTAGTCTTTCAAATTATAATTAACACAGATTACAATTCAAAAGAAATTATAAATGAAATAAAAAAATTTATATAGGCGGTTCCAATGGAGCGGCCGATCTTGTACTCTGATCGACTAAGGCAAGGAGCCTTCTACCGACTAGCAATCACCAAAGCTCTTTTAAAATGTCAAGTGCTCTCTAGATTATGAGAATCTAGCAGCCAACATTGTTAACATCCACGATGCTCAAAATGAGCAATCTCCTCCTCCTCTTATAGCCGAGAGAGAGAGAGAGAGAGAGAGAGAGAGAGAGAGAGAGAGAGAGAGAGAGAGAGAGAGAGAGTAGACATTAAATGTGGATTAAGTGGGCCATTAACTCAGGAGATAGTGGGGGGAACCGTTTCCATAAAAATAGCTCTTGAAATGGTCAGGCTAGATTCGCCTATAAAGTCAAAGGTGAAGCTCGCTAAGTAGTTTTGGATGAAGATTGTTCTAGTGAACTTCGCTAGAAGGTGGACAACCCGCGTTCCTTAGGATCTGGATGACGTGGTCCACGTGGGTCTTCGAGGTGAAGTTCACGTGAGGCTTGAGAAAACTTCGCTATTGTTTGGATGGGCTTTGACGTGAGCTTGTGCTTGGGCCTACATGAAGTGTTTAGCCGATGGGCATTCACTTTGGACTTGGACTGAACTTGAGTATATTTTAACCATCTACAGTGGTTTCCTGATTGGTAACTAAACACCCGTTGTCGTGACCTGAAATTAATTCAGAATTGATTTTCTAACATTGAGAGATTAGATAGAATCTTTTCTCTATTAGTTTATATGGATCTTTGTGTTTAGTTTTCTAAAATAGAGGTTTTAGAAGGGTTTATATGTTAAGCCAAATATCTCTATATAAGGCCTACAAAACCATAGAGGTAGGAATTTTCATAGATTTTGACACTAGAGGGAAGACCAACCTAGGGAGAGGAAGAAGGAGTTTTCCCAAGATATGTTCACAACCGAGATCGCCTTTGGTAGAAAACCTCAAGCAAATACCTTCTTGCTTCGCTCCACCTTTTAATTCTTAAATATGTTTGTGTTTCCTCATGATTAAACATATTTTATCCATCACAATTGAATCTTATTTCATCCTTAAAAAATTCTTGAGCTATATCGATGTTTTCGTGAAAAATATGTGGGCAAGTATGTGAATTTTGATCTAGAGGTGTAAAGACCTAATGAGAACCCTTAAACTACATTTTATATGCTAGGTTTTGTTAGTTTTATCTATCAATTTTGTTCTACACACGCATGGCATGTTTCGATGATGCACGAAGTTTTATAAAACCCTAGATGAAAAATTCGTGTTTTAACATATTTATGATCATGATATTTGATCTTCATATGCTAGTTTCATGTTATCATGCTGAAAAATGTAGATGATCATCCCAAAGGTAGGAACGAGAAATATACGACAAACCCTAGTTTAAAAATTTGAAAATCGGGTGAAAAATAAGATTCAGACGTCTGGTGTAGAAAATCAGACTTCTATTCTGCGTTTCAGACGTATGGTTAGATTTTCGACATCTCAAGATTTATTTTTAGTTTTGAGTTTTATCACCTAAAATTAGATGCCCGATCTTATTATCGACGCCAATACGCTCGCATATGGAGGTATTCCTGATGCTTGAAAAGGTGCACAACAATATTGTTTTTGTTTTATGTGTCGCTTTGACTCAGAACTTCTTCGTATGACCTCCGATGTCAACATCTTTGTTATCATGTTTTGACTGTGTTCAAAGTTTAGTTTAACATTTTTGAGTTATGTTTTGATAATTTTCCGATTGAACTAAAAAGTTTGAAAATATGATTTTTTTTGTTGTTCTTGAGTCTTGAGCCCAAACCCTAGTTGGAGTTGTTTTTAACATGAAAATGAGTTTATTTGCAATAATTTGCTACATGATATGTTGACTCTTGTTAAAATGGTTCAACTATTGATGATAACGAATATACCCTTATAGATTACACATGCAAACCTATGGGAATTAGGAGTTAAATATCAAACGTTTGTCTCGATCAACGTGGTAAACTTTTAGCTGAGTAGGTGCAAGAAGTGCAGACTTGTTGCCTATGGGCATGTGGATATGATACGCTGAGAAGAGATAACATTGTCGATAGTTAAAACTTGATTTTTGAGCTCTTCGAATTTGTATATTACCATTAAATATTGAGTGACAATATGTAAAGTGCGAGTGTGGGGATTTGCAACCTCAATGCTTTGTGATAGATTTCTCACCGATAATTAGTCGTGTAATGTAGAAAAGATGACATTAGACAACATCATGTGTAATCACTTAAAATGAGTTGTTTTGAAAATTTTGGGTTTAATTGGGGAGAATAAATAATAAATTGGTTTTATATAAGGCGAGATTTGTTTTGGCCATGTTGATAAGTTATTATCGAATCCCATTTTGGATTGCCGAAGTTGAGATTTTATCATCCACCTTAAATCAACCAATATTATTATTTAATCTCAAATAACTTAAAACTAATATAAGTGTGTTAGGAATTTTAAAATTTGTTTATGATATTTGTATGGTATATGTGTGCATGCTCATGATGTTTGATGAAGTATGTTTATGTTCAAAGATAATAGTGTTTTGAGATTGAAGTACCGTGAGCCAAGTAACGAAGTTCGGCTTCATGTTCATTTTGAGAGATATAATGAGTAGGAATGTTCGCTCCATCATGATTTTAAGTGTTGTTCAAGTTTATATTTGCTCAATCATGTCTATCTTCTAATATTCCTATTCAATCCTCGACATTATCTCAATTTTTTCATCATCAAAAATATCTCTTTGAGCTTTCATTCGCTTGATTTTATTTATAGAGTGAATTACCTTTTTCACTATTCCGTTAGCATCCTATCCTTCGTGATACTTGCTATTATCCGCTTCGATGGATATGTATTTGTTGTTGTAGGTAGCCAAAAAATACATATTGTTCAACAAGAAGAGTTATACATGAAGATGACCCCCAAAGACACTTGGGTCATACTACATAAACCCAATAGAACCAAGGGAGTTGACTAGAGAAGGGAGGATTCGAAGACTCTATGTGTAAGAAGATATAACCTAGTAGAACACAACTTGACATAGACCTAAAAATCAGCGCAGACCCAAGTCAGCCTGCTCACTTAAGACAATTGACCAATCCAGCGAAACTCAGACTCCGCTGGCCGTACAGAAGATGTGACATCGCTGACATGATTGACCAATTTGCCAAAAGTCTAATCACATTGATGCCCATTTAATGCATTGATTTCGAGAAGTCCGCAATGCACGTAAGTCGAGGTGCATGGTCCTGAGGCAATGGACCACCAAACCTAGCATAACACTCAAACTGCTCATGCTGAGTTTGGTAGTCACAGTATAGTGAATTGATTGGATGGAGATAATAGTGATGATGACTTCTCGCTGGCTACGTAGGAATGGAAAGTTGCGCCGCATAAATGCAAAGTGATCAAGAGTCAGCCACCCATAATGATGAATGAACCCGTGAGATTTCAGCCCACAACGCATTTAATGAAAATCCAAATAAGTGATGGATACGATAGATTAACAAAGATGGTTGTCGCACGGACGGACCCAACCGATGTAGACGAACTCCACGCCAGCTCAACACTAATCTTATAAATACCGCCTTTATTTAATTTTGGAAGAGGATTCTTAGAGCATTCATTGCTTCATTACTATTATCCACTTGTTCTTGAACCAACCGAGGCTCGAAGAAGTTTACCTTGTAAACCTTGTTCATCTCTAGCCCTTAACACCTGATCTTTGATCTTGTGTTGGCATAGCCACATAACAATCGATCTTTCATCATTATTTGCACCCTTTTCACTTGTTCAACAAGGCAATTCCTCCATAGTAAGTTCATTCTTCATCTCAATGACTAAGCGGGTCATCTCAATCTCACGGGTTGTCCAAAGAATGGTGCTATTTTATTCGCATCGGTCAATGAAGCATATGTCTAAACTCTTTGGGACAACTTTCCAAAATCAAAATTGTAACTAAATACACTGTAATGTTTTGTTGTTTTCAAAGAGATTAATAAAAGAGAACGATATTTTATTATCTCAATCTTCGTGAATCTTCTCGATCGAAAGTAGTTGTTTTGTTTTTTTTCTTGTATTTTAGGTGATTGGTATATTTCAAAGAGCTCGAAGTTAGGAATAATGGATTTTCGGTATAAGATGGTTTTATTTTGTTTTTGGAAATAATTTTAGTTTTTGATATTTTCTCACAAGATCCTAAAGCAGATAATATTTTTGCAAATTTATATTTTGAAAAAAATAAGCATGCAAATTAGAGATCTATATATATCATTTGGATTTGGTTGTCGTCCAAGTGGTGTACTGTGAGCCTAGTCACGTATTGTTTAGGTCTCAAGGCATGACAATAACAAATAGGTTTAGAATTTAAATCACTACTGATACTCTTTCTTACCTTTGAAGAATATTGATTCCTTTTGTTGTGCAAGAACTTTTAGTCATCTTTGAATTTTAGGAAGGATTTGAATCCTTTCACAATTACACTTACATCGTCTCTCATCTTTCGAGCTTGAACTAGACTATGCTTTCTTTGTCCTTTTTTAGCTGAGCCAATGATTTTCTATTAGTATCCTTAGTGGAATCCTCTTCTTGCTCCTTCACTTTCACCTAGTATGTGAGGAGGTTCCCTACAAGATTATCAAGACTCAAATCAATTAAATTATGAGCCTCTTCAATTACTATTACCCTAGGATCCTATTCGTGAGGGAGTTAGCGCAAGACTTTTCAAACGAGCTTGTCTCAACTGCATTCTTTCCAATGCCTTTGACTTATTTATAATATTCTGTTAAATGTGTGAACATCTCCTATATGCTCTTTGGGGCCTTCAACTTGAAATTCTAACATCTCCTATATGCTCTTTGGGGCCTTCAACTTGAAATTCTCATACTTACTAACGAGCATTGTGAGCTTGGCCTCCTTGATCTGTGAAGTACCCTCATGTGTAACCTCCAAAATATTTCAAATTTTTGCCAGTAGAACTAGTAGACACACAATTAAACTCTTTAGCAGAAGAGAGCAATGAAGTGCATTCATAGCTTTAGCATTAAGAGAGTATAATTTATCATGCAGTCCACTTTTCCTTAGATAAGATAGTTGTGGTCTAATCTTTGGTTAGTGTAGATTGATTATAACCAAATTCTACCATACCCTATACATCATAATCAGGACAAAATAAAACTTTCATATGAGCTTTCAATAGGAAAAGTTTGTCTTGTCAAAAGCCGGGCAATGGCATGTCCTTTGGGAAAGGTGGTCAAGGTGTTTAGGCTAGCCATCTATCCTAGGTTGTTATGCCTAATAAATGGATACCAAGCTTTGCTACTACTTATTGGATCTTGGATGCAAGTCTAGAGTGGAGGTTAATGGTTGCATAGATATTTCGCCAAATTAAAGTAAATATCAATATATGCAAAATAATACAAAATAAATGAAAAGCAATGCAACCACAAATACAGAGAATTTTATAGTGGTTCAGATAAGTCCCAGATCCACTCTTTCTCTTGAAAGGGGCTTCCACAATATGATAAATGTCTCTCCGATTATAAATCCTTATCCAAGAGACTTTACAAGACACATGCCCTAGATTACTCCCTAAGCTAGTCTAAACCCAAATAAATTATCACCAGTGTATAACCCTAGCACAAAGCTAGCAACCCTCAATTAAACACGACTTGAGTATGCCAATGACCCGATCAAAATGATCATATAACAAAAGATTGTTTATCAAACATAAAACATTAGTTAAGTTTGAATAAAATAATCTTATAGCCCTTTTACGATCAAACCGTTCTTCTAAAGATGATAGATTAGATATTGAGGGTGGCAAGTCACGAGATCTAGGCAACACGATCAACGAAATGATCCACGATGTAGAGCACGGCGACGCTGTAAGCAAGAATGAGGGATGATCCGGATGATGAGCTCTCTCTCTCTCTCTCTCTCTTTCTCTATCAGGTCAGGAATTATTGTGAAAATGAGTTAGAAGAGTCACTTATCGCAGCTATCAATGGCTAAGATTAAATCTCTCCAATCGCAAATTCTCAACGTCCATCAATGGGCATACGCCATCTATATGTTTTGCTCATCGATGAGTGAAATCCTCATATGGAAACATAGTCTCTATCAAATTTTCCCATCGAATAAGTTAACAAATTGATTGAAAATGTAGCGCACCAATCAATTGACAAATAATCATCGATGGCCAAATGGTCAATTGATGAGTGTTTGCCTATCGATGGAGTTGCTTGCGTTTCATCATTTTGAGCTGAAACTTACATCCGTTAATGCTCATTTTCGATCGAAATAAGTTAACAAATAGATTGAAAATACAGACCAATCGATTGACAAATAATCATCGATGGCCAAATGGTCAATCGATGAGTGTTTGCCTATCGATGGAGTTGTTTGTAATTTCACCGTTTTGAGTGAAACGTTAATGCTCATTTTTACTCTTATAAGTGATCTCAAACATAAATTAGTAACAAATTGAAGCTTGTTATTAATCAAGCAATGATATTGTAACGACAAGGTCCTAAAAATCTTGATAGTGTTAAGGTATTTTCTGTAATTTAATCTTTTATTTAAAGTCATAAAGAGAAAAATAACTTAGTTAAATGTCTAATGAAACATATTTACCGTTATTATCATGTAACACAAGGTTTTATAATAAAGTGAAGCCACAATACAAATCCTATCACAATATTTCCCATACTTTTTTTGGGTAGGCTATTCCCCAAACTTTATATTTGGAGTTTTACATCATCTCTGCAAAAGGAGTAGTTTATTTATTTAAATCTCTATTAACTGGCCATTGAATTATGAATAGAGGCTTAGTGCAAGACTTACTATTTGACATAATACAAACATGTTAAAATCTGAAGAGATTTATCAAATTATCAGGTAACATCCTGAAATTTATGTCAAGGGTTATACTTTATGTGATATATAGTGATAGCAAATCCCTTTAAAAGTGGGAGTTTGGAAAATTTTACATTGGTCCATGTTACCCTTGAACAATTTTATTTAATGTTAGTAAATCTTTTATTAAAATGTTATTAAATCAATGGATAATTAAGCCCTAAATCTTCAACACTTACCTTATCTTTAATTAATCATAATAACCAGACCAACTAAGGAACATTCTCAACAAGATCCTACTGCCAAACAACTTCTGCAGACCTCTCATGTGCTTATTCGCACAAAACCCCTATCATGCCCATATGTCAATGCCTACCTTTTCAAAAGTTGCCACGTGTCCATCGATCCTATTAGAAGCTATAACATATATGATTACTTAATCCTATCTTTATATAAGAATCCTAATCAAATTAAAACAACTTGTAATTTAGAAATTGTAGTAATCAAATCCATACCGTATGTGGATACACAATCTTATATTTATCTAAGAATCCTCATCAAATATGATTATACAAAATTAGAAAATTCTAATAATTAAATCTCTTTATACATAGAAGAGTTTTCTTGAGATTTGAAAATTATAACCCCTTTAAAAATTCAAAAGTATTAATAACCCCTCAAGATCCCATAAATTCATTCAACCGCTAAAAATTTAAAATTGATCAAAGTATAGGAAGATCTGATTCATCAAAGCGGTGAATACAGATGGGTTTTAGTTACACCAAAGGGAAAAACTAAGAACTCAAAGCGTTGCATCCGATCCTAAAAGCAATATTGGGTATATCCTCCTACTTCACTTGAAGCCGATATCTTAATCTCATATCTAACTTGGAATACACTGTTCTCTCCAAACCGTCAATTAGAAGCTATAACATATGAATATTTAATCCCATCTTTATCAAAGATTCCTCATCAAATTAAAATAATTCGAATTAAAAATTATAATAATAAATTTCTACTATATATGTGGATAGCTAATCTTATCTTTATCTACAAGTTCTCATCAAATAAAAATTATACAAAGTTAGAAAATTCTAATAATTAAATTTCTCCTTTATACATACATAAAAGAGTTTTCTCGAGATTAGAAAACTATAAATAGCCCCATTAATAATTCAAAATTATGAACAACCCCCAAGACCCCAAAAGTTCATTCAACCCCAAAAATTTAAAATTAAAACCCGTGATAAGTCAAAACTTGCAAATAACATGTTAACTCAAACAATTACGAATAAAACCTAAAAATTACAAATAGCACCTAAAATCAAAAATTATAAATTACCCTTTAAGTCCAAAATGATAAGTAACCCTTAAAATTTAAAAGTTACACGTAACTTTGAAAAATCTAAAATTCCAAATGGCCTAGTGAAATAAAAAATTGCAAATAACCGCATAAGATTCAAGATCTCCCAACGCCAACCTAAAATCCTTAAATCAAAATTACATATAGTTATTTTAAAGTCTAAAAATTACAAACAGCTCCGCTAAAAATTTTACAACGCCAAAAATATAAAATATCCCCCTGAAAATCATACGAACATCCCTTTGAAAATGTTTCAACCAGTCCCATGAAAATTTTGAAAAGAACAAACAACCGCTGAAAATTTTGAAAATTACAAACACCTACTTAAAAAATTTACAAACAGTATCCTTTGTAGCAACCCCTAAAAGTTTTAAAAGTATAAATACCCACCAAATAATTGACAAATAGCCCCTAAATATTTTGAAAATTACAAAGAAATGCATGAAAGTTTTATAAATAGCCCCTTAAAAGTTTACAACCAGCCCTAAACTTTCAAAATTACAAGCATCCCTCTAAAAGTCAAACTTAAGATGTTAATTTAGCTAAAAAATTGTTACACTCAAACTATCTATTTTATCTGATAAAGAAAATTTTTTCCGCTAGTTTCTAATAAAGAAATTTTTACTCTCTTCTTCTCATAACATTGCAGAGGTGCTTAGTTTCTCTCCTCCTCCCTAAGAAATTATTGTATTAATTAATAGATGATTTGTAAGGTATAGTCTACAAATAAATATAATCAATCATCTATCTTAATATACCGATTTTAGAAATGGCTTAATGTATTTGAAGAATGTATAAAACCAACATATAAAAACTAAAGAAATCAAAGCTAAGAAATTAATTATTGGTAATAAATGATCAGAAGTTATATTCTATCAAAAATATAATCAATCATCTCTTTTATTAGGATCTTAGAAGTGGCATAATGTATTTGAAGAATGTATAAACTAACATATAAAACCAAAAATCAAAGCAATTTGTGTGAGTAAGCATAAAACTTGTGAATCATAATAATCAACCTAATCTAAACACCATCCTACCCGAGATCCCACTGCTGAACAACTCTTACGGACCCGCGCCTCATGTGCATATTTGTACAAAACCCCATCAAGCTCATATTTCAATAGCAACCCTTTCGAGTTCTTCTTACCGAGCTCCTGCCAACTAAGTGGAGCATTCTAGTTAAACCTCTTAATAATTAAAACTAACTAACTCTTTCCTTTTTCTTGATGTAAAATTGATCCCTAATCGTGTTTTTTCTTTTTTTTTTTTCATCACAAAACGGGTTTGCAAGTACCTTTTTCTCTTTTATATGAGATTTTTAGTAATTAGGTAATATTTTAATTTAATGTCATGCATTTCAAACTAATTTTTGTAGGTCAATCGCGTTGGGATATTATTTTGAGAAATAAAATGCATCCTCAATCTAGCTTATGTATAATTACTTTTCGGGATTGATTGCAACCAGTTTGATAATGTTTTACCTCTCTTTCAGAATCATAATTTTTAGATAATTAGCAATTTTGAAGTGTCATATTATCGATTCAATTGGGAAATTTTTGGAGAATCTACTAAATTCTAGATAAACTCAATTGTTCCTTTGGTCTAGTAGGCTTGAATTCTTTGTTTTAGTTAGTGATTTAGTGTCTAATCGTCTGAGGCTTTGTGAAAATGTTTGATTTGTTTGATTAGAAAGTATTAAAAAGAAATGTTAGATTTAGAGAATAACCAACTAATCGAAATGCGGAATTAAAAGTTACCGATTCAAGCATTCCGTGATCTTTATCTCCGCCGCCGATTCATGCACCTAACGATAATCGCCATCAATTCCCATTTACAAGGATCTAAACTCGAAATATGATTCACAACTCAAATGCCTCTCTAACTCTATTGTGTTTTAATGGCTATAGTTTCAAATCAACATTTTTGAACTCTCGGTTACTGCTCATCCGAGGAAAAAACTGCTCAATGAGAGACTTTGCGATGTTGATTTGGGTCAAGTTAGTTACTATAACTACCCGTGATGGGGGTTATGCGGTTATGGGCGAACCTATTCCTACATCTCCCACCGCATTACGACGAGCATAACCAACCTCCACGCTTGAAATAGCCAAACTTTGAGTCAAGTCCATACGCAGACAAATGAGTCGTATGCAACCAATATCACACTGCACTTGGGCCTCCAAACTAGAAACCGCTGGGGTCGATGGAGACATCAACCCGTAAACATGAAAGCAATTAAATAATAGTGTATCGCAAGCACCGCACTTATTTGGTTACATGTAATTGCCGCATCTAAATCCCTCATTAGATCCACACTCAATCCTTTCTAAATTTCACATAACCACAATTGTGTCCCTGGCATTAAAGTTTACAATAACCGGCTAGTAAGTGAATACAAGTGATGTGTGTAATTCCATTAGTTTTCCTTCGCCTTATGCCACTTTAGTCTTGAGTTAACCGCTTGTCCAAGTAATATCCCATTAGGTCAATCAATCATGACCATAGGTAACACACTAGAGTTGCTATCATTAACTCTCCACTTTATGACATAGTCAAAAGTCACATAGGGTACAAATGAGATCATTTTGACCTTTTAGGACTCACACTGAGGAAGCAGGACCCATTCACTCACTTCTTTATTTGGTCGCTAAGCACATGCAAGATGAAATGCATGCTACGGTGGAGAACTCTACCAATTTAGAGTGTATGTCTTAAACTCTAAACACCGCATGTGTCTTAGTTCAATGCCATAAGCCTAACTCGAGATACTCATTTTCACTTTCAATAGAGCCAAATAAATTTGACTTGGCCTTATGTATAGGTTTCATGAATGGTGGGGAAACATTCATGTCGGCACTTTATTCCCTTTAAAAGCCTCATCTTGGTCCTTACCAAGGCAACATTAAATTTTGAGTTATACTCGCCATAGCACTATAACTAACCTATGTCTCATCTTTGCTCGTCACGCCAAAAGGTGATTGCTTAGCAATAGTAACTAACGAAGTACCGATGCCAAATAAGGTTAAGCAATCACCTTGGTGCCATGAAGCGAAAGCAAAGATGAGACATAGGTTAGTTATAAGTGCTATGAAAGTATAACTCAAATTTAATGTTGCCTTGTAAGGACCAAGATGAGGCTTTTAAGAGAATAGCGTCGGCTACGAATGTTTCCACCATTCATGAAACCTATACATAAGGCCAAGTACGAAATTTATTTGGCTCTATTGAAAGTGAGCAAATGAGTATCTCGAAAGTTAGGCTATGACGGATGAACTAAGACCAGACGCAGTTTAGAGTTTAAGACATACACTCTAAATTGGTAGAGTTCTCCACCGTAGCATGCATTTCATACCGCATGTGCTTAGCTTACCAAATAAAGAAGTGAGTGAATGGGTCCCCGCCTCACCGTGAGTCCTAAAGGTCAAAATGATCTTTTGTAATTCTATGTGACTTTTGACTATGTCGTGGAGAGTTAATGATAGCAACTCTAGTGTGTTACCTATGGTCATGATTGATTCAAAATTTAATGGGATACATCGACAAGCAGCTAACTCAAGGCATAAGGGCAAGGAAAACTAACTGAATTACACACATCACTTGTATTCACCGGTTAGCCAGCTTGGTCGCGCTAATGCCACGACACAATTGTGGTTACATGTGAAATTTAGAAAGGATTGAGTGTGGATCTAATGAGGGATTTAGATACGCTTTCGTGGTAACCAAATAAGTCCAAAGCGATACACTATTATTTAATTGCTTTCATGTTTAATGTTGATGTCTCCATCCCAACCCCAACGGCTTTGGAGGCCCAAGTGCGTGTGTATTCGCTGGTCGCATCGACTCATTTGTCTCAGATGGACTTGACTCAAAGTTTGGCTATTTCAACGCGGACGAGGTTGGTTATGCTCGCCGTGCGAAAGTGGGAGATGTAGGAATACGTTACCATAACCGCGATAACCCCCATCACGTAGTTATAGTAACTAACCCACCCAAATCAACATCTCGCAAAAGTCTTCTCGCGGAATGCTTTTTCCTGATGAACAAGAACCCGAGAGTTCAAAAATGTGATTTGAAACTATAGCCATTAAAACACAATAGAGTTAGAGAGGCATTTGAGTTGTGAATCATATTTCAGTTTCCACACCGTAAATGGGAATTGATGACGATTATCGTGGAGTGCATGAATCGCCTACGGAGATAAAGATCCTCGAATGCTCTCAATCCAGAACTTTAATTCCGCATTCGATTCGCTGGTTATTCTCTAAATCTAACATTTCTTTTAATACTTTCTAATCAAACAAATCAAACATTTTCACAAAGCCTCGATTTATTAGACACTAAATCACTAACTAAAACAAAGAATTCAAGCTACTACACTGACCAAAGGAACAATTGAGTTTTATCTAGAATTTAGTAGATTCTCCAAAGAATTTCCCAATTGAATCGATAATATGACACTTCAAAATTGCTTAATTATCTAAAAATTATGATTACAGTAAAAGAGAGGTAAAACATTATCAAACTGGTTGCAATCAATCCCCGAAAAGTAATTACATACATAAGCTAGATTGAGGATGCATTTTATTTCTCGCAAAATAATATCCCAACGCGATTGACCTACAAAAATTAGTTTGAAATGCATGACATTAAATTAAAATATTACCTAATTACTAAAAAATCTCATATAAAAGAGAAAAAAGGTACTTGCAAAACCGTTTTGTGATGAAAAAAAAAAGGAAAACACGATTAGGATCAATTTTACATCAAGAAAAAGGAAAGAGTTAGTTAGTTTTAATTATTAAGAGGTTTAACTAGAATGCTCCACTTAGTTGGCAGGAGCTCGGTAAGAAGAACTCGAAAGGGTTGCTATTGAAATATGAGCTTGATAGAGGGTTTTGTACAAATATGCACATGAGAGGCGCGGGTCCGTAAGAGTTGTTCAGCAGTGGGATCTCGGGTAGGATGGTGTTTAGATTAGGTTGATTATTATGATTCACAAGTTTTATGCCCCCACTCACACAAATTGCTTTGATTTTTTGGTTTTTATATGTTAGTTTTATACATTCTTCAAATACATTATGCCACTCTAAGATCCTCCTCGTGTAATAAAAGAGATGATTGATTATATTTTTGATAGAATATAACTTACAGATCATTTATTACTTAATACATTAATTTCTTAGCTTTGATTTCTTTTAGTTTTTATATGTTGGTTTTATACATTCTTCAAATACATTAAGCCATTTCTAAAATCCTGGTATATTAAGATAGATGATTGATTATATTTATTTGTAGACTATACCTACAAATCATCTATTAATTAATACAATAATTTCTTAGGAGGAGGAGAGAACCGCTAACTCCTTTTGCAATGTTATGAGAAGAAGAGAGTAAAGAATTTCTTTATTAGAAACTAACGGAAAAAAAGATTTTCTTTATCGATAAAATAGATAGTTTGAGTGTAACAATTTTTCTTAGCTAAATTAACATCTTAAGTTTGACTTTTAGAGGGATGCTTGTAATTTTTGAAAGTTTTAGGAACTGGTTGTAAACTTTAGGGGCTATTTATAAACTTTCATGCATTTCTTTGTAATTTTCAAAATATTTAGGGCTATTTGTCAATTATTTGGTGGTATTTATACTTTTTAAACTTTTAGGGTTGTTTGCAAATTTTTAGGATACTGTTTGTAAATTTTTAAGTAGGTGTTTGTAATTTTCAAAATTTTCAAAGAGGTTGTTTGTTCTTTCAAAATTTTCATGGACTGGTTGAAACATTTTCAAAGGGATGTTCAGATGATTTTCAGGGGATATTTTATATTTTTGAGCTCGTTGTAAATTTTTAGCTGTCAAGCTTTGTAATTTTTAGACTTTAAAATAACTATATGTAATTTTGGAATTTCATGGTGTATTTTATGATTTAAGATTTTATTTGGGTAGTTTATAGTTTTCAGATTTTTGAAGTCCTATTTGTAATTTTTGATTTTAGGAGATTATCTCAATTTTTGAATCTTATGTTATTTGCAATTTTTGATATTTCACTAGGCCATTTGAATTTTAGATTTTTCAAAGTTCTGTATGTAACTTTTAAATTTTAAGGGTTACTTATCATTTTGGACTTAAAGGGGTAATTTATAATTTTTGATTTTCTCGGTGCTATTTGTAATTTTTAGGTTTTATTCGTAATTGTTTAGTCTTAACATGTTATTTGCAAGTTTTGACTTATCACGGTTTTTTAATTTTAAATTTTTGGGGGTTGAATGAACTTTTGGGGTCTTCGTGGGTTGTTCATAATTTTGAATTATTAATGGGGCTATTTATAGTTTTCTAATCTCGAGAAAACTCTTTTATGTATGTATAAAGGAGAAATTTAATTATTAGAATTTTCTAACTTTGTATAATTTTTATTTGATGAGAACTTGTAGATAAAGATAAGATTAGCTATCCACATATATAGTAGAATTTATTATTATAATTTTTAATTACTAATTATTTTAATTTGATGAGGAATCTTTGATAAAGATGGGATTAAATATTCATATGTTATAGCTTCTAATTGACCAGCTTTGGAGGAGCAACCGTATTCCAAGTTAGATATGAGATTAAGATATCGCCAGCTTCAAGTGAAGTAGAGGATATACCCAATATTGCTTTTAGGATCGATGCAACCGCTTTGAGTTCTTAGTTTTTCCCTTTGGTGTAACTAAACCCATCTATTCACCGCTGATGAATCGATCTTCGCCCATACTTTGATCAATTTTAAATTTTTAGCTGAATGAATTTATGGGATCTTGAGGGGTTATTAATACTTTTGAATTTTTAAAAGGGTTATTTATAATTTTCAAATCTCAAGAAAACTCTTCTATGTATAAAAGAGAGATTTAATTATTAGAATTTTCTAATTTTGTATAATCATATTTGATGAGGATTTTAGATAAATATAAGATTGTGTATCCACATATAAAGATGGATTTGATTACTACAATTTCTAAATTACAAGTTGTTTTAATTTGATTAGATTCTTATATAAAGATAGGATTAAGTAATTATGTTATAGCTTCTAATAGGATCGATGGACACGTGGCAACTTTTGAAAAAGGTAGGCATTGACATATGGGCATGATAGGGGTTTTGTGCGAATAAGCACATGAGAGGTCTGTAGAAGTTGTTTGGCAGTAGGATCTTGTTGAGAATGTTCCTTAGTTGGTCTGGTTATTATGATTAATTAAAGGTAAGTGTTGAAGATTTAGGGCTTAATTATCCATTGATTTAATAACATTTTAATAAAAGATTTTACTAACATTAAATAAAATTGTTCAAGGGTAACATGGACCAATGTAAAATTTTCCAAACTCCCACTTTTAAAGGGATTTGCTATCACTATATATCACATAAAGTATAACCCTTGACATAAATTTCAGGATGTTACCTGATAATTTGATAAATCTCTTCAGATTTTAACATGTTTGTATTATGTCAAATAGTAAGTCTTGCACTAAGCCTCTATTCATAATTCAATGGCCAGTTAATAGAGATTTAAATAAATAAACTACTCCTTTGCAGAGATGATGTAAAACTCCAAATATAAAGTTTGGGGAATAGCCTACCCAAAAAAAGTATGGGAAATATTGTGATAGGATTTGTATTGTGGCTTCACTTTATTATAAAACCTTGTGTTACATGATAATAACGGTAAATATGTTTCATTAGACATTTAACTAAGTTATTTTTCTCTTATGACTTTAAATAAAAAGATTAAATTACGTAAAATACCTTAACACTATCAAGATTTTTTAGGACCTTGTCCTATAATATCATTTGCTTGATTAATAACAAGCTTCAATTTGTTACTAATTTATGTTTGAGATCACTTATAAGAGTAAAAATGAGCATTAACGCTTTCCAAAACAAAGGAAATTACAAACAACTCCATCGATAGCAAACACTCATCGATTGACCATTTGGCCATCGATGATTATTTGTCAATCGATTGGTCTGCTGTATTTTCAATCTATTTGTTAACTTATTTCGATCGAAAATGAGCATTAACGGATGTAAGTTTCAGCTCAAAATGATGAAACCGCAACTCCATCGATAGGCAAACACTCATCAATTGACCATTTGGCCATCGATGATTATTTGTCAATTGATTGGTCTCTACATTTTCAATCAATTTGTTAACTTATTTCGATGGGAAAATTTGATAGAGACTATGTTTCCATATGAGGATCGATGAGCAAAACCCATAGATGAGCCGTATGCCCATTGATGGACGGCGCAATTGCAGTGGAGCCGAGATTTAATCAGTACCTATTGATACGATAAGTGACTCTTCTAACTCATTTTTCACAATAATTCTGACCTGATAGAGAAGAGAAAGAGAGAGAGAGAGAGAGAGAGAGAGAGAGAGAGAGAGAGAGAGGAAGTGATCGAGCTCATCATCCTGATCATCCTCATCCTTCTGCTTGCAACGCCACTGTTCTACATCTGTGGATCATTTCCTCGCTGATCGTTGCCTAGATCTGTGACTTGCCACCCTCCTTCAATATCTAATCTATCATCTTTAGAAGAACGGTTTGATCGTAGGGCTATAAGATTATTTTTATTCAAACTTAACTAATGTTTTATGTTTGATAAACAATCTTTGTTATATGATCATTTTGATCGGGTCATCGCATACTCAAGTCGTGTTTAATTGAGGGTTGCTAGCTTTGTGCTAGGGTTATACACCGGTGATAATTTATTTGGGTTTAGACTAGCTTAGGGAGTAATCTAGGGCATGTGTCTTGTAAAGTCTAATCGATAAGGATTTATAATCCAGAGAACATTTATCATATTGTGGAAGCCCCTTTCAAGAGAAAGAGTGGATGCAGGACTTATCCGAACCACTATAAAATTCTCTCAGATTTGTGGTTGCATTGCTTTTCATTTATTTTGTATTATTTTCCACTGCATATATTGATATTTACTTTAATTTGGCAAATATCTATGCAACCATTAACCTCCACTCTAGACTTGCATCCAAGATCCAATAAGTAGTAGCAAAGCTTGGTATCCATTTATTAGGCATAACAACCTAGGATAGATGGCTAGCCTAAACACCTTGACCACCTTTCCCAAAGGACATGCCATTAACTCAACCCCGCTTTTGACAAGACAAACTTTTCCTATTGAAAAGCTCATATGAAAGTTTTATTTTGTCCACAGATTATGATGTATAGGGTATGGTAGAATTTGGTTATAATCAATCTACACTAACCAAAGATTAGACCACAACTATCTTATCTAAGGAAAAGTGGACTGACCGATAAGAAATTATACTCTCTTAATGCTAAAGCTATGAATGCACTTCATTGCTCTCTACTGCTAAAGAGTTTAATTGTGTGTCTACTAGTTCTACAACAAAAAATTTGAAATATTTTGAGGTTACACATGAGGGTACTTCACTGCATCAAGGAGGCCAAGCTCACAATGCTCATAGTAAGTATGAGAATTTCAAGTTGAAGGCCCCAAAGAGCATATAGGAGATGTTAGAATTTCAAGTTGAAGGCCCCAAAGAGCATATAGGAGATGTTCACACATTTAACTTAATATTATAAATAAGTCAAAGGCATTGGAAAGGAGTACAAATTGAGACAAGCTCGCTTTGAAAAGTCCCGCTAACTCCCCCACCTAATAGGATCCTAGGGTAATAGTAATTGAAGAGGCTCATAATTTAATTGATTTGAGTCTTGATAATCTTGTAGGGAACCTCCTCACATACTAGGTGAAAAAGGAGCAAGAAGAGGATTCCACTAAGGATACTAATAGAAAATCATTGGCTCAAAAAGCCAAAAGAGATAGCTGTTGCCAGTCTAGTTCAAGCCTCGAAAGAGATGAGAGAGACTCCGCTGATGTAGTGTAATTGTGAAAGGATTATCCAACCTTCCTCCTAAACGCAAAGACTAAAGTTCTTGCAACAAACAAAAGCTGAACTTCAATATTCTTCAAAGGTAAGAAAGAGTATCGCGAGCTTACTTAAATTTAAACTCTGTTATTGTCATGCCTCTGCATTCCAAAACAACACGTGACTAGGTCGACAAAGACAACCACCTCTTGGATACTCCATAAAATTTTTCATTAGAATTCCTTCAAATCCAAATGTTTTCCACGGTATTGCAACCAACAACGAGTCTAATATTTTCCATTATATCTTCTTTTACACATAGAGTCTTCGGAATCCTCCCTTCTCTAGTCAACTCCCCTTGGTTCTATTGGTTTATGTGGCATGACCCAAGTGTCTTGTGGGGGTCAATTCATGTATAACCCTTTCGGTTGAACAATATGTATTTTGGGCTACCTACAACAATAGGTCTATTATCCATCGATGGATACAGCAAGTATCAATAATCAAGGATATGTATGCTTAACGACTCCGGATAATGAAAAAAAGGTAATTCAATTTCTATAAATAAAATCAAACTAATGAAAGCTCAAAGAGATATTTTTGATGATTCAAAAATTGAGATAATGTCGAGGATTGAATAGGAATATTAGAAGATAGACATGATTGAGCAAATATAAACTTCTAACAACACTTAAAATCATGATGGAACTAACATTCCTACTCATTATATCTCTCAAAATGAACATGAAGTCAACTCGCTACTTGGCTCACAAGATTTCAATCTCAAAACACTATTATGTCAACATAAACATACTTCATCAAACATCATGAGCATGCACACATATACCATACAAATATGCAAACAAATTTTAAAATTCCTAACACACTTTATATTAGTTTTAGTTATTTGAGATTAAATAATAATATTGATTTGTGGATGATAAAATCTCAACTCTAAGAATCCAAATGGGACTTGATAATAACTTATCAACATGGCCAAAACAAATCTCGCACCTTATAAAACCAATTTATTATTTATTCTCCCCAACCCAAAATTTTCAAAACAACTCATTTTAAGGCTTATACATGATGTTGTCTAATGTCATCTTTTCTACATTACACTTACTAATTATCGAAAGTGAGAAATCTATCACAAAGCATTGAGGTTGCAAATTCACACTGCATTCTTTACATATTGTCACCAATATTTAATGGTAATATACAAATTCAAGAGCTCAAAAAATCAAGTTTTAACTATCCGACAATGTTATCTCTTCTCAACGTATCATATCCACATGCCCATAGGCAACAAGTCTCCAGACTTCTTGCACCTACCACCAACTCGCCTAAAAGTTTACCACGCTGATCGAGACAAACGCTTGATATTTAACCCTAATTCCCATAGGTTTGCATGTGTAATCTATAAGGGTATATTCGTTATCATCAATAGTTGAACCATTTTAACAAAGTCAACATCTAGCAAATTATTGCAAATAAACTCATTTTCAAAAACAACTCCAACTAGGGTTTGGGCTCAAGACTCAAGAACAACAAAAATCATATTTTCAAACTTTTAGTTCAATCTAAAATTATCAAAACATAACTCAAAAAATGTTAAACTAAACTTTGAACACAGCCAAAACATGATAACAAAGATGTTGACATCTGAGGTCATACTATACAAAGTCAAAGTCAAAACAATATTGTTGTGCACCTTTCAAGCATCCTAATACCTCCCCATGTCCCAACGTGATTGACGCCTCGATAAATTAGATCGTGCATCTAATTTTAGGTGATAAAACTCAAAACTAAAAATAAATACCGAGATGTCCAAATCTAACCATACTAAACGTAATAGAAGTCCGATTTACAACACTTATTTTCATTTTCAAATTTTTAAACTAGGGTTTGTCGATATTTCTCGCTCCTACCTTTGGGATGATCATCTACATTTTTCAAAGATGATAACATGAAACTAGCATATGAAGATCAAATATCATGATCATAAATATGTTAAAACACCTAATTTTTCATCTAGTGGTTTTATAAAAACTCGCATCATCTAAACATGCCATAATGCGTGTAGAACAAAAATTGATAGATAAAACTAACAAAACCTAGCATATAAAATGTAGTTTAAGGGTTCTCATTAGGTCTTTACACCTCTAGATCAAAATTCACATACTTGCCCACATATTTTCAACCAAAACATCGATATAGCTCAAGAATTTTTAAGGATGAAATAAGATTCAATTGTGATGGATAAAATATGTTTAATCATGAGGAAACACAAACATATTTAAGAATTAAAGGTAACTGCAAGAAGGTATTTGCTTGAGGTTTTTCTACCAAAAGACGCATCCTGACCGATCTAACATATGCCTAAAAACTCCCCTTCCTCCCTTCAGGTTTCCCTCTAGTGTCAAAATCTATGAAAATTCCTACCTCTATGGTTTTGTAGGCCTTATATAGAGATATTTGGCTTAACATATAAACCCTTCTAAAACCTCTATTTTAGAAAACTAAACACAAAGATCCATATAAACTAATAGAGAGAAAGATTCTATCTCTCTCAATGTTAGAAAATCAATGCACTAATTTCGTGTCTCACAACACCGGGTGTTTAGTTACCAATGCAGAAACCCATCAGATGGTTAAAATATACTCAAGTTCGTCCAAGAAGTGAATGCCCATCTCCTAAACACTTCATGTAGGCCCAAGCACAAGCTCACGCCAAAGCCCATCCAAACAATAGCGAAAGTCAAGCCTCACGTGAACTTCACTCGAAGACCCAACGGGACGCCATCCGCATCCTAAGGAACGCTGGTTGTCCACCTTCTAGCTAAGTTCACTAGAACAATCTTCATCCAAAACTACTTAGCGAAGCTTCACCTTTGACTTTAAGCGACCCAGCCCTCACCATTTCAAGAGCTTATTTTATGGAAACGTTCCCCCACTATCTCCGAAAGTTAATGGCCCACTTAATCCACATTTAATGTCTACTTCTCTCTATAAGAGGAGGGGGAGATTGCTCATTTTGAGCATCGTGGATGTTAACAATGTTAAGCCTAGATTCTCATAATCTAGAGAGCACTTCAAAGATTTTAAAAGAGCTTTGGTGATCGCTAGTCAAGAGAAGGCTCACTTTAGTCGTAATCCACAATGGAGTACAAGATCGACGCCCGGCACACGTAAAAGAATCCGTTCTATATAAATTTTTTATTTCATTTATAATTTCTTTTGAATTGTAATCTGGTTAATTATAATTTGAAAGACTAGAAATAGGATAGTGACTACCGTGGACTTCATTAGCAACTAAGAGAACATCGTCACAACCGACACTAAGGACTTAGGGTCTTTTACAAAGATTGGTCACCAAAATTGACCCGCCGGTTATAGAATTAATTTCCTCCTCGACAAATCTACTACCATCACTAGAAGAAGTCAGGATGCATTGCAAGATAAGGACAGGGTTAGATTTGACCTCGCCCAAAGAAGGGACATTCACAGCCTTGGCTTAGAAACTAGACTAACTTCACCCACAACTAAGAAGCATCGACTCTAGCCTTAGCCGAGAGCCAAGGTGTCCATAGGTTTCTCGATTTTGGACATCACCATAACCCCTTTGGGGTTCGCTTAAAACATCCCGAGATGCTTGTCATGCTTCTTCAAAAGGAGCAAAGAATGGGGCAATCCTCCATCCAAATTATCACCAATAGTGATTCTTCATCCAAATCACAAGTTTCGATGGTGATGAGGATTTGACCGCCATGTCAGCCATTGATTGAAGCAACGCCATCAATAGGCTTAACGCCATTGTTAAAGTCTAAGCAAGCAAAGTTGATACCAACCGCTTAAGCTGTTGGAACCGAGGGAGTTCCTTTCTCAAGAGGGCATGCCAATGTTAGTATTGCACAATCCTAAGGAAAATCATCATGGCAGCTCAAATGAATCGCCAAGGAAGTCCATTCATGCAAAGGAATCGTTTAATCGCCTTAGTCAAGTTCCCCGAGCCTTCAGAGACTAGGATTAAAAGATCTACTTAATGCACTCAAAAGAGTAAAATTAATCTCAAAGAATTCATGGCCAATATGACCATTGTGGACTAAGAGATGATGATGAAGATGCCGATAGTCCTTTAGAGCCTAGATATTCTCCTCGGTATAGAAAGTATACTCCCGAGTCGACGGTATTTATCGTCACACCGTGTCTAGGCAAGGGGTAGCAATTCCCTTAGATTATTCACCCTTAGGACGACACTGGGGTATCTTCTAGAATATATACCTCGCTATAGCATAAACAACCGCCATGATATTAAAATACAACCCCACCAAGTCAAGAGCGCAGGGTCGTATGATATGGCAGATAAAGAAGCTCATGATGATCTTCTTCAAGAAATGGAAGCCCAAAAGAAAGCATCCGATGAGGTTTTGAGCATCTCAAGGCGATGCTTCAATAACTTATGATAGTTCCCAACAACAAAGATGCAAGCTCTTCGAAGGGAAACGACCGCCAGGAGACATCTTTGGAGAAAGCGCAATGCGATCACGAGGAGTTGAACTCCTTCCGCCAGATCTCGACGCCGCCTCTACCTAAAGTGAGCCATGATGCAAAGGCTATTGAAGATCTCCAAACCAACTCAACGCACCCATGCAAAGGGACAAAGTCAAGAAGTTTGGAATTACCCGACCATACCCTATTGGGATTCAGCCTTTACCCAATAAAGTTTAAACCGCCAATTAATGCTTAGCAAAGGATCTCCTAACTATCACATCTACTACTTCCACCAACAAACGAGGAACGCTAGGGAATGATGCCATCAAGGCAAGGTTATTCATTGGCACCATTAAGGGGTAGCATTTGATTGGTTTCAAAATTTGGCGTATGATCAATTAAATCCGCCAATTTGGAATCTCAATTCTCTAAGTTTCATGAGAAATAGTTGATGTTACCATGGCCAAGCTTTCTCCAAAAGCAAAGGAGCGATGACTACCGAGATTACATCCACAGCCAGAATTTAAGTTTATGGTCGACATGCCATCGCCATTAAGGCCAAACATGCTCAAGATAATTTCTTGAGTCATATAGAAGCTCACATGGGTGTTGTCGAGGCAAACTCATAGAAAGACTTGATGAAGCAAGCAAAAATTACAAAGAAATTTGTTGAACACTTCAACAAGTTTGATCCTCGCAACAATAAAGGCGTAAAACAAGCAAGGACAATCATCCCAATCAAAAGCTAAGGAAATATTTGTTGTTGAGGTCAATAAACCCGACAATCAAAAGGAGCCATGGAAACAACCAACGGAGCTACTCTTTCAAAGACGAGCATATTGTCGCCATCTTTCATGTCCTTAACAATGGTAATCGATTGAAACTTCCCAAGCTCGACGCCAAGAAGAAACCGATGATCCCAACCACGCTTCTATCACGTAATGCTAGGACATTCAACAAAGAACCTGTATATCCTCAAGGATAAATACACGACGCTCAGGATTCGTGGATTCTAAAGCCCCACCTGAAGGTCACCGCTAAAATGGTGACTCTTGAATTTGGGTTATGCTAGTGACTCGCATCAAAATAGAGTCATTCCTATTCCTATCGCGAAGAATGGAATTGGTCCATCAAGGACAACAAAGCCAAGGCTTTGTCTCTTTCAACAATAAAAGGCAGATGATGGGTTCATCCCATCTCCTTCAAGATGAACATTAGGCATCCCCTGCCAATGGCTCAAGTGAAGGATAGACGAAGATGAGATCCTACAATGTCATCTCTGCGGATCATAGGTGAGAAATTGCATGTATCCTCACTTACCAGAAGAGGAGAAGCTAGCCTTGGTGGTTCGGCTTGATCGAGCCCCTACTGAACAAGATTCGTAAGAGTTATCTAAAGAATTACGATCATCGGGGCCATCCAAGCAACCTAACCTACCAAGGAAATAAGATTGACAAGGCATTGCATCCACCATCCGGACTACTCAAAGTTCCATTTCGCTATGATATATTAGCTCAATTGGCTAATATCCCTACAGATAACCTTACATTAACTTTTGCATTTATCTAAGGATGAGAGGCTTTGAGGGAGGCATTGATGGACAATGAGGCATTCCTTGCTCACGCATCACCGTCTCTACACATTGATGATCAAAAGCATTGTCAATGCCATCACGCCAGAGCCTTGCATCACCTTCACCCCTGATGACATGCTCATCAAGGACAACCACCACAACCGACCCCTATTACACCGGTATATGGGTCAACAAATATTGAGCTAATTCAAGTTGACCTGTGGTTTGCTTTGAGCATCACCCACAGGCTTTAGCTTTTGGGCATTCCTCTATACAAACTCTCAGGACAATTGCTACTACTTCTGATTCAATTCTAAAGAGCCAATCACTTGGAAAAATTAGACTTAAATGATTGGTAATCTAAAGAGAGGTGACATGCTACGCCATCGATGTAGAAACGCTTTACAACCGGCTTTTGTAGGCGTTGAAAATACATACAAGATCCCCAAACCAACTCGCGGATCGAAGTCGGGAATGAAAACCCATCGGATGATAATGGACGCCGAATCGCAAGACGAACCCCACGGGCCACAAGCACTATAAACCGACTTGAACGCACGATCGGATTTCAGATCAATGAACCGAACAAACCAAGAGTTAGTCCTAACCAAATACGATCTAATCTAAGTCCGAGAAGACCAAGAGTCAAAATAGGCAGTGATTTAAACCCGAAGACCGAGAGAAAAATGGCTAAAACGGATAGAACCTCGCCATCATGGCCGAGTTACCGCCACTCCTTGAGGTGGTCTCTGGCCATATATGCGTGAGCCACTCGCCAACTTGGTCGGTTTCGCCGCGGTCACAGTCACGCCCCATTCTATAAATAGGGTTTTCATTTCTCGAGGTGGACATTTCGAGGCCGGGATTTCTACTGAGGACTTTCAAGAATTCTCGCGAGATCTACAAGTCGCCGCGCTGCGTTTCAAGCACCTACATCACAAGTTCAATCTACGCCGATCTTCAATCGCGAGGTAAGTTAATTCGGTCGGCTACGAATAGCGATGATTTCTCCTAGTAGATCTCTTCACCGCCCGGCGATCCTCCTTCGCGTGAGTGTGATCCTTAGCGCCTTCTTGCTTCTTTGAAACGAGCCCCTTCTTCACGTCAGTAGTTCCGAACCCTGCTCCACCTGATCGAATTGCGCGGTGGTCCACTGGACGATTCAAGTCCCGCACAGTAAAGAACTCCACACGATCCCGTGATAATAGAGATCCAAGCGCTTGTTCATACAGAAAAAAGTTGTAATCTTTTGTTTTCATTGTACTTTAAAATAAAAGGCATTTTTTCTTTGTTTGAATTTTGTTGTAGGCCCAAGAAGCCGTAGCAAGTTCAACGACAATGAATAACAAACCGACTTTTACCGCGAACAAGCCGGGCGACCACAGTGGGAGCCACCGCCTCAGATCGGAGGTCCGTCGCAACCGCGATTCTTATCCCGCGGAGGAAGAGATCGAAGTTCGACCAGAGAAGTTCGAGGAGTACCTATCCTCACCTCCTCCAGATCCCCCCGCCGCTTTAAGAAGGTCTCCGCTACGGAGAACCCGATGGGCCTCCGGGAGAGCCCCAGACGACGAGTCCAACCCCGCCGCGGTAGAAAAATCCCCTCGGCGCCCGAACCCGATACAACGGCGCCGAGATGAACGCCGATGACGCGCCCGAAGCTCTTCGCGAAGCCGCCAAAGGCGAATTTACAAAGCATGGCGCGCAATACGCCAAGGCCGTGCAATCCATGGATGGGGTCCGCTACGGCGATCTAAGATCCAGATTTACGCAGAGGCTCCACTCAAGCGATCGACGGTCCATCCAAGCCGCCAACCAACGAGTGGGTCCGTGTCAAACGGAACCGCTTCCACACTTCGGAGCGTATCCGAAGCGCCGCACTTCGTATGTGCACGAAGCTGGTACAACAAGCTCGTGGAATTGAAGAAGGAGGTGGTAAAGAAGCCGCCAACATACCACCAGGTTTGAGGCCCAAGTCTAATCCGTGCCCCAACCCCAACCGGCACGCCCCAAAACCTAAGACTCCGCCCACACCTCAAGACTTAAGCCGGCTACAGCGCAGTAAATTCAGCCAAAGTCCAAGTCCGACGGCGCCAAAGTCAGGTGTTCAGATTGAACCGGTGCATGGCCGATTACCACCACCACCAAACCAACTATCAAGGATCGCCTCGGTCCTCCGAGAGAATCACGGGTCACTATGCGTGAGGTCGCACCCGCCCCAACAAGGACAAGAAGACTCCGCAGCCCTCCTATCGGACCGAAAGTCGAAGTCCGAGAGTCCCGAGACTTCACACTCACGTAGGCGAAGTCAAGACGAAGTCACCTCAGCTTTGACGAAATAATTCATCCTGAAGAAGACGCTTCATCCGACGATGAGGACGTTATACCCAGAGATCATGCCAACACACAAGAGGTTGCTCCCAGACTCATGCCGATGAGTTATATTACCGCATCGGGGTACGAAGAAGGCTCGAAGAGCTCTCCCTACCATCACATGTTTGTGCTCTAAGCTCATCAAAACGGTTCTCGTGAGTGTAATTGCCGCCAAGAAACTCCGAAGGGTGTCGGTCTTCCGAGACTCACCACGAAATGCCAAGACCTAGGTCAAGGCGATTCAGAAGAGCGAGACGCCAAATGATGAATTACCAGTACTAACAACATGACCAAGAAAGAATCGCCGCCACGACTATTCCCACAGACGCAACTGCTAACTCGCTTGCGGTCCGACTATCCGGACGTCCACCACGACAAACTTCGAGAGGGATACCCGCAGAGGATGATGCGCCGGATGCTCGCGAATTGCCTCCGACATAATCAGATTGATTTAAGGAGGCCCCAAGAAGCTTTCGCATATTCATCAAGTGGCTAAAATGCTATCAGCAACGGAAAACTTCAAGTTAGAAATGGAGTCATGCTGGCGATGAGAGAATGCATGACCAACGTGATCCAAGCCATGACAAACATCGAGGTGAATCGAAGTCGGCCGATCAACGCCGATCAAGATGACAGCGATCTCGCACTGTGAGGAAATACAAGAGGATGACAACCTCCGGAATCACAAGCAACGCCGGGCCTAATGTAGATGTTGTTGCTCATGAAAAGTGAAGATCAAAGACCTCGAGCAAAATCAACTCATTGATTACCAGAGGTGAAGAAAATAGGTATTCCTTGCCCATACCCGGTGGGAGTGGGAATCAATCCCATACCCGCCTAAGTTTAACTTAATAAACTTTACACCGCTTGACGGAAGGGTTCTCGACGCAAGACTTTGATTTACTTCAAGTCGCACTCGGAGTCATATCCGAAACGAGCCCCCGATGGTTCATTGCCTTGTTAGAATCGTTTGACAAAGATATCCACGGTTTCTCCGTCATACGCTTCGTCGAGCAATGTCGATCAATGCCGGTATCGTCGTCGAAGAAATTGGTGAAGAAGCTAGACTCCATGTCGTCCCGTGAATGCTCCGGCTTGAGGCGGTGGTACCAATCGGCGGCCCGAAGGGTACCAGCGAATGGCCAGAACCATCGGGGCTCGTTTCGGATATGACTCAGAGTGCGACTTGAAGTAAATCAAGTCTTTGCGTTGAGAACCCTTCCGTCAAGCGGTGTAAAGTTTATTAAGTTAAACTTAGGCGGGTATGGGATTGATTCCCACTCCCTCGGGTATGGGCAAGGAATACCTATTTTCTTCACCTCTGGCGGAAATCAATGAGTTGATTTTGCTCGAGGTCTTTGATCTTCGCTTTCATGAGCAACAACATCTACATTAGGCCCGGTTGCTGATTCCGGAGGGTTGTCATCCTCTTGTATTTCCTCACAGTGCGAATGTTGTCATCTTGATCGGCGTTGATCGCGTGACTCGATTCACCTCGATGTTTTGTCATGGCTTGGATGCGTTGGTCATGCATTTCTCTCATCGTCTGCATGGCCAACTCCATTTCTAACTTGAAGTTTTCCGTTGCTTATTGATTAGCCGTCTAGCATTTTAGCCACTTGATGCATGCGATCATAAAGCTTCTTGGGGCCTCCTTAGCTAGATCTGATTATGTCGGAGGCAATTGCGAGCCGACATCCGGCGCATCATCCTCTGCGGGTATCCCTCTCGAAGTTTGTCGTAATTGGACCGTCGGATAGTCGGGACATAAGCGAGTTAGCCGTTGCGATCTTGTTGGGAATAGTCGTGGCAGCGGTTCTTCTTGGTCATGTTGTTAGTATTGCCGGTAATTCATCATTTGGCGTCGGCTCTTCTGAGAATCGCCTTGACCTAGGTCTTGGCATTTCGTGGTGAGTCTCGGAAGACCGACACCCTTTACGGAGTTTCTTGGCGGCAATTACACTCGAGAGCACCGTTTTGATGAGCTTAGAGCACAAACATGGCTGTGATGGTGGGAGAGCTCTTCGAGCCTTCTTCGTACCCCGATGCGGTAATATAACTCATCGGCATGAGTCTGGGAGCAACCTCTTGTGTGTTGGCATGATCTCTGGGTATAACGTCCTCATCGTCGGATGAAGCGTCTTCTTCGAGGATGAATTATTCGTCAAAGCTGTCGAAAGTGACTCGTCTTGACTTCCGCCCTACGTGAGTGTGAAGTCTCGCCAGACTCGGACTTCGACTTTCGGTCCGATAGGAGGGCTGCAGGAGTCTTCTTGTCCTTGTTGGGCGGGTGCGACCTCACGCATGAAGTGACCCGTGATTCTCTCGAGGACCCGAGCGATCCTTGATAGTTGGTTTGGTGGTGGTGGCATGTCGGCCATACCGGTTGATCTGAACACCTTTGACTTTGGCGCCGTCGGACTTGGACTTTGGCTGAATTTACTGCTGTAGCCGGCTTAAGTGCGGGGCGAGGCTGGAGTGTGGGCGATCTTAGGTTTTGGGGCGTGCCGTAGGGGTTGGGGACGCGGTTAGACTTGGGCCTCAAACACGGTGGTATGTTGGCGGCTTCTTTACCACCTCCTTCTTCAATTCCGCGAGCTTGTTGTACCAGCGCTTCGTGCACGTACAAGTGCCGCGGCGGCTTCGGATCGCTCACGAAGTGTGGAAGCGGTTCCGTTTGACACGGACCCACTCGTTGGTTGGCGGCTTGGATGGACCGTCGATCGCTTGGTGGAGCCTCTGCGTAGAATCTGGATCTTAGATGCGCCGTAGCGGACCCCATCCATGGATTGCACGGCCTTGGCGTATTTGCGCGCCATGCTTTGTCGTCGCCTTTGGCGGGCTCGCTTGGAGAGCTCGGGCGCGTCATCGGCGTTCATCTCGGCGCCGTTATGTCGGGACCGAGCGCCGAAGATTTTTCGCTACCTGCGGCAGCGGGGTTGGACTCGTCGTCCTGGGGCTCTACATCGGAGGCCCATCGGGTTCTCCTTGTAGCGGAGACCTTCTTAAAGCGGCCGAGGCGGATGCGGAGGAGGGTGAGGATAGGTACTCCTCGAACTTCTCTGGTCGAACTTCGAACTTCGATCTCTTCCTCCACCGAGATAAGAATCCGCGGTTGCGGCACGACGACCTCCGATCTGAGGCCGGTGGCTCCCTGTGGTCGCCCGGCTTGTTACGGTAAAAGTCGGTTTGTTATTCATTGTCGTTGAACTTGCTTACAGCTTCTTGGGCCTACAACAAAATTCAAACAAAGAAAAATCGCCTTTTATTTTAAAGTACAATGAAAACAAAAGATTAAAACTTTTTTCTGTATGAACAAGCGCTTGGATCTCTATTATACGGGATCCTCGCCAGGTGGGTTCTTTGCCCGTGTCGGACTTGAATCGTCCGTGGACCACCGCAATTCGATCAGTGGAAGCAGGGTTACGGAACTCTGAGGCGTGAAGGGGCTCGTTTCACGAAGGAAGCGAGGCGCTAAGGATCACACTCACGAAGGAGAGGATCACGAGCGGTGAGATCTACTAGGAGAAATCACAGCTTATTCTCAGAGTCACCCAATTCGCTTACCTCGCGATTGAAGATCTGACGTAGATTGAACTTGTGATCGCCGGTGCTTGAAACGTTGCAACGACGACTTGTAGATCTCGCGAGAATTCTTCAGAAAGTCCCTAAATCGGTAGAAATCGGCCTACGAAATGTCCAACCTCGAAATGAAGAAACCCCTATTTATAGAATGGGGCGGCCAAAATGGCTCGGCCACTTGGCCGAGCCACCTCGGCCAAGTTGGCGAGAGGTGGCTCGACCACTATGGCGAGCCACCTCGGCCAAGTTGGCGAGGTGGCTCGGCCATGGTGGCCGAGGTTCTCCGTTAATCCCGTTTTCGCCATTTTTTCTCGGTCTTCCGGGTTTAAATCCTGCCTATTTTGACTCTTGGTCTTCTCCGGACTTAGATTCCGTCTGTATTTGGTTCCGGAACTAACTCTTGGTTTGTTCCGGTTCAGCGATCTGAAATCCGATCGTCTGTTCAAGTCGGTTTAAACCGTGCTTGTGGCATTTGTGGGTTTGCCGTCGGGTTCGCGTCTTAACGATTCGGCGTCCGTATCATCCGATGGGTTTTCATTCGCCGACTTCCCGTCACGAGTTGGTTTCGGGGATCTTGTATGTATTTTTCAACGCCTACAAAAGCCAGTTGTAAGGCGTTTCTACATCGATGACGTAGCATGTCACCTCTGTCTTTAGATTACCAATCTGACATTTAAGTCTAATTTTTCCAAGTGATTGGCTACTGCTAGAATTGAATCCGAAAGTAGTAGCAATTGTCCTTGAGAGTTTGTATAGAGGAATGCCCAAAAAGCTAAGAAGCCTCTGTGGGTGATGCTCAAAGCAAACCCTGGGTCAACTTGAATTCGCTCAATATTTGTTGACTTGACATACCCAGTGTAATAGAGGGGTCGGTTGTGGTGGTTGTCCTTGATGAGCATGTCATCCGGGGTGAAGGTGATGCAAGGCTCCTGCTGATGGCATTGACAATATTGCTTTTGATCATCAATGTGTAGAGACACCAAGACGCGAGCAAGGAATGCCTCATTGTCCATCAATGCCTCCCTCAAAGCCTCTCGTATCCTTAGATAAATGCAAAAGTTAATGTAAGGTTATACGAGCCGATATTGGCCAATTGAGCTAATATATCATAGCAGAATGGAACTTTGAGTCCGGCGGATGGTGGATGCAATGCCTTGTCCAATCTTATTTCCTTGGTAGGTTCAGGTTGCTTGGATGGCCCCAGTAGATCGTAATTCTTTAGATAACTCTTACCAGATCTTGTTCCCGTAAGAGGGCTCTGATCAAGCCGAACCACCAAGGCTAGCTTCTCCTCTTCTGAATCTGTAAGTGAGGATACATGCAAAGATTTCTCACCTATGATCACAGAGATGACATTGTAGGATCTCATCTTACGTCTATCCTTCACTTGAGCCATTGGCTTGGGGGATGCCTAATGTTCATCTTGAAGGAGATCGGGATGAACCCACATCATCTCGCCTTTTATTGTTGAAAGAGAGACAAAGCCTTGGCTTTGTTGTCCTTGTTGGTCAAGATGGACCAATTCCATTCTTGCAGTAGGAATAGGAATGACTCTATTTTGAGTCTGAGTCACTAGCATAGACCCAAATTCAAGAGTCACCATTTTAGCAGTGACCTTCATTTAATCAGGTCGGAGCTTTAGAATCCCTGAATCCACGAACGTCTGTATTTATCCTTGAGGATATAACAGTTCTTTGTTGAATGTCCTAGCATTCTGTGATAGAGGCAGTAGTTGGGATCATCAGTTTTCCCAACTTCTTCAGGGCGTCGAGCTTCAGGAAGTTTCAATCGATTACCATTGTTAAGGACATGAAAGATGGCGACAATATGCTCGTCTTTGAAAGAGTAGCTCCGTTGGTTGTTTTCCCGCAGCTCCTTTTGATTGTCAGGTTTATTGACCTCAACAACAAATATTTCCTTAGCTTTTGATTGGGATGATTGTCCTTGCTTGTTTTTACCGCCTTTATTGTTGGCACGAGGATCAAACTTGTTGAAGTGTTCAACAAATTTCTTTGTAATTTTTGCTTGCTTCATCAAGTCTTTCTATGAGTTTGCCTCGACAACACCCATGTGAGCTTCTATATGACTCAAGAAATTATGCCACATGTTTGACTTAATATTGGGCGTGGCATGTCCCAAAGATCGAAACTTAAATTACTTAAACTGTTCGATGTAATCTCGACCGAACCGATCGCCTGCTCAAGTCCTGCGAAACTGCTTGTGACGCCGCTGGTTTGCCGTCGTTCGCTGCTTAACGATTCAAGGCCCAGATCATCCGATGGGTTTTCATTCACACTTCCGCCACGAAGTTGGTTTTCGGATCTTGTATGTATTTTTCAACGCCTACAAGAGCCAGCATGCTTTACATCGATGACGAGCATGTCACTGCCTTTAGATTACCAACTGACATTTAAGTCTAATTTTTCCAAGTGATTGGCTCTTGCTAGAATTGAATCCGAAAGTAGTAGCAATTGTCCTTGAGAGTTTGTATAGAGGAATGCCCAAAAAGCTAAGAAGCCTCTGTGGGTGATGCTCAAAGCAAACCCTGGGTCAACTTGAATTCGCTCAATATTTGTTGACTTGACATACCCAGTGTAATAGAGGGGTCGGTTGTGGTGGTTGTCCTTGATGAGCATGTCATCCGGGGTGAAGGTGATGCAAGGCTCCTGCTGATGGCATTGACAATATTGCTTTTGATCATCAATGTGTAGAGACACCAGTACGTGAGCAAGGAATGCCTCATTGTCCATCAATGCCTCCCTCAAAGCCTCTCTCGTATCCTTAGATAAATGCAAAAGTTAATGTAAGGTTATACGAGCCGGGATATTGGCCAATTGAGCTAATATATCATAGCAGAATGGAACTTTGAGTCCGGCGGATGGTGGATGCAATGCCTTGTCCAATCTTATTTCCTTGGTAGGTTCAGGTTGCTTGGATGGCCCCAGTAGATCGTAATTCTTTAGATAACTCTTACCAGATCTTGTTCCCGTAAGAGGGCTCTGATCAAGCCGAACCACCAAGGCTAGCTTCTCCTCTTCTGAATCTGTAAGTGAGGATACATGCAAAGATTTCTCACCTATGATCACAGAGATGACATTGTAGGATCTCATCTTACGTCTATCCTTCACTTGAGCCATTGGCTTGGGGGATGCCTAATGTTCATCTTGAAGGAGATCGGGATGAACCCACATCATCTCGCCTTTTATTGTTGAAAGAGAGACAAAGCCTTGGCTTTGTTGTCCTTGTTGGTCAAGATGGACCAATTCCATTCTTGCAGTAGGAATAGGAATGACTCTATTTTGAGTCTGAGTCACTAGCATAGACCCAAATTCAAGAGTCACCATTTTAGCAAAGGACCTTCATTTAATCAGTCGGAGCTTTAGAATCCCTCGAATCCACTAACGCCTCAGATTTATCCTTGAGGATATAACAGTTCTTTGTTGAATGTCCTAGCATTCTCGTGATAGAGGCAGAGTTGGGATCATCGCTTTCCCAACTTCTTCGTATGCCGAGCTCGTGAAGTTTCAATCGATTACCATTGTTAAGGACATGAAAGATGGCGACAATATGCTCGTCTTTGAAAGAGTAGCTCCGTTGGTTGTTTTCCCGCAGCTCCTTTTGATTGTCAGGTTTATTGACCTCAACAACAAATATTTCCTTAGCTTTTGATTGGGATGATTGTCCTTGCTTGTTTTTACCGCCTTTATTGTTGGCACGAGGATCAAACTTGTTGAAGTGTTCAACAAATTTCTTTGTAATTTTTGCTTGCTTCATCAAGTCTTTCTATGAGTTTGCCTCGACAACACCCATGTGAGCTTCTATATGACTCAAGAAATTATGCCGACATGTTTGACGCAATATTGGCAGTGGCATGTCCCAGCATCGCAAACTTAAATTACGAAACTGTTCGATGTAATCTCTGACTGAGTCATCGCTCCTTTGCTTTTGGAGAGAAGCTTGGCCATGGTAACATCCAACTATTTCTCATGAAACTTAGAGAGGAATTGAGATTCCAAGTCGCCTAGGATTTAATTGATCCTTCTGCCAAATTTTGAAACCAATCAAATGCTACCCCCTTAATGGTGCCAATGAATAACCTTGCCTTGATGGCATCATTCCCTACAACGTTCCTCGTTTGTTGGTGGAAGTAGTAGATGTGATAGTTAGGAGATCCTTTGCTAAACGTATGTAACGTTGGCGGTTTAAACTTTATTGGGTAAGGAACTGAATCCCACTCAATAGGGTATGGTCGGGTAATTCCAAACTTCTTCAGCTTTGTCCACTGCATGGGTGCGTTGAGTTGGTTTTGGAGATCTTCAATAGCCTTTGCATCATGGCTCACTTTAGGTAGAGCTGACGTCTCAGATCCTGAGCGGAAGGAGTTCAACTCCTCGTGATGCGACTGCGCTTTCTCCAAAGATGTCTCCACAAGCAGTCGTTTCCCTTTCGAAGAGCTTGCATGCTGTTGTTGGGAACTATCATAAGTTATTGAAGCATCGCCTTGAGATGCTCAAAACACTCATCAGATGCTTTCTTTTGGGCTTCCATTTGCCGAAGAAGATCATCATGAGCTTCTTTATCTGCCATATCTGCCACCGACCCTCGCTCTTGACTTGAACTGGGAGTTGTATTTTAATATCATGGCAGAGTTTATGCCCCTTATAGCAGGTATATCTATTCTAGAAGATACCCCCAGAGTGTGCGTCCTAAGGAGTGAATAATCTAAGGGAATTGCTACCCCTTGCCTAGACCTGGTGTGACGATAAATACCGTCAGCCTCTGGGAGTATACTTTCTATACCAGGAGAATATCTAGGCTCTAAAGGACTATCAGCATCTTCATCATCATCTCCATTAGTCACAATGGTCATATTGGCCATGAATTCTTTGAGATTAATTTTACTCTTTTGAGTACGTCGTCGTCTTTTAATCCTAGTCTCTGAAGGCTCGGGAACTTGACTAAGACGATTAAACACTGATTCCTTTGCATGAATGGACTTCCACTGGCGATTCATTTGAACTGCCATGATGATTTTCCTTAGGATTGTGCAATACTAACATTGGCATGCCCTCTTGAGAGAAAGGAACTCCCTTAGATCAGTAGGGGTTCCAACTTGGCTTAGGCAGTTGGTATCAACTTTGCTTGCTTAGACTTTAACAAGCGAACGTCGCCTATTGATGACGTTGCTTCAATCAATGACTGACATGGCCAGTCAAATCCTCATCACCAATCGAAACTTGTGATTTGGATGAAGAATCACTATTGGTGATAATTTGGATGGAGGATTGCCCCCATTCTTTGCTCCTTTTGAAGAAGCATGACAAGCATCTCGGGATGTTTTAAAGCGAACCCCCAAGGGGGTTATGGACTGATGTCCAAAATCAGAAGGCCTATGGACACCTTGGCTCTCAGCTAAGGCTAGAGTCGATGCTTCTTCGTTGTGGGTGAAGTTCGTCTAGTTTCTAGCGAAGCCAAGACTGTTGCTGGCGAATGTCCCCTTCTTTGGAGCGAGGGTCAAATCTAACCCTGTCCTTGTACTGCAATGCATCCTACGCAGCTTCTAGTGATGGCCGTAGATGATTTGTCAGAGGAAATTAATTCCTATAACTTCGCTTGGTCAATTTTGGTGACCAATCTTTCAGCAAAAGACCCTAAGTCCTTAGTGTCGGACTGTGACACGATGTTCTCTTCAGTTGCTAATGAAGTCCACAGCGAAGTCACTATCCTATTTCTAGTCTTTCAAATTATAATTAACACAGATTACAATTCAAAAGAAATTATAAATGAAATAAAAAAATTTATATAGGCTGGATTCTTTTCTGTGTGCCAATGGAGCGTCGATCTTGTACTCCATTGACGGTCTGACTAAGGCAGTGAGCCTTCTACTGACTAGCAGTCACCAAAGCTCTTTTTAAAATGCTGAAGTGCTCTCTAGATTATGAGAATCTAGCTGCCAACATTGTTAACATCCACGATGCTCAAAAATGAGCAATCTCCCCTCCTCTTATAGGCTGAGAGAGAGAGAGAGAGAGAGAGAGAGAGAGAGAGAGAGAGAGAGAGAGAGAGAGAGTTAGTAGACATTAAATGTGGATTAAGTGGGCCATTAACTCAGGAGATAGTGGGGGGAACCGTTTCCATAAAAATAGCTCTTGAAATGGTCAGGCTAGATTCGCCTATAAAGTCAAAGGTGAAGCTCGCTAAGTAGTTTTGGATGAAGATTGTTCTAGTGAACTTCGCTAGAAGGTGGACAACCCGCGTTCCTTAGGATCTGGATGACGTGGTCCACGTGGGTCTTCGAGGTGAAGTTCACGTGAGGCTTGAGAAAACTTCGCTATTGTTTGGATGGGCTTTGACGTGAGCTTGTGCTTGGGCCTACATGAAGTGTTTAGCCGATGGGCATTCACTTCTTGGACTTGGACTGAACTTGAGTATATTTTAACCATCTACAGTGGGTTTCCTGCATTGGTAACTAAACACCCAGTGTTGTCGAGACCTGAAATTAATTCTGTAATTGATTTTCTAACATTGAGAGATTAGATAGAATCTTTTCTCTATTAGTTTATATGGATCTTTGTGTTTAGTTTTCTAAAATAGAGGTTTTTAGAAGGGTTTATATGTTAAGCCAAATATCTCTATATAAGGCCTACAAAACCATAGAGGTAGGAATTTTCATAGATTTTGACACTAGAGGGAAGACCAACCTAGGGAGAGGAAGAAGGGAGTTTTCCCAAGATATGTTCACAACCGAGATCGCCTTTTGGTAGAAAAACCTCAAGCAAATACCTTCTTGCTTCGTTCCACCTTTTAATTCTTAAATATGTTTGTGTTTCCTCATGATTAAACATATTTTATCCATCACAATTGAATCTTATTTCATCCTTAAAAAATTCTTGAGCTATATCGATGTTTTCGGTGAAAAATATGTGGGCAAGTATGTGAATTTTGATCTAGAGGTGTAAAGACCTAATGAGAACCCTTAAACTACATTTTATATGCTAGGTTTTGTTAGTTTTATCTATCAATTTTTGTTCTACACACGTATGGCATGTTTCGATGATGTACGACGAGTTTTTATAAAACCCTAGATGAAAAATTCGTGTTTTAACATATTTATGATCATGATATTTGATCTTCATATGCTAGTTTCATGTTATCATGCTGAAAAAATGTAGATGATCATCCCAAAGGTAGGAACGAGAAATATACGACAAACCCTAGTTTAAAAATTTGGAAAATCGGCTGAAAAATAAGATTCAGACGTCTGGTGTAGAAAATCAGACTTCTATTCTGCGTTTCAGACGTATGGTTAGATTTTCAGACATCTCAGTATTTATTTTTAGTTTTGAGTTTTTATCACCTAAAATTAGATGCCTGATCTAATTTATCAGACGTCAATACGTTCAGACATCTGGGGAGGTATTCCGGATGCTTGAAAAGGTGCACAACAATATTGTTTTTGTTTTATGTGTCGTTTGACTCTGTAACTTCTTCGTATGACCTCCGATGTCAACATCTTTGTTATCATGTTTTGACTGTGTTCAAAGTTTAGTTTAACATTTTTGAGTTATGTTTTGATAATTTTCTGATTGAACTAAAAAGTTTGAAAATATGATTTTTTTTGTTGTTCTTGAGTCTTGAGCCCAAACCCTAGTTGGAGTTGTTTTTAACATGAAAATGAGTTTATTTGCAATAATTTGCGCTACATGATATGTTGACTCTTGTTAAAATGGTTCAACTATTGATGATAACGAATATACCCTTATAGATTACACATGCAAACCTATGGGAATTAGGAGTTAAATATCAAACGTTTGTCTCGATCAACGTGGTAAACTTTTAGCTGAGTTGGTGGTAGGTGCAAGAAGTGCAGACTTGTTGCCTATGGGCATGTGGATATGATACGTTGAGAAGAGATAACATTGTCAGATAGTTAAAACTTGATTTTTTGAGCTCTTCGAATTTGTATATTACCATTAAATATTGAGTGACAATATGTAAAGTGCGAGTGTGGGGATTTGCAACCTCAATGCTTTGTGATAGATTTCTCACTCGATAATTAGTCGTGTAATGTAGAAAAGATGACATTAGACAACATCATGTGTAATCGCCTTAAAATGAGTTGTTTTGAAAATTTTGGGTTTAATTGGGGGAGAATAAATAATAAATTGGTTTTATAAGGTGCGAGATTTGTTTTGGCCATGTTGATAAGTTATTATCAGAATCCCATTTTGGATTGCCGAGTTGAGATTTTATCATCCACCTTAAATCAACCAATATTATTATTTAATCTCAAATAACTTAAAACTAATATAAGTGTGTTAGGAATTTTAAAATTTGTTTGCGCATATTTGTATGGTATATGTGTGCATGCTCATGATGTTTGATGAAGTATGTTTATGTTCAGCATAATAGTGTTTTGAGATTGAAGTACTGTGAGCCAAGTAACGAGTTCGGCTTCATGTTCATTTTGAGAGATATAATGAGTAGGAATGTTCGTTCCATCATGATTTTAAGTGTTGTTCTGAAGTTTATATTTGCTCAATCATGTCTATCTTCTAATATTCCTATTCAATCCTCGACATTATCTCAATTTTTGAATCATCAAAAATATCTCTTTGAGCTTTCATTAGTTTGATTTTATTTATAGAAATTGAATTACCTTTTTTTCATTATCCGGAGTCGTTAAGCATACATATCCTTGATTATTGATACTTGCTGTATCCATCGATGGATAATAGACCTATTGTTGTAGGTAGCCCAAAATACATATTGTTCAACCGAAAGGGTTATACATGAATTGACCCCCACAAGACACTTGGGTCATGCCACATAAACCAATAGAACCAAGGGAGTTGACTAGAGAAGGGAGGATTCAAGACTCTATGTGTAAGAAGATATAACCTAGTAGAACACAACTTGACATAGACCTAAAATCAGCGTAGACCCAGTCAGTGCTCACTTAAGACAATTGACCAATCGTGAAACTTCGGACTCCGTGGCGTCGAAAGATGTGACATCTGACATGATTGACCAATTTGCCAAAAGTCTAATCACATTGATGCCCATTTAATGCATTGATTTGAGTCCGCAATGCACGTAAGTCGAGGTGCATGGTCACGAGGCAATGGACCACCAAACCTAGCATAACACTCAAAGCTGCTCATCTTTGAGTTTGGTAGTCACGATATAGTGAATTGATTGGATGGAGATAATAGTGATGATGACTTCGGCTACGTAGGAATGGAAAGTTGCGCGCATAAATGCAAAGTGGTGAAGAGCATCACCCATAATGATGAAACGAACAGTGAGATTTCCATACAGCGCATTTAATGAAAATCCAGTAGTGATGGATACGATAGATTAACATGGTTGTCGCCGCGGACGTACCAGCTGCATGTAGACGAACTCCACGCGCAGTTCAACACGAATCTTATAAATACCGTCTTTATTTAATTTTGGAAGAGGATTCTTAGAGCATTCATTGCGCCATTACTATTATCCACTTGTTCTTGAACTAACGAGGCTCGAACGCAAAGGGAAGAAGTTTACCTTGTAAACCTTGTTCATCTCTAGCCCTTAACACCTGATCTTTGATCTTGTGTTGGCATAGCCACATAACAATCGATCTTTCATCATTATTTGCACCCTTTTCACTTGTTCAACAAGGCAATTCCTCCATAGTAAGTTCATTCATCTCAATGACCGGTCATCTCAATCTCGTGGTTGTCCAAAGAATGGTGCTATTTTATTAAATGCGGTCAATGAAGCATATGTCTAAACTCTTTTGGGACAACTTTCCAAAATCAAAATTGTAACTAAATACCTTTGTAATGTTTTGTTGTTTTCAAAGAGATTAATAAAAGAAACGACTATTTTATTATCTCGAATCTTCGTGAATCTTCGATCGAAAGTAGTTGTTTTGTTTTTTTCTTGTATTTTTAGGTGATTGGTATATTTCGGTAAAGAGCTGGTCGAGTTAGGAATAATGGATTTTCGGTATAAGATGGTTTTATTTTGTTTTTGGAAATAATTTTAGTTTTTCGTATATTTTCTCACAAGATCCTAAAGCGGATAATATTTTTGCAAATTTATATTTTGAAAAAATAAGCATGCAAATTAGAGATCTATATATATCATTTGGATTTGGTTGTCGTCCAAGTGGTGTCTTGTCGACCTAGTCACGTGTTGTTTTGGAATGCAGAGGCATGACAATAACAGAGTTTAAATTTAAGTAAGCTCGCGATACTCTTTCTTACCTTTGAAGAATATTGAAGTTCAGCTTTTGTTTGTTGCAAGAACTTTAGTCTTTGCGTTTAGGAGGAAGGTTGGATAATCCTTTCACAATTACACTACATCAGCGGAGTCTCTCTCATCTCTTTCGAGGCTTGAACTAGACTGGCAACAGCTATCTCTTTTGGCTTTTTGAGCCAATGATTTTCTATTAGTATCCTTAGTGGAATCCTCTTCTTGCTCCTTTTTCACCTAGTATGTGAGGAGGTTCCTACAAGATTATCAAGACTCAAATCAATTAAATTATGAGCCTCTTCAATTACTATTACCCTAGGATCCTATTAGGTGGGGGAGTTAGCGGGACTTTTCAAAGCGAGCTTGTCTCAATTTGTACTCCTTTCCAATGCCTTTGACTTATTTATAATATTAAGTTAAATGTGTGAACATCTCCTATATGCTCTTTGGGGCCTTCAACTTGAAATTCTAACATCTCCTATATGCTCTTTGGGGCCTTCAACTTGAAATTCTCATACTTACTATGAGCATTGTGAGCTTGGCCTCCTTGATGCAGTGAAGTACCCTCATGTGTAACCTCAAAATATTTCAAATTTTTTGTTGTAGAACTAGTAGACACACAATTAAACTCTTTAGCAGTAGAGAGCAATGAAGTGCATTCATAGCTTTAGCATTAAGAGAGTATAATTTCTTATCGGTCAGTCCACTTTTCCTTAGATAAGATAGTTGTGGTCTAATCTTTGGTTAGTGTAGATTGATTATAACCAAATTCTACCATACCCTATACATCATAATCTGTGGACAAAATAAAACTTTCATATGAGCTTTTCAATAGGAAAAGTTTGTCTTGTCAAAAGCGGGGTTGAGTTAATGGCATGTCCTTTGGGAAAGGTGGTCAAGGTGTTTAGGCTAGCCATCTATCCTAGGTTGTTATGCCTAATAAATGGATACCAAGCTTTGCTACTACTTATTGGATCTTGGATGCAAGTCTAGAGTGGAGGTTAATGGTTGCATAGATATTTGCCAAATTAAAGTAAATATCAATATATGCAGTGGAAAATAATACAAAATAAATGAAAAGCAATGCAACCACAAATCTGAGAGAATTTTATAGTGGTTCGGATAAGTCCTGCATCCACTCTTTCTCTTGAAAGGGGCTTCCACAATATGATAAATGTTCTCTGGATTATAAATCCTTATCGATTAGACTTTACAAGACACATGCCCTAGATTACTCCCTAAGCTAGTCTAAACCCAAATAAATTATCACCGGTGTATAACCCTAGCACAAAGCTAGCAACCCTCAATTAAACACGACTTGAGTATGCGATGACCCGATCAAAATGATCATATAACAAAGATTGTTTATCAAACATAAAACATTAGTTAAGTTTGAATAAAAATAATCTTATAGCCCTACGATCAAACCGTTCTTCTAAAGATGATAGATTAGATATTGAAGGAGGGTGGCAAGTCACAGATCTAGGCAACGATCAGCGAGGAAATGATCCACAGATGTAGAACAGTGGCGTTGCAAGCAGAAGGATGAGGATGATCAGGATGATGAGCTCGATCACTTCCTCTCTCTCTCTCTCTCTCTCTCTCTCTCTCTCTCTCTCTCTCTTTCTCTTCTCTATCAGGTCAGAATTATTGTGAAAAATGAGTTAGAAGAGTCACTTATCGTATCAATAGGTACTGATTAAATCTCGGCTCCACTGCAATTGCGCCGTCCATCAATGGGCATACGGCTCATCTATGGGTTTTGCTCATCGATCCTCATATGGAAACATAGTCTCTATCAAATTTTCCCATCGAAATAAGTTAACAAATTGATTGAAAATGTAGAGACCAATCAATTGACAAATAATCATCGATGGCCAAATGGTCAATTGATGAGTGTTTGCCTATCGATGGAGTTGCGGTTTCATCATTTTGAGCTGAAACTTACATCCGTTAATGCTCATTTTCGATCGAAATAAGTTAACAAATAGATTGAAAATACAGCAGACCAATCGATTGACAAATAATCATCGATGGCCAAATGGTCAATCGATGAGTGTTTGCTATCGATGGAGTTGTTTGTAATTTCCTTTGTTTTGGAAAGCGTTAATGCTCATTTTTACTCTTATAAGTGATCTCAAACATAAATTAGTAACAAATTGAAGCTTGTTATTAATCAAGCAAATGATATTATAGGACAAGGTCCTAAAAAATCTTGATAGTGTTAAGGTATTTTACGTAATTTAATCTTTTTATTTAAAGTCATAAGAGAAAAATAACTTAGTTAAATGTCTAATGAAACATATTTACCGTTATTATCATGTAACACAAGGTTTTATAATAAAGTGAAGCCACAATACAAATCCTATCACAATATTTCCCATACTTTTTTTGGGTAGGCTATTCCCCAAACTTTATATTTGGAGTTTTACATCATCTCTGCAAAGGAGTAGTTTATTTATTTAAATCTCTATTAACTGGCCATTGAATTATGAATAGAGGCTTAGTGCAAGACTTACTATTTGACATAATACAAACATGTTAAAATCTGAAGAGATTTATCAAATTATCAGGTAACATCCTGAAATTTATGTCAAGGGTTATACTTTATGTGATATATAGTGATAGCAAATCCCTTTAAAAGTGGGAGTTTGGAAAATTTTACATTGGTCCATGTTACCCTTGAACAATTTTATTTAATGTTAGTAAAATCTTTTATTAAAATGTTATTAAATCAATGGATAATTAAGCCCTAAATCTTCAACACTTACCTTTAATTAATCATAATAACCAGACCAACTAAGGAACATTCTCAACAAGATCCTACTGCCAAACAACTTCTACAGACCTCTCATGTGCTTATTCGCACAAAACCCCTATCATGCCCATATGTCAATGCCTACCTTTTTCAAAAGTTGCCACGTGTCCATCGATCCTATTAGAAGCTATAACATAATTACTTAATCCTATCTTTATATAAGAATCTAATCAAATTAAAACAACTTGTAATTTAGAAATTGTAGTAATCAAATCCATCTTTATATGTGGATACACAATCTTATATTTATCTAAAATCCTCATCAAATATGATTATACAAAATTAGAAAATTCTAATAATTAAATCTCTCTTTTATACATAGAAGAGTTTTCTTGAGATTTGAAAATTATAAATAACCCTTTTAAAAATTCAAAAGTATTAATAACCCCTCAAGATCCCATAAATTCATTCAGCTAAAAATTTAAAATTGATCAAAGTATGGGCGAAGATCGATTCATCAGCGGTGAATAGATGGGTTTAGTTACACCAAAGGGAAAAACTAAGAACTCAAAGCGGTTGCATCGATCCTAAAAGCAATATTGGGTATATCCTCTACTTCACTTGAAGCTGGCGATATCTTAATCTCATATCTAACTTGGAATACGGTTGCTCCTCCAAAGCTGGTCAATTAGAAGCTATAACATATGAATATTTAATCCCATCTTTATCAAAGATTCCTCATCAAATTAAAATAATTAGTAATTAAAAATTATAATAATAAATTCTACTATATATGTGGATAGCTAATCTTATCTTTATCTACAAGTTCTCATCAAATAAAAATTATACAAAGTTAGAAAATTCTAATAATTAAATTTCTCCTTTATACATACATAAAAGAGTTTTCTCGAGATTAGAAAACTATAAATAGCCCCATTAATAATTCAAAATTATGAACAACCCACGAAGACCCCAAAAGTTCATTCAACCCCCAAAAATTTAAAATTAAAAAACCGTGATAAGTCAAAACTTGCAAATAACATGTTAAGACTAAACAATTACGAATAAAACCTAAAAATTACAAATAGCACCGAGAAAATCAAAAATTATAAATTACCCCTTTAAGTCCAAAATGATAAGTAACCCTTAAAATTTAAAAGTTACATACAGAACTTTGAAAAATCTAAAATTCAAATGGCCTAGTGAAATATCAAAAATTGCAAATAACATAAGATTCAAAAATTGAGATAATCTCCTAAAATCAAAAATTACAAATAGGACTTCAAAAATCTGAAAACTATAAACTACCCAAATAAAATCTTAAATCATAAAATACACCATGAAATTCCAAAATTACATATAGTTATTTTAAAGTCTAAAAATTACAAAGCTTGACAGCTAAAAATTTACAACGAGCTCAAAAATATAAAATATCCCCTGAAAATCATCTGAACATCCCTTTGAAAATGTTTCAACCAGTCCATGAAAATTTTGAAAGAACAAACAACCTCTTTGAAAATTTTGAAAATTACAAACACCTACTTAAAAATTTACAAACAGTATCCTAAAAATTTGCAAACAACCCTAAAAGTTTAAAAAGTATAAATACCACCAAATAATTGACAAATAGCCCTAAATATTTTGAAAATTACAAAGAAATGCATGAAAGTTTATAAATAGCCCCTAAAGTTTACAACCAGTTCCTAAAACTTTCAAAAATTACAAGCATCCCTCTAAAAGTCAAACTTAAGATGTTAATTTAGCTAAGAAAAATTGTTACACTCAAACTATCTATTTTATCGATAAAGAAAATCTTTTTTTCCGTTAGTTTCTAATAAAGAAATTCTTTACTCTCTTCTTCTCATAACATTGCAAAAGGAGTTAGCGGTTCTCTCCTCCTCCTAAGAAATTATTGTATTAATTAATAGATGATTTGTAGGTATAGTCTACAAATAAATATAATCAATCATCTATCTTAATATACCAGGATTTTAGAAATGGCTTAATGTATTTGAAGAATGTATAAAACCAACATATAAAAACTAAAAGAAATCAAAGCTAAGAAATTAATGTATTAAGTAATAAATGATCTGTAAGTTATATTCTATCAAAAATATAATCAATCATCTCTTTTATTACACGAGGAGGATCTTAGAGTGGCATAATGTATTTGAAGAATGTATAAAACTAACATATAAAAACCAAAAAATCAAAGCAATTTGTGTGAGTGGGGGCATAAAACTTGTGAATCATAATAATCAACCTAATCTAAACACCATCCTACCCGAGATCCCACTGCTGAACAACTCTTACGGACCCGCGCCTCTCATGTGCATATTTGTACAAAACCCTCTATCAAGCTCATATTTCAATAGCAACCCTTTCGAGTTCTTCTTACCGAGCTCCTGCCAACTAAGTGGAGCATTCTAGTTAAACCTCTTAATAATTAAAACTAACTAACTCTTTCCTTTTTCTTGATGTAAAATTGATCCTAATCGTGTTTTCCTTTTTTTTTTCATCACAAAACGGTTTTGCAAGTACCTTTTTTCTCTTTTATATGAGATTTTTTAGTAATTAGGTAATATTTTAATTTAATGTCATGCATTTCAAACTAATTTTTGTAGGTCAATCGCGTTGGGATATTATTTTGCGAGAAATAAAATGCATCCTCAATCTAGCTTATGTATGTAATTACTTTTCGGGGATTGATTGCAACCAGTTTGATAATGTTTTACCTCTCTTTTACTGTAATCATAATTTTTAGATAATTAAGCAATTTTGAAGTGTCATATTATCGATTCAATTGGGAAATTCTTTGGAGAATCTACTAAATTCTAGATAAAACTCAATTGTTCCTTTGGTCAGTGTAGTAGCTTGAATTCTTTGTTTTAGTTAGTGATTTAGTGTCTAATAAATCGAGGCTTTGTGAAAATGTTTGATTTGTTTGATTAGAAAGTATTAAAAGAAATGTTAGATTTAGAGAATAACCAGCGAATCGAATGCGGAATTAAAGTTCTGGATTGAGAGCATTCGAGGATCTTTATCTCCGTAGGCGATTCATGCACTCCACGATAATCGTCATCAATTCCCATTTACGGTGTGGAAACTGAAATATGATTCACAACTCAAATGCCTCTCTAACTCTATTGTGTTTTAATGGCTATAGTTTCAAATCACATTTTTGAACTCTCGGGTTCTTGTTCATCAGGAAAAAGCATTCCGCGAGAAGACTTTTGCGAGATGTTGATTTGGGTGGGTTAGTTACTATAACTACGTGATGGGGGTTATCGCGGTTATGGTAACGTATTCCTACATCTCCCACTTTCGCACGGCGAGCATAACCAACCTCGTCCGCGTTGAAATAGCCAAACTTTGAGTCAAGTCCATCTGAGACAAATGAGTCGATGCGACCAGCGAATACACACGCACTTGGGCCTCCAAAGCCGTTGGGGTTGGGATGGAGACATCAACATTAAACATGAAAGCAATTAAATAATAGTGTATCGCTTTGGACTTATTTGGTTACCACGAAAGCGTATCTAAATCCCTCATTAGATCCACACTCAATCCTTTCTAAATTTCACATGTAACCACAATTGTGTCGTGGCATTAGCGCGACCAAGCTGGCTAACCGGTGAATACAAGTGATGTGTGTAATTCAGTTAGTTTTCCTTGCCCTTATGCCTTGAGTTAGCTGCTTGTCGATGTATCCCATTAAATTTTGAATCAATCATGACCATAGGTAACACACTAGAGTTGCTATCATTAACTCTCCACGACATAGTCAAAAGTCACATAGAATTACAAAAGATCATTTTGACCTTTAGGACTCACGGTGAGGCGGGGACCCATTCACTCACTTCTTTATTTGGTAAGCTAAGCACATGCGGTATGAAATGCATGCTACGGTGGAGAACTCTACCAATTTAGAGTGTATGTCTTAAACTCTAAACTGCGTCTGGTCTTAGTTCATCCGTCATAGCCTAACTTTCGAGATACTCATTTGCTCACTTTCAATAGAGCCAAATAAATTTCGTACTTGGCCTTATGTATAGGTTTCATGAATGGTGGAAACATTCGTAGCCGACGCTATTCTCTTAAAAGCCTCATCTTGGTCCTTACAAGGCAACATTAAATTTGAGTTATACTTTCATAGCACTTATAACTAACCTATGTCTCATCTTTGCTTTCGCTTCATGGCACCAAGGTGATTGCTTAACCTTATTTGGCATCGGTACTTCGTTAGTTACTATTGCTAAGCAATCACCTTTTGGCGTGACGAGCAAAGATGAGACATAGGTTAGTTATAGTGCTATGGCGAGTATAACTCAAAATTTAATGTTGCCTTGGTAAGGACCAAGATGAGGCTTTTAAAGGGAATAAAGTGCCGACATGAATGTTTCCCCACCATTCATGAAACCTATACATAAGGCCAAGTCAAATTTATTTGGCTCTATTGAAAGTGAAAATGAGTATCTCGAGTTAGGCTTATGGCATTGAACTAAGACACATGCGGTGTTTAGAGTTTAAGACATACACTCTAAATTGGTAGAGTTCTCCACCGTAGCATGCATTTCATCTTGCATGTGCTTAGCGACCAAATAAAGAAGTGAGTGAATGGGTCCTGCTTCCTCAGTGTGAGTCCTAAAAGGTCAAAATGATCTCATTTGTACCCTATGTGACTTTTGACTATGTCATAAAGTGGAGAGTTAATGATAGCAACTCTAGTGTGTTACCTATGGTCATGATTGATTGACCTAATGGGATATTACTTGGACAAGCGGTTAACTCAAGACTAAAGTGGCATAAGGCGAAGGAAAACTAATGGAATTACACACATCACTTGTATTCACTTACTAGCCGGTTATTGTAAACTTTAATGCCAGGGACACAATTGTGGTTATGTGAAATTTAGAAAGGATTGAGTGTGGATCTAATGAGGGATTTAGATGCGGCAATTACATGTAACCAAATAAGTGCGGTGCTTGCGATACACTATTATTTAATTGCTTTCATGTTTACGGGTTGATGTCTCCATCGACCCCAGCGGTTTCTAGTTTGGAGGCCCAAGTGCAGTGTGATATTGGTTGCATACGACTCATTTGTCTGCGTATGGACTTGACTCAAAGTTTGGCTATTTCAAGCGTGGAGGTTGGTTATGCTCGTCGTAATGCGGTGGGAGATGTAGGAATAGGTTCGCCCATAACCGCATAACCCCCATCACGGGTAGTTATAGTAACTAACTTGACCCAAATCAACATCGCAAAGTCTCTCATTGAGCAGTTTTTTCCTCGGATGAGCAGTAACCGAGAGTTCAAAAATGTTGATTTGAAACTATAGCCATTAAAACACAATAGAGTTAGAGAGGCATTTGAGTTGTGAATCATATTTCGAGTTTAGATCCTTGTAAATGGGAATTGATGGCGATTATCGTTAGGTGCATGAATCGGCGGCGGAGATAAAGATCACGGAATGCTTGAATCGGTAACTTTTAATTCCGCATTTCGATTAGTTGGTTATTCTCTAAATCTAACATTTCTTTTTAATACTTTCTAATCAAACAAATCAAACATTTTCACAAAGCCTCAGACGATTAGACACTAAATCACTAACTAAAACAAAGAATTCAAGCCTACTAGACCAAAGGAACAATTGAGTTTATCTAGAATTTAGTAGATTCTCCAAAAATTTCCCAATTGAATCGATAATATGACACTTCAAAATTGCTAATTATCTAAAAATTATGATTCTGAAAGAGAGGTAAAACATTATCAAACTGGTTGCAATCAATCCCGAAAAGTAATTATACATAAGCTAGATTGAGGATGCATTTTATTTCTCAAAATAATATCCCAACGCGATTGACCTACAAAAATTAGTTTGAAATGCATGACATTAAATTAAAATATTACCTAATTACTAAAAATCTCATATAAAAGAGAAAAAGGTACTTGCAAACCCGTTTTGTGATGAAAAAAAAAAAAGAAAAAACACGATTAGGGATCAATTTTACATCAAGAAAAAGGAAAGAGTTAGTTAGTTTTAATTATTAAGAGGTTTAACTAGAATGCTCCACTTAGTTGGCAGGAGCTCGGTAAGAAGAACTCGAAAGGGTTGCTATTGAAATATGAGCTTGATGGGGTTTTGTACAAATATGCACATGAGGCGCGGGTCCGTAAGAGTTGTTCAGCAGTGGGATCTCGGGTAGGATGGTGTTTAGATTAGGTTGATTATTATGATTCACAAGTTTTATGCTTACTCACACAAATTGCTTTGATTTTTGGTTTTATATGTTAGTTTATACATTCTTCAAATACATTATGCCACTTCTAAGATCCTAATAAAAGAGATGATTGATTATATTTTTGATAGAATATAACTTCTGATCATTTATTACCAATAATTAATTTCTTAGCTTTGATTTCTTTAGTTTTTATATGTTGGTTTTATACATTCTTCAAATACATTAAGCCATTTCTAAAATCGGTATATTAAGATAGATGATTGATTATATTTATTTGTAGACTATACCTTACAAATCATCTATTAATTAATACAATAATTTCTTAGGGAGGAGGAGAGAAACTAAGCACCTCTGCAATGTTATGAGAAGAAGAGAGTAAAAATTTCTTTATTAGAAACTAGCGGAAAAAATTTTCTTTATCAGATAAAATAGATAGTTTGAGTGTAACAATTTTTTAGCTAAATTAACATCTTAAGTTTGACTTTTAGAGGGATGCTTGTAATTTTGAAAGTTTAGGGCTGGTTGTAAACTTTTAAGGGGCTATTTATAAAACTTTCATGCATTTCTTTGTAATTTTCAAAATATTTAGGGGCTATTTGTCAATTATTTGGTGGGTATTTATACTTTTAAAACTTTTAGGGGTTGCTACAAAGGATACTGTTTGTAAATTTTTTAAGTAGGTGTTTGTAATTTTCAAAATTTTCAGCGGTTGTTTGTTCTTTTCAAAATTTTCATGGGACTGGTTGAAACATTTTCAAAGGGATGTTCGTATGATTTTCAGGGGGATATTTTATATTTTTGGCGTTGTAAAATTTTTAGCGGAGCTGTTTGTAATTTTTAGACTTTAAAATAACTATATGTAATTTTGATTTAAGGATTTTAGGTTGGCGTTGGGAGATCTTGAATCTTATGCGGTTATTTGCAATTTTTTATTTCACTAGGCCATTTGGAATTTTAGATTTTTCAAAGTTACGTGTAACTTTTAAATTTTAAGGGTTACTTATCATTTTGGACTTAAAGGGTAATTTATAATTTTTGATTTTAGGTGCTATTTGTAATTTTTAGGTTTTATTCGTAATTGTTTGAGTTAACATGTTATTTGCAAGTTTTGACTTATCACGGGTTTTAATTTTAAATTTTTGGGGTTGAATGAACTTTTGGGGTCTTGGGGGTTGTTCATAATTTTGAATTATTAATGGGGCTATTTATAGTTTTCTAATCTCGAGAAAACTCTTTTATGTATGTATAAAGGAGAAATTTAATTATTAGAATTTTCTAACTTTGTATAATTTTTATTTGATGAGAACTTGTAGATAAAGATAAGATTAGCTATCCACATATATAGTAGAAATTTATTATTATAATTTTTAATTCGAATTATTTTAATTTGATGAGGAATCTTTGATAAAGATGGGATTAAATATTCATATGTTATAGCTTCTAATTGACGGTTTGGAGAGAACAGTGTATTCCAAGTTAGATATGAGATTAAGATATCGGCTTCAAGTGAAGTAGGAGGATATACCCAATATTGCTTTTAGGATCGGATGCAACGCTTTGAGTTCTTAGTTTTTCCCTTTGGTGTAACTAAAACCCATCTGTATTCACCGCTTTGATGAATCAGATCTTCCTATACTTTGATCAATTTTAAATTTTTAGCGGTTGAATGAATTTATGGGATCTTGAGGGGTTATTAATACTTTTGAATTTTTAAAGGGGTTATAATTTTCAAATCTCAAGAAAACTCTTCTATGTATAAAGAGATTTAATTATTAGAATTTTCTAATTTTGTATAATCATATTTGATGAGGATTCTTAGATAAATATAAGATTGTGTATCCACATACGGTATGGATTTGATTACTACAATTTCTAAATTACAAGTTGTTTTAATTTGATTAGGATTCTTATATAAAGATAGGATTAAGTAATCATATATGTTATAGCTTCTAATAGGATCGATGGACACGTGGCAACTTTTGAAAAGGTAGGCATTGACATATGGGCATGATAGGGGTTTTGTGCGAATAAGCACATGAGAGGTCTGCAGAAGTTGTTTGGCAGTAGGATCTTGTTGAGAATGTTCCTTAGTTGGTCTGGTTATTATGATTAATTAAAGATAAGGTAAGTGTTGAAGATTTAGGGCTTAATTATCCATTGATTTAATAACATTTTAATAAAAGATTTACTAACATTAAATAAAATTGTTCAAGGGTAACATGGACCAATGTAAAATTTTCCAAACTCCCACTTTTAAAGGGATTTGCTATCACTATATATCACATAAAGTATAACCCTTGACATAAATTTCAGGATGTTACCTGATAATTTGATAAATCTCTTCAGATTTTAACATGTTTGTATTATGTCAAATAGTAAGTCTTGCACTAAGCCTCTATTCATAATTCAATGGCCAGTTAATAGAGATTTAAATAAATAAACTACTCCTTTTGCAGAGATGATGTAAAACTCCAAATATAAAGTTTGGGGAATAGCCTACCCAAAAAAAGTATGGGAAATATTGTGATAGGATTTGTATTGTGGCTTCACTTTATTATAAAACCTTGTGTTACATGATAATAACGGTAAATATGTTTCATTAGACATTTAACTAAGTTATTTTTCTCTTTATGACTTTAAATAAAAGATTAAATTACAGAAAATACCTTAACACTATCAAGATTTTTAGGACCTTGTCGTTACAATATCATTGCTTGATTAATAACAAGCTTCAATTTGTTACTAATTTATGTTTGAGATCACTTATAAGAGTAAAAATGAGCATTAACGTTTCACTCAAAACGGTGAAATTACAAACAACTCCATCGATAGGCAAACACTCATCGATTGACCATTTGGCCATCGATGATTATTTGTCAATCGATTGGTCTGTATTTTCAATCTATTTGTTAACTTATTTCGATCGAAAATGAGCATTAACGGATGTAAGTTTCAGCTCAAAATGATGAAACGCAAGCAACTCCATCGATAGGCAAACACTCATCAATTGACCATTTGGCCATCGATGATTATTTGTCAATTGATTGGTGCGCTACATTTTCAATCAATTTGTTAACTTATTCGATGGGAAAATTTGATAGAGACTATGTTTCCATATGAGGATTTCACTCATCGATGAGCAAAACATATAGATGGCGTATGCCCATTGATGGACGTTGAGAATTTGCGATTGGAGAGATTTAATCTTAGCCATTGATAGCTGCGATAAGTGACTCTTCTAACTCATTTTCACAATAATTCCTGACCTGATAGAGAAAGAGAGAGAGAGAGAGAGAGAGCTCATCATCCGGATCATCCCTCATTCTTGCTTACAGCGTCGCCGTGCTCTACATCGTGGATCATTTCGTTGATCGTGTTGCCTAGATCTCGTGACTTGCCACCCTCAATATCTAATCTATCATCTTTAGAAGAACGGTTTGATCGTAAAAGGGCTATAAGATTATTTTATTCAAACTTAACTAATGTTTTATGTTTGATAAACAATCTTTTGTTATATGATCATTTTGATCGGGTCATTGGCATACTCAAGTCGTGTTTAATTGAGGGTTGCTAGCTTTGTGCTAGGGTTATACACTGGTGATAATTTATTTGGGTTTAGACTAGCTTAGGGAGTAATCTAGGGCATGTGTCTTGTAAAGTCTCTTGGATAAGGATTTATAATCGGAGAGACATTTATCATATTGTGGAAGCCCCTTTCAAGAGAAAGAGTGGATCTGGGACTTATCTGAACCACTATAAAATTCTCTGTATTTGTGGTTGCATTGCTTTTCATTTATTTTGTATTATTTTGCATATATTGATATTTACTTTAATTTGGCGAAATATCTATGCAACCATTAACCTCCACTCTAGACTTGCATCCAAGATCCAATAAGTAGTAGCAAAGCTTGGTATCCATTTATTAGGCATAACAACCTAGGATAGATGGCTAGCCTAAACACCTTGACCACCTTTCCCAAAGGACATGCCATTGCCCGGCTTTTGACAAGACAAACTTTTCCTATTGAAAGCTCATATGAAAGTTTTATTTTGTCCTGATTATGATGTATAGGGTATGGTAGAATTTGGTTATAATCAATCTACACTAACCAAAGATTAGACCACAACTATCTTATCTAAGGAAAAGTGGACTGCATGATAAATTATACTCTCTTAATGCTAAAGCTATGAATGCACTTCATTGCTCTCTTCTGCTAAAGAGTTTAATTGTGTGTCTACTAGTTCTACTGGCAAAAATTTGAAATATTTTGGAGGTTACACATGAGGGTACTTCACAGATCAAGGAGGCCAAGCTCACAATGCTCGTTAGTAAGTATGAGAATTTCAAGTTGAAGGCCCCAAAGAGCATATAGGAGATGTTAGAATTTCAAGTTGAAGGCCCCAAAGAGCATATAGGAGATGTTCACACATTTAACAGAATATTATAAATAAGTCAAAGGCATTGGAAAGAATGCAGTTGAGACAAGCTCGTTTGAAAAGTCTGCTAACTCCCTCACGAATAGGATCCTAGGGTAATAGTAATTGAAGAGGCTCATAATTTAATTGATTTGAGTCTTGATAATCTTGTAGGAACCTCCTCACATACTAGGTGAAAGTGAAGGAGCAAGAAGAGGATTCCACTAAGGATACTAATAGAAAATCATTGGCTCAGCTAAAAAAGGACAAAGAAAGCATAGTCTAGTTCAAGCTCGAAAGATGAGAGACGATGTAAGTGTAATTGTGAAAGGATTCAAATCCTTCCTAAAATTCAAAGATGACTAAAAGTTCTTGCACAACAAAAGGAATCAATATTCTTCAAAGGTAAGAAAGAGTATCATTAGTGATTTAAATTCTAAACCTTGTTCATCTCTAGCCCTTAACACCTGATCTTTGATCTTGTGTTGGCATAGCCACATAACAATCGATCTTTCATCATTATTTGCACCCTTTTCACTTGTTCAACAAGGCAATTCCTCCATAGTAAGTTCATTCTTCATCTCAATGACTAAGCGGGTCATCTCAATCTCACGGGTTGTCCAAAGAATGGTGCTATTTTATTCGCATCGGTCAATGAAGCATATGTCTAAACTCTTTTGGGACAACTTTCCAAAATCAAAATTGTAACTAAATACACTGTAATGTTTTGTTGTTTTCAAAGAGATTAATAAAAGAGAACGATATTTTATTATCTCAATCTTCGTGAATCTTCTCGATCGAAAGTAGTTGTTTTGTTTTTTTCTTGTATTTTTAGGTGATTGGTATATTTCAAAGAGCTCGAAGTTAGGAATAATGGATTTTCGGTATAAGATGGTTTTATTTTGTTTTTGGAAATAATTTTAGTTTTTGATATTTTCTCACAAGATCCTAAAGCAGATAATATTTTTGCAAATTTATATTTTGAAAAAATAAGCATGCAAATTAGAGATCTATATATATCATTTGGATTTGGTTGTCGTCAAGTGGTGTACGAACTTAGTCATGTATTGTTTAGGTCTCAAGGCATGACAATAACAAATAGGTTTAGAATTTAAATCACTACTGATACTCTTTCTTACCTTTGAAGAATATTGATTCCTTTTGTTGTGCAAGAACTTTTAGTCATCTTTGAATTTTAGGAAGGATTTGAATCCTTTCACAATTACACTTACATCGCCGTCTCTCATCTTTCGAGCTTGAACTAGACTATGCTTTCTTTGTCCTTTTTTAGCTGAGCCAATGATTTTCTATTAGTATCCTTAGTGGAATCCTCTTCTTGCTCCTTCACTTTCACCTAGTATGTGAGGAGGTTCCTACAAGATTATCAAGACTCAAATCAATTAAATTATGAGCCTCTTCAATTACTATTACCCTAGGATCCTATTCGTGAGGGAGTTAGCGCAAGACTTTTCAAACGAGCTTGTCTCAGCTGTACTCCTTTTCCAATGCCTTTGACTTATTTATAATATTCGTTAAATGTGTGAACATCTCCTATATGCTCTTTGGGGCCTTCAACTTGAAATTCTAACATCTCCTATATGCTCTTTGGGGCCTTCAACTTGAAATTCTCATACTTACTAACGAGCATTGTGAGCTTGGCCTCCTTGATCTGTGAAGTACCCTCATGTGTAACCTCCAAAATATTTCAAATTTTTGCCAGTAGAACTAGTAGACACACAATTAAACTCTTTAGCAGAAGAGAGCAATGAAGTGCATTCATAGCTTTAGCATTAAGAGAGTATAATTTATCATGCAGTCCACTTTTCCTTAGATAAGATAGTTGTGGTCTAATCTTTGGTTAGTGTAGATTGATTATAACCAAATTCTACCATACCCTATACATCATAATCAGGACAAAATAAAACTTTCATATGAGCTTTTCAATAGGAAAAGTTTGTCTTGTCAAAAGCCGGGCAATGGCATGTCCTTTGGGAAAGGTGGTCAAGGTGTTTAGGCTAGCCATCTATCCTAGGTTGTTATGCCTAATAAATGGATACCAAGCTTTGCTACTACTTATTGGATCTTGGATGCAAGTCTAGAGTGGAGGTTAATGGTTGCATAGATATTTCGCCAAATTAAAGTAAATATCAATATATGCAAAGGAAAATAATACAAAATAAATGAAAAGCAATGCAACCACAAATACAGAGAATTTTATAGTGGTTCAGATAAGTCCCAGATCCACTCTTTCTCTTGAAAGGGGCTTCCACAATATGATAAATGTCTCTCCGATTATAAATCCTTATCCAAGAGACTTTACAAGACACATGCCCTAGATTACTCCCTAAGCTAGTCTAAACCCAAATAAATTATCACCAGTGTATAACCCTAGCACAAAGCTAGCAACCCTCAATTAAACACGACTTGAGTATGCCAATGACCCGATCAAAATGATCATATAACAAAAGATTGTTTATCAAACATAAAACATTAGTTAAGTTTGAATAAAATAATCTTATAGCCCTTTTACGATCAAACCGTTCTTCTAAAGATGATAGATTAGATATTGAGGGTGGCAAGTCACGAGATCTAGGCAACACGATCAACGAAATGATCCACGATGTAGAGCACGGCGACGCTGTAAGCAAGAATGAGGGATGATCCGGATGATGAGCTCTCTCTCTCTCTCTCTCTCTTTCTCTATCAGGTCAGGAATTATTGTGAAAATGAGTTAGAAGAGTCACTTATCGCAGCTATCAATGGCTAAGATTAAATCTCTCCAATCGCAAATTCTCAACGTCCATCAATGGGCATACGCCATCTATATGTTTTGCTCATCGATGAGTGAAATCCTCATATGGAAACATAGTCTCTATCAAATTTTCCCATCGAATAAGTTAACAAATTGATTGAAAATGTAGCGCACCAATCAATTGACAAATAATCATCGATGGCCAAATGGTCAATTGATGAGTGTTTGCCTATCGATGGAGTTGCTTGCGTTTCATCATTTTGAGCTGAAACTTACATCCGTTAATGCTCATTTTCGATCGAAATAAGTTAACAAATAGATTGAAAATACAGACCAATCGATTGACAAATAATCATCGATGGCCAAATGGTCAATCGATGAGTGTTTGCCTATCGATGGAGTTGTTTGTAATTTCACCGTTTTGAGTGAAACGTTAATGCTCATTTTTACTCTTATAAGTGATCTCAAACATAAATTAGTAACAAATTGAAGCTTGTTATTAATCAAGCAATGATATTGTAACGACAAGGTCCTAAAAATCTTGATAGTGTTAAGGTATTTTCTGTAATTTAATCTTTTATTTAAAGTCATAAAGAGAAAAATAACTTAGTTAAATGTCTAATGAAACATATTTACCGTTATTATCATGTAACACAAGGTTTTATAATAAAGTGAAGCCACAATACAAATCCTATCACAATATTTCCCATACTTTTTTTGGGTAGGCTATTCCCCAAACTTTATATTTGGAGTTTTACATCATCTCTGCAAAAGGAGTAGTTTATTTATTTAAATCTCTATTAACTGGCCATTGAATTATGAATAGAGGCTTAGTGCAAGACTTACTATTTGACATAATACAAACATGTTAAAATCTGAAGAGATTTATCAAATTATCAGGTAACATCCTGAAATTTATGTCAAGGGTTATACTTTATGTGATATATAGTGATAGCAAATCCCTTTAAAAGTGGGAGTTTGGAAAATTTTACATTGGTCCATGTTACCCTTGAACAATTTTATTTAATGTTAGTAAATCTTTTATTAAAATGTTATTAAATCAATGGATAATTAAGCCCTAAATCTTCAACACTTACCTTATCTTTAATTAATCATAATAACCAGACCAACTAAGGAACATTCTCAACAAGATCCTACTGCCAAACAACTTCTGCAGACCTCTCATGTGCTTATTCGCACAAAACCCCTATCATGCCCATATGTCAATGCCTACCTTTTCAAAAGTTGCCACGTGTCCATCGATCCTATTAGAAGCTATAACATATATGATTACTTAATCCTATCTTTATATAAGAATCCTAATCAAATTAAAACAACTTGTAATTTAGAAATTGTAGTAATCAAATCCATACCGTATGTGGATACACAATCTTATATTTATCTAAGAATCCTCATCAAATATGATTATACAAAATTAGAAAATTCTAATAATTAAATCTCTTTATACATAGAAGAGTTTTCTTGAGATTTGAAAATTATAACCCCTTTAAAAATTCAAAAGTATTAATAACCCCTCAAGATCCCATAAATTCATTCAACCGCTAAAAATTTAAAATTGATCAAAGTATAGGAAGATCTGATTCATCAAAGCGGTGAATACAGATGGGTTTTAGTTACACCAAAGGGAAAAACTAAGAACTCAAAGCGTTGCATCCGATCCTAAAAGCAATATTGGGTATATCCTCCTACTTCACTTGAAGCCGATATCTTAATCTCATATCTAACTTGGAATACACTGTTCTCTCCAAACCGTCAATTAGAAGCTATAACATATGAATATTTAATCCCATCTTTATCAAAGATTCCTCATCAAATTAAAATAATTCGAATTAAAAATTATAATAATAAATTTCTACTATATATGTGGATAGCTAATCTTATCTTTATCTACAAGTTCTCATCAAATAAAAATTATACAAAGTTAGAAAATTCTAATAATTAAATTTCTCCTTTATACATACATAAAAGAGTTTTCTCGAGATTAGAAAACTATAAATAGCCCCATTAATAATTCAAAATTATGAACAACCCCCAAGACCCCAAAAGTTCATTCAACCCCAAAAATTTAAAATTAAAACCCGTGATAAGTCAAAACTTGCAAATAACATGTTAACTCAAACAATTACGAATAAAACCTAAAAATTACAAATAGCACCTAAAATCAAAAATTATAAATTACCCTTTAAGTCCAAAATGATAAGTAACCCTTAAAATTTAAAAGTTACACGTAACTTTGAAAAATCTAAAATTCCAAATGGCCTAGTGAAATAAAAAATTGCAAATAACCGCATAAGATTCAAGATCTCCCAACGCCAACCTAAAATCCTTAAATCAAAATTACATATAGTTATTTTAAAGTCTAAAAATTACAAACAGCTCCGCTAAAAATTTTACAACGCCAAAAATATAAAATATCCCCCTGAAAATCATACGAACATCCCTTTGAAAATGTTTCAACCAGTCCCATGAAAATTTTGAAAAGAACAAACAACCGCTGAAAATTTTGAAAATTACAAACACCTACTTAAAAAATTTACAAACAGTATCCTTTGTAGCAACCCCTAAAAGTTTTAAAAGTATAAATACCCACCAAATAATTGACAAATAGCCCCTAAATATTTTGAAAATTACAAAGAAATGCATGAAAGTTTTATAAATAGCCCCTTAAAAGTTTACAACCAGCCCTAAACTTTCAAAATTACAAGCATCCCTCTAAAAGTCAAACTTAAGATGTTAATTTAGCTAAAAAATTGTTACACTCAAACTATCTATTTTATCTGATAAAGAAAATTTTTTCCGCTAGTTTCTAATAAAGAAATTTTTACTCTCTTCTTCTCATAACATTGCAGAGGTGCTTAGTTTCTCTCCTCCTCCCTAAGAAATTATTGTATTAATTAATAGATGATTTGTAAGGTATAGTCTACAAATAAATATAATCAATCATCTATCTTAATATACCGATTTTAGAAATGGCTTAATGTATTTGAAGAATGTATAAAACCAACATATAAAAACTAAAGAAATCAAAGCTAAGAAATTAATTATTGGTAATAAATGATCAGAAGTTATATTCTATCAAAAATATAATCAATCATCTCTTTTATTAGGATCTTAGAAGTGGCATAATGTATTTGAAGAATGTATAAACTAACATATAAAACCAAAAATCAAAGCAATTTGTGTGAGTAAGCATAAAACTTGTGAATCATAATAATCAACCTAATCTAAACACCATCCTACCCGAGATCCCACTGCTGAACAACTCTTACGGACCCGCGCCTCATGTGCATATTTGTACAAAACCCCATCAAGCTCATATTTCAATAGCAACCCTTTCGAGTTCTTCTTACCGAGCTCCTGCCAACTAAGTGGAGCATTCTAGTTAAACCTCTTAATAATTAAAACTAACTAACTCTTTCCTTTTTCTTGATGTAAAATTGATCCCTAATCGTGTTTTTTCTTTTTTTTTTTTCATCACAAAACGGGTTTGCAAGTACCTTTTTCTCTTTTATATGAGATTTTTAGTAATTAGGTAATATTTTAATTTAATGTCATGCATTTCAAACTAATTTTTGTAGGTCAATCGCGTTGGGATATTATTTTGAGAAATAAAATGCATCCTCAATCTAGCTTATGTATAATTACTTTTCGGGATTGATTGCAACCAGTTTGATAATGTTTTACCTCTCTTTCAGAATCATAATTTTTAGATAATTAGCAATTTTGAAGTGTCATATTATCGATTCAATTGGGAAATTTTTGGAGAATCTACTAAATTCTAGATAAACTCAATTGTTCCTTTGGTCTAGTAGGCTTGAATTCTTTGTTTTAGTTAGTGATTTAGTGTCTAATCGTCTGAGGCTTTGTGAAAATGTTTGATTTGTTTGATTAGAAAGTATTAAAAAGAAATGTTAGATTTAGAGAATAACCAACTAATCGAAATGCGGAATTAAAAGTTACCGATTCAAGCATTCCGTGATCTTTATCTCCGCCGCCGATTCATGCACCTAACGATAATCGCCATCAATTCCCATTTACAAGGATCTAAACTCGAAATATGATTCACAACTCAAATGCCTCTCTAACTCTATTGTGTTTTAATGGCTATAGTTTCAAATCAACATTTTTGAACTCTCGGTTACTGCTCATCCGAGGAAAAAACTGCTCAATGAGAGACTTTGCGATGTTGATTTGGGTCAAGTTAGTTACTATAACTACCCGTGATGGGGGTTATGCGGTTATGGGCGAACCTATTCCTACATCTCCCACCGCATTACGACGAGCATAACCAACCTCCACGCTTGAAATAGCCAAACTTTGAGTCAAGTCCATACGCAGACAAATGAGTCGTATGCAACCAATATCACACTGCACTTGGGCCTCCAAACTAGAAACCGCTGGGGTCGATGGAGACATCAACCCGTAAACATGAAAGCAATTAAATAATAGTGTATCGCAAGCACCGCACTTATTTGGTTACATGTAATTGCCGCATCTAAATCCCTCATTAGATCCACACTCAATCCTTTCTAAATTTCACATAACCACAATTGTGTCCCTGGCATTAAAGTTTACAATAACCGGCTAGTAAGTGAATACAAGTGATGTGTGTAATTCCATTAGTTTTCCTTCGCCTTATGCCACTTTAGTCTTGAGTTAACCGCTTGTCCAAGTAATATCCCATTAGGTCAATCAATCATGACCATAGGTAACACACTAGAGTTGCTATCATTAACTCTCCACTTTATGACATAGTCAAAAGTCACATAGGGTACAAATGAGATCATTTTGACCTTTTAGGACTCACACTGAGGAAGCAGGACCCATTCACTCACTTCTTTATTTGGTCGCTAAGCACATGCAAGATGAAATGCATGCTACGGTGGAGAACTCTACCAATTTAGAGTGTATGTCTTAAACTCTAAACACCGCATGTGTCTTAGTTCAATGCCATAAGCCTAACTCGAGATACTCATTTTCACTTTCAATAGAGCCAAATAAATTTGACTTGGCCTTATGTATAGGTTTCATGAATGGTGGGGAAACATTCATGTCGGCACTTTATTCCCTTTAAAAGCCTCATCTTGGTCCTTACCAAGGCAACATTAAATTTTGAGTTATACTCGCCATAGCACTATAACTAACCTATGTCTCATCTTTGCTCGTCACGCCAAAAGGTGATTGCTTAGCAATAGTAACTAACGAAGTACCGATGCCAAATAAGGTTAAGCAATCACCTTGGTGCCATGAAGCGAAAGCAAAGATGAGACATAGGTTAGTTATAAGTGCTATGAAAGTATAACTCAAATTTAATGTTGCCTTGTAAGGACCAAGATGAGGCTTTTAAGAGAATAGCGTCGGCTACGAATGTTTCCACCATTCATGAAACCTATACATAAGGCCAAGTACGAAATTTATTTGGCTCTATTGAAAGTGAGCAAATGAGTATCTCGAAAGTTAGGCTATGACGGATGAACTAAGACCAGACGCAGTTTAGAGTTTAAGACATACACTCTAAATTGGTAGAGTTCTCCACCGTAGCATGCATTTCATACCGCATGTGCTTAGCTTACCAAATAAAGAAGTGAGTGAATGGGTCCCCGCCTCACCGTGAGTCCTAAAGGTCAAAATGATCTTTTGTAATTCTATGTGACTTTTGACTATGTCGTGGAGAGTTAATGATAGCAACTCTAGTGTGTTACCTATGGTCATGATTGATTCAAAATTTAATGGGATACATCGACAAGCAGCTAACTCAAGGCATAAGGGCAAGGAAAACTAACTGAATTACACACATCACTTGTATTCACCGGTTAGCCAGCTTGGTCGCGCTAATGCCACGACACAATTGTGGTTACATGTGAAATTTAGAAAGGATTGAGTGTGGATCTAATGAGGGATTTAGATACGCTTTCGTGGTAACCAAATAAGTCCAAAGCGATACACTATTATTTAATTGCTTTCATGTTTAATGTTGATGTCTCCATCCCAACCCCAACGGCTTTGGAGGCCCAAGTGCGTGTGTATTCGCTGGTCGCATCGACTCATTTGTCTCAGATGGACTTGACTCAAAGTTTGGCTATTTCAACGCGGACGAGGTTGGTTATGCTCGCCGTGCGAAAGTGGGAGATGTAGGAATACGTTACCATAACCGCGATAACCCCCATCACGTAGTTATAGTAACTAACCCACCCAAATCAACATCTCGCAAAAGTCTTCTCGCGGAATGCTTTTTCCTGATGAACAAGAACCCGAGAGTTCAAAAATGTGATTTGAAACTATAGCCATTAAAACACAATAGAGTTAGAGAGGCATTTGAGTTGTGAATCATATTTCAGTTTCCACACCGTAAATGGGAATTGATGACGATTATCGTGGAGTGCATGAATCGCCTACGGAGATAAAGATCCTCGAATGCTCTCAATCCAGAACTTTAATTCCGCATTCGATTCGCTGGTTATTCTCTAAATCTAACATTTCTTTTAATACTTTCTAATCAAACAAATCAAACATTTTCACAAAGCCTCGATTTATTAGACACTAAATCACTAACTAAAACAAAGAATTCAAGCTACTACACTGACCAAAGGAACAATTGAGTTTTATCTAGAATTTAGTAGATTCTCCAAAGAATTTCCCAATTGAATCGATAATATGACACTTCAAAATTGCTTAATTATCTAAAAATTATGATTACAGTAAAAGAGAGGTAAAACATTATCAAACTGGTTGCAATCAATCCCCGAAAAGTAATTACATACATAAGCTAGATTGAGGATGCATTTTATTTCTCGCAAAATAATATCCCAACGCGATTGACCTACAAAAATTAGTTTGAAATGCATGACATTAAATTAAAATATTACCTAATTACTAAAAAATCTCATATAAAAGAGAAAAAAGGTACTTGCAAAACCGTTTTGTGATGAAAAAAAAAAGGAAAACACGATTAGGATCAATTTTACATCAAGAAAAAGGAAAGAGTTAGTTAGTTTTAATTATTAAGAGGTTTAACTAGAATGCTCCACTTAGTTGGCAGGAGCTCGGTAAGAAGAACTCGAAAGGGTTGCTATTGAAATATGAGCTTGATAGAGGGTTTTGTACAAATATGCACATGAGAGGCGCGGGTCCGTAAGAGTTGTTCAGCAGTGGGATCTCGGGTAGGATGGTGTTTAGATTAGGTTGATTATTATGATTCACAAGTTTTATGCCCCCACTCACACAAATTGCTTTGATTTTTTGGTTTTTATATGTTAGTTTTATACATTCTTCAAATACATTATGCCACTCTAAGATCCTCCTCGTGTAATAAAAGAGATGATTGATTATATTTTTGATAGAATATAACTTACAGATCATTTATTACTTAATACATTAATTTCTTAGCTTTGATTTCTTTTAGTTTTTATATGTTGGTTTTATACATTCTTCAAATACATTAAGCCATTTCTAAAATCCTGGTATATTAAGATAGATGATTGATTATATTTATTTGTAGACTATACCTACAAATCATCTATTAATTAATACAATAATTTCTTAGGAGGAGGAGAGAACCGCTAACTCCTTTTGCAATGTTATGAGAAGAAGAGAGTAAAGAATTTCTTTATTAGAAACTAACGGAAAAAAAGATTTTCTTTATCGATAAAATAGATAGTTTGAGTGTAACAATTTTTCTTAGCTAAATTAACATCTTAAGTTTGACTTTTAGAGGGATGCTTGTAATTTTTGAAAGTTTTAGGAACTGGTTGTAAACTTTAGGGGCTATTTATAAACTTTCATGCATTTCTTTGTAATTTTCAAAATATTTAGGGCTATTTGTCAATTATTTGGTGGTATTTATACTTTTTAAACTTTTAGGGTTGTTTGCAAATTTTTAGGATACTGTTTGTAAATTTTTAAGTAGGTGTTTGTAATTTTCAAAATTTTCAAAGAGGTTGTTTGTTCTTTCAAAATTTTCATGGACTGGTTGAAACATTTTCAAAGGGATGTTCAGATGATTTTCAGGGGATATTTTATATTTTTGAGCTCGTTGTAAATTTTTAGCTGTCAAGCTTTGTAATTTTTAGACTTTAAAATAACTATATGTAATTTTGGAATTTCATGGTGTATTTTATGATTTAAGATTTTATTTGGGTAGTTTATAGTTTTCAGATTTTTGAAGTCCTATTTGTAATTTTTGATTTTAGGAGATTATCTCAATTTTTGAATCTTATGTTATTTGCAATTTTTGATATTTCACTAGGCCATTTGAATTTTAGATTTTTCAAAGTTCTGTATGTAACTTTTAAATTTTAAGGGTTACTTATCATTTTGGACTTAAAGGGGTAATTTATAATTTTTGATTTTCTCGGTGCTATTTGTAATTTTTAGGTTTTATTCGTAATTGTTTAGTCTTAACATGTTATTTGCAAGTTTTGACTTATCACGGTTTTTTAATTTTAAATTTTTGGGGGTTGAATGAACTTTTGGGGTCTTCGTGGGTTGTTCATAATTTTGAATTATTAATGGGGCTATTTATAGTTTTCTAATCTCGAGAAAACTCTTTTATGTATGTATAAAGGAGAAATTTAATTATTAGAATTTTCTAACTTTGTATAATTTTTATTTGATGAGAACTTGTAGATAAAGATAAGATTAGCTATCCACATATATAGTAGAATTTATTATTATAATTTTTAATTACTAATTATTTTAATTTGATGAGGAATCTTTGATAAAGATGGGATTAAATATTCATATGTTATAGCTTCTAATTGACCAGCTTTGGAGGAGCAACCGTATTCCAAGTTAGATATGAGATTAAGATATCGCCAGCTTCAAGTGAAGTAGAGGATATACCCAATATTGCTTTTAGGATCGATGCAACCGCTTTGAGTTCTTAGTTTTTCCCTTTGGTGTAACTAAACCCATCTATTCACCGCTGATGAATCGATCTTCGCCCATACTTTGATCAATTTTAAATTTTTAGCTGAATGAATTTATGGGATCTTGAGGGGTTATTAATACTTTTGAATTTTTAAAAGGGTTATTTATAATTTTCAAATCTCAAGAAAACTCTTCTATGTATAAAAGAGAGATTTAATTATTAGAATTTTCTAATTTTGTATAATCATATTTGATGAGGATTTTAGATAAATATAAGATTGTGTATCCACATATAAAGATGGATTTGATTACTACAATTTCTAAATTACAAGTTGTTTTAATTTGATTAGATTCTTATATAAAGATAGGATTAAGTAATTATGTTATAGCTTCTAATAGGATCGATGGACACGTGGCAACTTTTGAAAAAGGTAGGCATTGACATATGGGCATGATAGGGGTTTTGTGCGAATAAGCACATGAGAGGTCTGTAGAAGTTGTTTGGCAGTAGGATCTTGTTGAGAATGTTCCTTAGTTGGTCTGGTTATTATGATTAATTAAAGGTAAGTGTTGAAGATTTAGGGCTTAATTATCCATTGATTTAATAACATTTTAATAAAAGATTTTACTAACATTAAATAAAATTGTTCAAGGGTAACATGGACCAATGTAAAATTTTCCAAACTCCCACTTTTAAAGGGATTTGCTATCACTATATATCACATAAAGTATAACCCTTGACATAAATTTCAGGATGTTACCTGATAATTTGATAAATCTCTTCAGATTTTAACATGTTTGTATTATGTCAAATAGTAAGTCTTGCACTAAGCCTCTATTCATAATTCAATGGCCAGTTAATAGAGATTTAAATAAATAAACTACTCCTTTGCAGAGATGATGTAAAACTCCAAATATAAAGTTTGGGGAATAGCCTACCCAAAAAAAGTATGGGAAATATTGTGATAGGATTTGTATTGTGGCTTCACTTTATTATAAAACCTTGTGTTACATGATAATAACGGTAAATATGTTTCATTAGACATTTAACTAAGTTATTTTTCTCTTATGACTTTAAATAAAAAGATTAAATTACGTAAAATACCTTAACACTATCAAGATTTTTTAGGACCTTGTCCTATAATATCATTTGCTTGATTAATAACAAGCTTCAATTTGTTACTAATTTATGTTTGAGATCACTTATAAGAGTAAAAATGAGCATTAACGCTTTCCAAAACAAAGGAAATTACAAACAACTCCATCGATAGCAAACACTCATCGATTGACCATTTGGCCATCGATGATTATTTGTCAATCGATTGGTCTGCTGTATTTTCAATCTATTTGTTAACTTATTTCGATCGAAAATGAGCATTAACGGATGTAAGTTTCAGCTCAAAATGATGAAACCGCAACTCCATCGATAGGCAAACACTCATCAATTGACCATTTGGCCATCGATGATTATTTGTCAATTGATTGGTCTCTACATTTTCAATCAATTTGTTAACTTATTTCGATGGGAAAATTTGATAGAGACTATGTTTCCATATGAGGATCGATGAGCAAAACCCATAGATGAGCCGTATGCCCATTGATGGACGGCGCAATTGCAGTGGAGCCGAGATTTAATCAGTACCTATTGATACGATAAGTGACTCTTCTAACTCATTTTTCACAATAATTCTGACCTGATAGAGAAGAGAAAGAGAGAGAGAGAGAGAGAGAGAGAGAGAGAGAGAGAGAGAGAGGAAGTGATCGAGCTCATCATCCTGATCATCCTCATCCTTCTGCTTGCAACGCCACTGTTCTACATCTGTGGATCATTTCCTCGCTGATCGTTGCCTAGATCTGTGACTTGCCACCCTCCTTCAATATCTAATCTATCATCTTTAGAAGAACGGTTTGATCGTAGGGCTATAAGATTATTTTTATTCAAACTTAACTAATGTTTTATGTTTGATAAACAATCTTTGTTATATGATCATTTTGATCGGGTCATCGCATACTCAAGTCGTGTTTAATTGAGGGTTGCTAGCTTTGTGCTAGGGTTATACACCGGTGATAATTTATTTGGGTTTAGACTAGCTTAGGGAGTAATCTAGGGCATGTGTCTTGTAAAGTCTAATCGATAAGGATTTATAATCCAGAGAACATTTATCATATTGTGGAAGCCCCTTTCAAGAGAAAGAGTGGATGCAGGACTTATCCGAACCACTATAAAATTCTCTCAGATTTGTGGTTGCATTGCTTTTCATTTATTTTGTATTATTTTCCACTGCATATATTGATATTTACTTTAATTTGGCAAATATCTATGCAACCATTAACCTCCACTCTAGACTTGCATCCAAGATCCAATAAGTAGTAGCAAAGCTTGGTATCCATTTATTAGGCATAACAACCTAGGATAGATGGCTAGCCTAAACACCTTGACCACCTTTCCCAAAGGACATGCCATTAACTCAACCCCGCTTTTGACAAGACAAACTTTTCCTATTGAAAAGCTCATATGAAAGTTTTATTTTGTCCACAGATTATGATGTATAGGGTATGGTAGAATTTGGTTATAATCAATCTACACTAACCAAAGATTAGACCACAACTATCTTATCTAAGGAAAAGTGGACTGACCGATAAGAAATTATACTCTCTTAATGCTAAAGCTATGAATGCACTTCATTGCTCTCTACTGCTAAAGAGTTTAATTGTGTGTCTACTAGTTCTACAACAAAAAATTTGAAATATTTTGAGGTTACACATGAGGGTACTTCACTGCATCAAGGAGGCCAAGCTCACAATGCTCATAGTAAGTATGAGAATTTCAAGTTGAAGGCCCCAAAGAGCATATAGGAGATGTTAGAATTTCAAGTTGAAGGCCCCAAAGAGCATATAGGAGATGTTCACACATTTAACTTAATATTATAAATAAGTCAAAGGCATTGGAAAGGAGTACAAATTGAGACAAGCTCGCTTTGAAAAGTCCCGCTAACTCCCCCACCTAATAGGATCCTAGGGGCCTTCAACTTGAAATTCTCATACTTACTAACGAGCATTGTGAGCTTGGCCTCCTTGATCTGTGAAGTACCCTCATGTGTAACCTCCAAAATATTTCAAATTTTTCTTGTTGTAGAACTAGTAGACACACAATTAAACTCTTTAGCGGTAAGAGAGCAATGAAGTGCATTCATAGCTTTAGCATTAAGAGAGTATAATTTCTTATCGGTCTGATCCACTTTTCCTTAGATAAGATAGTTGTGGTCTAATCTTTGGTTAGTGTAGATTGATTATAACCAAATTCTACCATACCCTATACATCATAATCTGTGGACAAAATAAAAACTTTCATATGAGCTTTTCAATAGGAAAAGTTTGTCTTGTCAAAAAGCGGGGTTCAGTTAATGGCATGTCCTTTGGGAAAGGTGGTCAAGGTGTTTAGGCTAGCCATCTATCCTAGGTTGTTATGCCTAATAAATGGATACCAAGCTTTGCTACTACTTATTGGATCTTGGATGCAAGTCTAGAGTGGAGGTTAATGGTTGCATAGATATTTCGCCAAATTAAAGTAAATATCAATATATGCAGTGGAAAATAATACAAAATAAATGAAAAGCAATGCAACCACAAATACAGAGAATTTTATAGTGGTTCAGATAAGTCCTGCATCCACTCTTTCTCTTGAAAGGGGCTTCCACAATATGATAAATGTTCTCTGGATTATAAATCCTTATCCGATAGACTTTACAAGACACATGCCCTAGATTACTCCTAAGCTAGTCTAAACCCAAATAAATTATCACCGTGTATAACCCTAGCACAAAGCTAGCAACCCTCAATTAAACACGACTTGAGTATGCCAATGACCCGATCAAAATGATCATATAACAAAAGATTGTTTATCAAACATAAAACATTAGTTAAGTTTGAATAAAAATAATCTTATAGCCCTTTTTACGATCAAACCGTTCTTCTAAAGATGATAGATTAGATATTGAAGGAGGGTGGCAAGTCACGAGATCTAGGCAACACTGATCAACGAAATGATCCACAGATGTAGAGCACGGCGACGTTGCAAGCAAGAAGGATGAGGGATGATCCGGATGATGAGCTCGATCACTTCCTCTCTCTCTCTCTCTCTCTCTCTCTCTCTCTCTCTCTCTCTCTCTTCTCTATCAGGTCAGGAATTATTGTGAAAAATGAGTTAGAAGAGTCACTTATCAGCAGCTATCAATGGCTAAGATTAAATCTCAGCTCCACTGCAAATTCTGCCCAGCGTCCATCAATGGGCATACGCTCATCTATGGGCGTTTTGCTCATCGATGAGTGAAATCCTCATATGGAAACATAGTCTCTATCAAATTTTCCCATCGAAATAAGTTAACAAATTGATTGAAAATGTAGCAGACCAATCAATTGACAAATAATCATCGATGGCCAAATGGTCAATTGATGAGTGTTTGCCTATCGATGGAGTTGCTTGCAGTTTCATCATTTTGAGCTGAAACTTACATCCGTTAATGCTCATTTTCGATCGAAATAAGTTAACAAATTGATTGAAAATACAGCAGACCAATCGATTGACAAATAATCATCGATGGCCAAATGGTCAATCGATGAGTGTTTGCCTATCGATGGAGTTGTTTGTAATTTCAACGTTTTGGTGAAGCGTTAATGCTCATTTTTACTCTTATAAGTGATCTCAAACATAAATTAGTAACAAATTGAAGCTTGTTATTAATCAAGCAAATGATATTATGCGGACAAGGTCCTAAAAAATCTTGATAGTGTTAAGGTATTTTCGTAATTTAATCTTTTTATTTAAAGTCATAAAGAGAAAAATAACTTAGTTAAATGTCTAATGAAACATATTTACCGTTATTATCATGTAACACAAGGTTTTATAATAAAGTGAAGCCACAATACAAATCCTATCACAATATTTCCCATACTTTTTTTTTGGGTAGGCTATTCCCCAAACTTTATATTTGGAGTTTTACATCATCTCTGCAAAAGGAGTAGTTTATTTATTTAAATCTCTATTAACTGGCCATTGAATTATGAATAGAGGCTTAGTGCAAGACTTACTATTTGACATAATACAAACATGTTAAAATCTGAAGAGATTTATCAAATTATCAGGTAACATCCTGAAATTTATGTCAAGGGTTATACTTTATGTGATATATAGTGATAGCAAATCCCTTTAAAAGTGGGAGTTTGGAAAATTTTACATTGGTCCATGTTACCCTTGAACAATTTTATTTAATGTTAGTAAATCTTTTATTAAAATGTTATTAAATCAATGGATAATTAAGCCCTAAATCTTCAACACTTACCTTATCTTTAATTAATCATAATAACCAGACCAACTAAGGAACATTCTCAACAAGATCCTACTGCCAAACAACTTCTACAGACCTCTCATGTGCTTATTCGCACAAAACCCCCTATCATGCCCATATGTCAATGCCTACCTTTTTCAAAAGTTGCCACGTGTCCATCGATCCTATTAGAAGCTATAACATATGATTACTTAATCCTATCTTTATATAAGAATCCTAATCAAATTAAAACAACTTGTAATTTAGAAATTGTAGTAATCAAATCCATCTTGTATATGTGGATACACAATCTTATATTTATCTAAGAATCCTCATCAAATATGATTATACAAAATTAGAAAATTCTAATAATTAAATCTCTCTTTTATACATAGAAGAGTTTTCTTGAGATTTGAAAATTATAAATAACCCCTTTAAAAATTCAAAAAGTATTAATAACCCCTCAAGATCCCATAAATTCATTCAACCGCTAAAAATTTAAAATTGATCAAAGTATGGGGCGAAGATCTGATTCATCAAAGCGGTGAATACAGATGGGTTTTAGTTACACCAAAGGGAAAAACTAAGAACTCAAAGCGGTTGCATCGATCCTAAAAGCAATATTGGGTATATCCTCCTACTTCACTTGAAGCTGCTGATATCTTAATCTCATATCTAACTTGGAATACACGGTTGCTCCTCCAAACTGGTCAATTAGAAGCTATAACATATGAATATTTAATCCCATCTTTATCAAAGATTCCTCATCAAATTAAAATAATTCGTAATTAAAAATTATAATAATAAATTCCCTACTATATATGTGGATAGCTAATCTTATCTTTATCTACAAGTTCTCATCAAATAAAAATTATACAAAGTTAGAAAATTCTAATAATTAAATTTCTCCTTTATACATACATAAAAGAGTTTTCGAGATTAGAAAACTATAAATAGCCCCATTAATAATTCAAAATTATGAACAACCCACGAAGACCCCAAAAGTTCATTCAACCCCCAAAAATTTAAAATTAAAAAACCGTGATAAGTCAAAACTTGCAAATAACATGTTAAGACTAAACAATTACGAATAAAACCTAAAAATTACAAATAGCACCGAAAATCAAAAATTATAAATTACCCCTTTAAGTCCAAAATGATAAGTAACCCTTAAAATTTAAAAGTTACATACAGAACTTTGAAAAATCTAAAATTCCAAATGGCCTAGTGAAATATCAAAAAATTGCAAATAACAGCATAAGATTCAAAATTGCGAATAATCTCCTAAAAATCAAAAATTACAAATAGGACTTCAAAAATCTGAAAACTATAAACTACCCAAATAAAATCTTAAATCATAAAATACACCATGAAATTCCAAAATTACATATAGTTATTTTAAAGTCTAAAAATTACAAACGACAGCTAAAAATTTTACAACGAGCTCAAAAATATAAAATATCCCCTGAAAATCATCTGAACATCCCTTTGAAAATGTTTCAACCAGTCCCATGAAAATTTTGAAAAGAACAAACAACCTGCTGAAAATTTTGAAAATTACAAACACCTACTTAAAAATTTACAAACAGTATCCTAAAAATTTGCAAGCAACCCCTAAAAGTTTTAAAAGTATAAATACCACCAAATAATTGACAAATAGCCCTAAATATTTTGAAAATTACAAAGAAATGCATGAAAGTTTTATAAATAGCCCTTAAAAGTTTACAACCAGTTCCTAAAACTTTCAAAATTACAAGCATCCCTCTAAAAGTCAAACTTAAGATGTTAATTTAGCTAAGAAAAATTGTTACACTCAAACTATCTATTTTATCGATAAAGAAAATCTTTTTTTTCCGTTAGTTTCTAATAAAGAAATTCTTTACTCTCTTCTTCTCATAACATTGCAAAAGAGGTGCTTAGTTTCTCTCCTCCTCCCTAAGAAATTATTGTATTAATTAATAGATGATTTGTAAGGTATAGTCTACAAATAAATATAATCAATCATCTATCTTAATATACCAGGGATTTTAGAAATGGCTTAATGTATTTGAAGAATGTATAAAACCAACATATAAAAACTAAAGAAATCAAAGCTAAGAAATTAATGTATTAAGTAATAAATGATCTGTAAGTTATATTCTATCAAAAATATAATCAATCATCTCTTTTATTACACGGAGGATCTTAGAAGTGGCATAATGTATTTGAAGAATGTATAAAACTAACATATAAAAACCAAAAAAATCAAAGCAATTTGTGTGAGTGGGGGCATAAAACTTGTGAATCATAATAATCAACCTAATCTAAACACCATCCTACCCGAGATCCCACTGCTGAACAACTCTTACGGACCCGCGCCTCTCATGTGCATATTTGTACAAAACCCTCTATCAAGCTCATATTTCAATAGCAACCCTTTCGAGTTCTTCTTACCGAGCTCCTGCCAACTAAGTGGAGCATTCTAGTTAAACCTCTTAATAATTAAAACTAACTAACTCTTTCCTTTTTCTTGATGTAAAATTGATCCCTAATCGTGTTTTCCTTTTTTTTTTTTTCATCACAAAACGGTTTTGCAAGTACCTTTTTCTCTTTTATATGAGATTTTTAGTAATTAGGTAATATTTTAATTTAATGTCATGCATTTCAAACTAATTTTTGTAGGTCAATCGCGTTGGGATATTATTTTGCGAGAAATAAAATGCATCCTCAATCTAGCTTATGTATGTAATTACTTTTCGGGGATTGATTGCAACCAGTTTGATAATGTTTTACCTCTCTTTTTCGTAATCATAATTTTTAGATAATTAAGCAATTTTGAAGTGTCATATTATCGATTCAATTGGGAAATTCTTTGGAGAATCTACTAAATTCTAGATAAAACTCAATTGTTCCTTTGGTCAGTAAGTAGGCTTGAATTCTTTGTTTTAGTTAGTGATTTAGTGTCTAATCGTCTGAGGCTTTGTGAAAATGTTTGATTTGTTTGATTAGAAAGTATTAAAAGAAATGTTAGATTTAGAGAATAACCAACGAATCGAATCGCGAATTAAAAGTTACCGATTGAAGCATTCGAGATCTTTATCTCCGTAGGCGATTCATGCACTCCACGATAATCGTCATCAATTCCCATTTCTGATGTGGCTGAAATATGATTCACAACTCAAATGCCTCTCTAACTCTATTGTGTTTTAATGGCTATAGTTTCAAATAACATTTTTTGAACTCTCGGGTTACTGTTCATCCGAGGAAAAAACTGTTCACGAGAGGAGACTTTTGCAGATGTTGATTTGGGCTGGGTTAGTTACTATAACTACCCGTGATGGGGGGTTATGCGGTTATGGGCGTAACCGTATTCCTACATCTCCCACTCGCACATGACGAGCATAACCAACCTCCGTCACGTTGAAATAGCCAAACTTTGAGTCAAGTCCATACAGACAAATGAGTCGTGCGACCAACGAATACACCTGCACTTGGGCCTCCAAACTAGAAACCGTTGGGGTCAGGATGGAGACATCAACCCGTAAACATGAAAGCAATTAAATAATAGTGTATCGCAGCACCCCAGACTTATTTGGTTACACAGAATTAAGCGTATCTAAATCCCTCATTAGATCCACACTCAATCCTTTCTAAATTTCACATGTAACCACAATTGTGTCCGCTGGCATTAAAGCGACACAACTGGCTAGCCGGTGAATACAAGTGATGTGTGTAATTCCAGATTAGTTTTCCTTTCGCCCTTATGCCACTTAGTCTTGAGTTAGCGCTTGTCGGTAATATCCCATTAAATTTGAATCAATCATGACCATAGGTAACACACTAGAGTTGCTATCATTAACTCTCCACTTTATGACATAGTCAAAAGTCACATAGGGTACAAATGAGATCATTTTTGACCTTTAGGACTCACACAGTGAGGAAGCAGGGACCCATTCACTCACTTCTTTATTTGGTCGCTAAGCACATGCAGTATGAAATGCATGCTACGGTGGAGAACTCTACCAATTTAGAGTGTATGTCTTAAACTCTAAACACCGTACAGGTCTTAGTTCAGTCACGTCATAAGCGCCTAACTCGAGATACTCATTTGCTCACTTTCAATAGAGCCAAATAAATTTCTCGTACTTGGCCTTATGTATAGGTTTCATGAATGGTGGGGAAACATTCATGTCGGCACTTTATTCTCTTAAAAGCCTCATCTTGGTCCTTACCAAGGCAACATTAAATTTTGAGTTATACTCGCTTTCATAGCACTATAACTAACCTATGTCTCATCTTTGCTCGCTTCATCAGCGCCAAAAGGTGATTGCTTGTGTGAGAGAACCAATCTTAACCTATCGACATACTTCTTAGAATTTGCTAGTTGCCAAATGATACTTTGTGCCACAAATATATGTGAATATATATCTACTTATCTACTCAGCTTAATCAATCATACAAGTGCAACAAATGTATCATCTCATAATACTAATCATAAAGTAGTCTACAAATCATAAGTACAGTCATATTCTACACAGTCCTAGGGATTTAACATGTGAAACAAATAAATCCCTAGCAATAGGTTTGGTAAATGGATCTGCAACCATCTGACTTGTAGAAATATGTTATAAGACCACCTCCTTCTGTGCCATCATGTCTCTGATGAAGTGATATCTCAGCTGTATGTGCTTGGTTTTCCCATGATCCTTGGGATCCTTGGAGTAGGCAAGTGCAACCATACTATCACAGTTGATTGTCACAGGATCAGATGCATCAGTGACAATCTCTAAATGCTGCATGAATCTCCTCAACTAAATAGCTTCCTGCACTGCTGCAGCACTGCTGCAGAACATGCTATGTACTCAGCCTCCATGGTAGATAAGGCTATACAAGATTGCTTCTTACTGCTCCAAGATATTGATTTGCGCCAAGATATTGATTGGCGCCATTGTTGAGCAGAAAAGCATACCCTGATGTTGATTTGCGCTCATCTAGATCACCTCCCCAATCAGCATCACTATAACCTACTAAGCGCAAATCTCTACCATAGTAACATAACATATAGTCTGATGTCCCTCTAAGATATCTCAAAATCCTCTTGACAGCCTTCCAATGCGCAAGTCCTGGATTTGCTTGAAATCGGCTGACAAGTCCAACAACATAACATATGTCGGGTCTTGTACACATCATAGCATATATGAGGCTTCCGACAGCACTGGAATAGGGAACTCTTGACATCTTTTCCTTTTTCTCTGGAGTCTTAGGACCCATATCAAGGCTTAGGCTTAAATTTCTCTCCACAGGAGTATCTATGGGTTTGCAGTTATGCATTTGATATCGCTCAAGCATCTTCTTAATATAAGTCTCTTGAGACAAACCAAGTAGCCTTTTAGAGCGATCTCTAACAATCTTTACTCCAAGAACACAATTAGGCTCACCCATATCCTTCATCTCAAAATTGGAGGATAACCATTTTTTAGTGGCATCAATCAACTCCTTTTTGTTTCCAGCCAAAAGTATGTTGTCCACATACAAAGATAGGATCACAAAACTATCTCTGGACCTCTTGATGTACACACAATGATCCTCCTCCATCATCATAAACCTATCTGCTAAAATGGCTTGATAAAATTTGAGGTTCCACTGTCTTGAAGCTTGTTTCAGGCCATATATAGATCGACGGAGCTTGCAAACTTTGCGCTCTTGACCTTTGGCCATGAAGCTATCAGGTTGATCCATATAGATCTCTTCATCCAATTCTTCATTGAGAAATGTAGTTTTTACATCCATTTGATAGAGATCTAGATCCATATTTGCGACAATAGCTAGAATGAGACGAATCGAGGCAAACCTAACAACTGGTGAGAATGTTTCCTCGTAATCAATTCCCTCCTTTTAAGTATAGCCTTTAGCCACAAGGCGGGCCTTATACTTATCAATAGATCCATCTGCCTTGCGTTTGATTTTGAGAACCCACTTGTTCCCAATTGTTTGACGCCCAGGCGGAAGGTCAACCAAGTCCCAAACATGATTGTTATTCATAGACTCCATTTCTTCCTGCATTGCATTGATCCATTCCCTAGCAGTGGGGCCTGCAAGAGCTTCCTGAACAGTTTTAGGCTCTTCATCATCCATTGGAGCTATCATGAAGGCCTCCCCCTCAATCTCAAAATGACGACGAGGGATCCTACCTCTAGCACTTTTACGTGGTTGAGGTTGATTTCGCTCCACTAGAGTTGGGCTACCAGATGTGCCGCTCCCACTAATCCACGTGAGGATGAGGAATTTAATCTATTCGCTCAATTGATTTGTCGTGAGTGACAGAATCTGAGACTTCCAATTCATAAAATTGGAAATCCTTAGTTACCTCGTCTCTGCTAGGAAAATCCTCTTCTAGGAAGGTGATATCTCGTGACTCAATTTCTGTCACACTTCCATCAGCTTCTTCACCAATGAAAACATATCCCTTAGAATATTTAGGATATCTAATAAAGATACATTTCTTTCCTCTTGGACCCAACTTTCAATACCTATGAGAAGTTTGGTGAACAAAAGCTGATGATCCCCATGGCCGCAAATTACCTAAATCTGGTTTTTCACTGGTCCATATTCATGTGGAGTGGAAGGTACAGACTTAGAGGGTACACGGTTAAGGATATAGGTTGCAGTCAATAATGCATCTCCCCAGTAAGAGATAGGTAAATTAGCTTGCGCCATCATTGATCTAACCATGTCAAGAAGGGTTCTATTCCTCCTCTCTGCAACACCATTTTATTGCGGAGTTCTAGGAATAGTTAGCTATCTTGCTATCCCTTTTTCATCACATAATTTCTCAAATTGCTCAGATAGATATTCACGACCACGGTCAGTTCTACGAGCTTTAATCCTTCTGTCTAATTGATTCTCAACCAATCTAATATAGCATTGGAAGCAATCTAATGCTTCTGACTTGTGGGAGATCAAATAGACATGACCATATCGAGTAAAATCATCTATGAATGTGATGAAATATGATGCACCATGTCTTGCCCTCACATTCATTGGGCCACAGATGTCTGAATGAATAAGCTGTAGGGGTATTGTGGCTCTCACAGGTTTGCCAAATGATTTTCTAGTTATTTTTCTAGCCAAACAATGCTCACAAGTAGGCAAGTCAACTTTAGCGAGTGGGCCAAGAAGACCCTCTCGAGCTAACTATTTCATTCTCTCTTGGCCAATATGTCCAAATCTAGTATGCCATTTTAAATCATCACAGATATTATTGCTAGAAGAGGTAATAAAAGAAAAATAACTACTGATATTATTACAAGTAGAAATAGTATCTAACACCATAAAACCATCTGACAAATATCCACAACCATAATAAGTAGTTCCCAAATATAACATAACACAACCATCTTCAAACACACATTTAAAACCTAAACCTAGAAGGACTAGAACTGAAACAAGACTTCGCCGGATGTCAGGTGCATACAGTATGTCATGAAGATACAACGTGCGTCCACCTCGCAAATCTAATTTGCAGGTGCTGATCCTAAGGACTTCTACGCTGGAGTTGTTTCCCATGTAAATACGTCTACTCCCAACTGAAATCCGACGAAACTCCACGTATGCTGTCCGATCTCTCGCTATGTGGTCGGTTGCTGCTGAGTCTACAGTCCAAATAGGAACAGTTTCAGCAAGTATTAAACAACTACTAACAAATATAGTAGAGTCGGACGTTGTTTCCCCTGTAAATACATCTACTCCCAACTGAAATCCGACGAAACTCCACGTATGCTGTCCGATCTCTCGCTATGTGGTCGGTTGCTGCTAAGTCTATAGTCCAAATAGGAACAGTTTCAGCAAGTATCAAATAACTACTAACAAATATAGTAGAGTCGGACGTTGTATCACATACCTGCGGCTCAGTGCACTCACGAGCGAAGTGACCCAACTTGTTGCAATTGTGACAGGCCATCTTAGTCTTGTCTTTTTTGCCACCGCGCTGTCCACGCTTGCGCTTGGCATATCTAGTCTTCTTAGAATTCGGTCCAGCATCTCTACCCCATTTAGGTGCTCCACCTCTACATCTTCCACGCTTAGAGCCAAATGCTTTGCGTGCTGGTCTCAGCCATGTATGCCTCCCCGCTGGGTTTCTCAGTCAGAAGGCGATCCTCCTCGAGCTCCACATGGCGAGCAACATCATCAAAAGTCTTGATGTTATCATTATGGGTGAGGTTAACCCGCATGTGCTCCCATGAGCTAGGTAGAGAACGGATGACAGCCTGAACCTGTTGCTCATCAGAAAGCTCATGTCCTGCCGCTCTCAACTCGTTAATCATGTTGACATAACAGTAAGATTCTGCCTCATCGAATGATCATGGCGCTTCTTATAACCGTCAAACTTGAGAGTGAGCTGGCGCTGTCTAGTAGTGGAAGTCCCACCATACTGGAGCTTAACAGCATCCCAAACTGCCATAACCGACCGATACCTCTCAAAACACAGTATGATATCATCTCTCATGCTGCTCAGCATCAATATGCGAGCAACACGGTCCTTCCTCTTCCAAGCTTGGAAGGCTTCATGATCATGCTTATGCTGCGCAGTGTTGCCCGGCTTAGGTTTAGTCACTGATTGTGTTATGGTTTTCAGCATATCTTGCTCCTCGAGGAGATACTGAATCTTGCGATGCCAAACATCATAAATTTTCTCATTCAGTTTCTCCCCCTTATTAAGGTCAGCAACGATGCTCTTGGTAGCAGCCACAATCAACTAGAAACATAATAAATGACACATAATTAATAACTAGCATAATTCATAAAAAAAATTTGCTGCATTATCTTGAATAATTTAATAATAATCTAACTAAGTCATGGGGTCGAAAGAAATGTAATACATCCAATCATCTCTCATTAACAAAGTTTTAACATTATTAGATCATTCAATTGTGCGCAAAATCTAGGAATTAGGGGAGAAATTTTCTTTTCAAAAAATTCTACCAACCTAAAACCTCCCACTCAAAAATATATCATGACATGTTATTAAACATGCTAATTAAAAATAATAATTAAGGATGTCAATTAATTTGTAGGAAAAATACAATTAATTTTATGCTAAACATGCCATGAAATAACAACTTATAGACTTCTATAGGGTCAAATTACAATTAATTAAAATTTCTAGGTAGAACTGTAATTTTACACAAAACTGGGCCAAACTGTAATTTTCCAGAAATTGTGTCAAATCTGTAAATTTCCCAAAATGGGTCAAAACTGCAATTTTCCAGAAATTGTGTCAAATCTGTAAATTTCCCAAAATGGGTCAAAACTGCAATTTTCCAGAAACTGGGTCTGTTTGTAAAAAACAGAAATGTTTTAGACTAAACTGTAAGTTTACACCAAAAAATTAGGTCTGATTGCAAGTTTTCGTAAACTCTGGGTTTCGATGTAATTTTACACAAAACAGATTCTGGTTCTGTTTATAAAATTCTGGTAATATAAGGGCTTATGTGTAATTTACTAAAACTGTCATTTTAATGTGTCTGCAATAAAAAATGTTTAGGGGTCGAATTGCAAAAAAACCACACATCATCTTCAACCTTTCACCATAAACTATGTTGCATCATCTCAACTTTGAATTAACATAACTTTTGGATCGGTAATCCAAAAAAATGCAAATAATATGTCTATGGAAAGCTCTCATATAGATCTACACATAGGGATTTATAACCGATCAAAAAACTTAATAACCAGAGAGATACATGACTGCAAACATCAGGCTATTCAAAAACGCATTAAAATTTAAAATTTAATATCTCTCAAACCACATGACGGTTTCAAACGAAATTTTGCAGAGAACATCAAAATTGTATAATCTATCATTCGTACGAATATAAGTTTATAACAACAAGTCTATCAAAAGTTGCCATTAAACATCTAACAAGCTTTCTTTAATGGGCATATACAATACTAAGCAATATGAATGATCTTACTTATCCAAGAGCATGAAATCTAGCCTTATGGCTCCGATACCAATGTTAGATTTAGAGAATAACCAACGAATCGAATCTTGAATTAAAGTTCTGGGTCGAGCGTTTGGGATCTTTATCTCCGCCGGCCAGATTCACGCACTCCACAATAATCGCCGTCGAACTTCCGTTTACAGTGACGAAACGGAAATATGATTCACAACTCAAATGCCTCTCTAACAAGAAACAATCTCTAGCGAGAGCAAGAAGTTTAAAGCGAGGCTATAGGCTTACAGAAAAAAACAACAGGTAGAGGTCTAGAATGATGGAATGTGAATTTCACAAAATTGGTTTTTGGTATTTATTCATGAAAGTTGATTAGTCTTTTATGTGGAAGTTATGATGGTGTTTTCATAAATAATATTATTGAGCATATCTTAGTATAATACAATTTGGCTCCTCGAAAGTTTTAATACAAACATATTTTATACACGACACTAAAACAACCTCTACAATATGATTGTGACACATTTGTTCATAGATAGCGAACCTAACTGACTATGAAATGTATTATGTGCCTCACATTATAGCATTAGAATTAACTTTTCTTTTAAAATGAATTGGTTTCTCTTATAAATGATAGGAGAGTTGCGTTAAACTATATCATTAGAACAAAAAAATAGTCGGTTACTGTAGAGCAAAACGATAGACGTTGAAGGAGAAAGTATCACAATATTATCTGGGCAAGAAATAACATTTTTATCTATAAAAGCTATTAGTGATTATGTTACTATTTATAGGTTATATATTACTTAAATAGTAAAAATATTTACAAAAATATTAAGACTCGTGATATTTGATCACGTGCAATGCACGTACATTCCACCTAATAACAAAAGTTCTTGAGTTATCATTTTCTCCTCTTGAGGCATTTTTAAAGAGATTTATGAATTGAATCTACACTTTTTCCAATTGGGTCTGGCCAACTTTCATCCGGTCCCACATGAAGATACCTGCCGGTAGATCATACGGCAAACATAAGATATCTTCTCAAACCTCTAAGATACATATAATATGCCATTTGTTGAAGAAATGTATTCAACAGTTCAATGTATTCTTTTTCATAGATATTGATAATCCAATTCCACGTGAGAAACGAGCTTAAAAAAAGAAGGGGAAAAAAGTTAATGGTGATTAATTACATATTAACAGGATAATTAGACATGCCCCACCGGATCCCATTTCTCATTGGGCCCAAAAGCAAACAAATATCAGACAATGAGAATATATATATTCTGTCAGAAACCCCGCAAATGAGTTGATTTTTCTGAGCTATACAAGTGGACGGTGAAACCTCCAAATTGCATCTCATACCTCCATCAGTATGGTTTAGATTATCTTGCTCACATAAGGATTGTTTTGATAGAATTTATACTTATCTTGTATTTTTTTTAAATGACATTATGAAATCTACAATCAAATTTGAAAGGTAATGAATGAAAGACAACAAATCCTGGATTCGTTGCAAAAACACAAGATAGTGGCAAAATCCAACATACTTTATGGGTAGAATACTGAGAGAACCTAGTTCAAACAGTATCATCATTCTCGTTTTCGATAGAAGATTACAATTTGAATCTTTCTATCTTCAGAGACTGATCAATAAGAAGTAATTTCCATAGATTAAAAGCCAAAATACATAAGTTGTTTCGACGTAATCCACATGGAGACTCGTCATCTGTATATAAAATAGGATTAACTGCAAACAGACGCCTTGTAGTATCACCCAATTGCAAATAGGCCCCCTATAATTCTATTATTTTTGCAAATAGACCCCCTCACTGAATTTATTTTTTATATTTTATTTTTTATTCTTAAAATTGTTTGAGGAGGCGAGTAGACTGTTAAAGGACCCTCAATTGCTAATTTCTTTTGACTTTTAAAGGAGTCGACAAAGTTCACTAAGGAGGTGTATTGGCATCTAGGCCAATACCACAAAGGGTCTATTCACCACAAATAGAACTACATGGAGATATTTTCAATTGGGTGATACTACAAGGGCTCTAAAGCAATAGTACAAGGCAAATTTTAGATACACCTCCGGTATTAAAGGGGTTAGCGTTTATTATCTTAAAAAAATTTATTAGCACTTAGACCCTTTGATATCGACATGGAATATATTTCCTTCATGTTTGTCTTATAGAAGATGTACCTTCACACTAGATGAAGAAAGAGCCTCTCTCTCTAATACCCTGAATATCATCATCCCTCTTCGCAACAAATTGACGTCACATGGCACGTATTTGACATTTACATGTCATGGATAGATAACTTCGTTCGAACAAAGGGTCTAAGTGTAGAGTAAGCCCTTGACATTTACATGTCATGGAGAGATAAGTTCCTTTGAACAAAGGCTCTAAGTGTAGAGTAAATTAACCTGGGCATCCTTAAGATCTAAACAATAACAATGATCACAAAGCTCATGGACAAAAAACCAAACCAATTGGACGTATGACTGGAGTCTGGATGCAAGACACGCCACTGACAAAATGTTCACATTAAACAATCTAACCTCTTGATCATCTAAGCCAAGGTAAAATGTGAATCTGTGAACACACTAAAATGCAAGACTGCACATGTTCTTTCAAGAGAGAGCATATGAGAGGCACCGAAGAATGGGGAAACCAAAACTATGTGACAAGTGAAAACATAAACAAGCATCAAACCATAGCTCAAGTCAACAACTTAGAACATCAAAAGAACATTGCCACAACATAGAAGCGAACGTGCACAAAAAAGGTGATGATTACTTCACTTCTGAGCCAACACTATCTTTCTCTCGGTATCTCATTATTTCGACGCCTAAATATTCAAGAGGACCTGGAACAGCTACATGCGGCTTTCCAATCTTCACTCGGATAGCAGAAATCTGATGAAATTTAAGCAGTGTGGTGTTTGCAATTAGGTGAGCCACTGATTCCAATAGATTCTGAGATGGACCCTCGACTACCTCTTTCGCAATCCTGCAGTTTAAGATACAATAACAAAAAAAACTGAATTTTCATATAATTTCTCACAAAAAAATTGTAAATTTTAAAGTGTATCATCTAAATTTCATGCTTAGTGAATTCAAACCTGTAACGGTCTATGCAGTGCAACTGCACAAACTTCTACTCTTGACATAGGTGTGCAGAAAATGGATTTTTTTTAATGGAAAATGGAACTTAGCCCTCCAATCTTGATGGTCCATTTTATAGTAATAAACTTACACTAATCACCGGTAAAAGTAAATGCAGATGATGGAACTCTTCTAGTTCCTCCATAGTCTCTTTAAGAGAGTGTTTTAGCTTCTTCAGCAGCCGCCAACACTAAAACTACTGATCATAGTACCTCAAAAACACCTCAAAACGAGGAATCTCCCTATGCCTCAAGCCTGGTAGGCTTGAGTGAGAATATCTTAGATACTTTATTGTTAAGTATAAAATTACAACCCTCAACCCCCACCACTACTTCCAAATTTGGTATAGGGGAAGGGACTTTTAACATTTATGATTTAACGAACATATTGAAAATGAAGAAATCAACTTATAGAGGACCCAAAATACAAGAATTTAAGCAGTACATGACCATCAGTTTAAGAAGACCTATTCCTATTCATTTGGACTGGTCCATTTGCTAGGTCCAAAAAGTTGCTCGTCCTCTGTGTAGCATGTTTTCAATCATGAAACCGTACACGTACAGGACATCGCTACTTTCATGGACACTCTTTCGGTATATGCATACACTTATTCAACTGTGCACTCAATTATATAATACATGTTCTAATTTAAAACACTCATCATACACTTCTTAGATCATGTATATCCTACACTTCACATACACTTCTTCCTACACATACACTTCTTTGAACTCGTTGGATATGGAACGAGTTCGTTTCAGCCTCTACCCAGTTCAAAAGTATAATTTTAAAGGGTCTTTTCATATTGGGTTAAAAAACGAGCAATTTTCTATTTGATAATCTACATAATGAGAAATTGAAAAATATTATAGGAATTTTAATTCTCATTAACATGTCAGCGGGAAAACAGCATTGATCTCAAGTAAATTACTAATTTCAATACACACATTATAGATAGCCGTGTCCTCGTACCTATTATAGTGTCCCATACTAATACACATAGTTGGTCCTTATGCATGAGCAGTTCTCTATAGCGGCATTCATGATTTCTCCAGTTTCCTCTTTGGCCTTCGTTCGTCCGCATAGAATTCCAAATTTACTAGGGGAGCCTTAATATCATATCGAGAAATATCAGACCATTTGATTTCTTGTGTTTCTCTGATCTATTATATGATTCTAACTCAAGCCTTCCCAATAGCTTTCATAACATCCTTAACTTTCCTATATGTATTTCCTTTACAATAAATATGATATCCCAGACCATTTAGTTGAAATTAATATGGAATAGACATGAAAATTTGTCCTTGAGGTTTACCCGAAAGAGATCTTTGCCTGAGATCCTCAATGAAATTATTTGTATTATACAGTATAAGTATCTTCCTCTAGCCTTGTTGGCTCAATTTTGTGTAAAAAGTTACCTCCAACATTCTGCCGAAAATTGTCAATGGCCAACTGTAGCCCACAAATAATGTCAAAAACTTCCAGTAGGTCAAGTAACAAAATGTATCTGAATCTGTCTACAGATCAAATAGATCACAAGAAGACTGCATCCTTGCTCCGTTTCTTCCAGTGAAAAAAAAAAAAGATAGAATGTGAGCAGCATGGAACTTAAAGGATACCATACACAAACTAAGGCAATCTTGATCTACCATATCAGTGTATTGATATTGGTTACTCGACAATGCTCCTAAGTAACTCAATGGAGTTTTCTTCACCACAAATGCAAGGGCTTTGTGTGTGTCTACCGTCTTCACACCCTTAATAAAGCATGTGGACCATGTCATCTTTCATTTTGCCTTGCCTTATGTGTATGTAGCAGATTCCTAGATTTAAGTAATGGATATAGAAATAACTTATTAGCAGTAACAACTAAGGCGAGACGGGGAAGAAAGGGGTTAAGGGATTGATATGAATAATCTAATTTCCTTTCTTAAGACACTTCCAGGCATGTATAGAGATAGATGGAACCCTACTACTCATAACCTCATAGTATAATTAGCGGAAAAACAGGCAGTGATTCCTACCTGTAAATGTCAGTATAGCTAATGGTATCATGGATGCTATCAGTTTGACCAGAAACACTTAAGTCTAACCAGGCATCCACATCCACCAAGAACTTCTGACCTAGCTTCTTTTCTTCGGTTTTTACCCCATGATATCCAAAGAACTGCAAACCCCTCAATATCAGCTTGTCAGCGTCAACAAAATCTCGTTCACCCATGTCCACCTGAAGGGAAATTATCAGTTTCTTCAACCAAGCATATAAAAAACAAGAATAAAGTACCATAATTAATGAACTATGTAACAAGACAACAAGGAATCATTATTGAGATATGAGTTCTCTATTGATCAGCTAGAAAGTGGTCAAATGACAATTCTTAGTTGATTTGTAGAGACATTCTGTTTAGAGAAACAACTGAAGGTATGCCTCGAATAGAGCAGGAGAACAGAATCTGAAAGAGCCAGAATGTGAGTTCTACCATTTTCAGTTACTGAGACTTTATAAGCACAATGGAATAGTTCTTCTAGATGATTAATCTATGAACTCTAAAGTAATAAAATCAGCGAGGTTTCACAAGAAAAAGTTATTGTTCAATTTTGACTTGAACCTTTTGTGTTACATGATTTGACAAAGTTTCAAGATAGTTGTCAACTTGACATCAGCCTTCTCTTAATTGAGCAAACTTCCTTGTCAAGGACGTATGAGCAAGGAAGCGCCTTGCCAGAAATCACAGATGACTTGGTATCATTCAATCTAGGACAAAAATTCTAGAAAAAAATGAAAGATGTCTGTGGGGGACTGTGTTAGACTTAGAAACACACAAAAAAGACAAGAACCAAGGAAGTTGTTAAAGGGATAACCGTCCAATGTAGAGTATCCTTGAAAATGAAAATGAACACATAAACCATGCATAAACATTATCATAGACCATTTATACATAAACTATTCAAATCAAGCGTTCAAAGATGTACCTGAAATCAATAGAAGAACTATTGTGTTAAGTCAATGTTCCTCGATTTGTGCCAGCTCATCAGATAGCAATTTGTAATTTTTTAAGTAGATTTAGGTAATGCCATCACATTCCACATTATGGCCCCACACTCGAATATTTGGGTTTTGCTTCTCTCAGAAAACAAAAAAAATTACTTTCTTTGGGTATGATTTACGAACATCACTTTATTATTCTATCTACTAAGTAACATAATCTTATACAGTGAATGTCTAAACGAGAATATGTGGTCAAGTACATCTTTGTGTCATGATTAAGGATAGGGTAGCGGGAGTAATCCATATAACCAAATATTTCCCATGCAATGAATCATAGGGAAAAAGAAGGTTCAAACGGGCACGACCATATCTTGGTTAAACTTGGGGCTTATGGGTATTACAATGTGTAAAATAGGTTGCCTAGTATGAATAGGCACCATAGCCAACACTTAATTTGAACCACAACAATAGGCTATAACCTTTTAAATTAATAAAATATTGATGCTGCCCCAAAAATTTCACTTCCCATGATGCAATTACAACCAAAAGTTCAAAACTAAGACAAAAGGTTGAAGGAAAAAGAAACATAAATAGCTTGCATATGATGACTGAGGAAATTATGTGTTTCATGTCCTCTTTTTTCAAAGTCCTATGTGGATTCACACATTCACATACTTGAGATGTTTTATGTAACTAATGGATAATTAAAACGGCTAAAAATAACTTCTTTAAGTTTCAGAGGCTATTTCCTCAATTTCTTGTTAATTTTCATATATGCAACCAATACCAATCAGTAGCCACATCTCCCTGCAATTCCAATAGGTTACATGAACTTACATTTGTTAGTCATATTTAAGAGTTACATTTAGGGGCTGTTTGGTTCGTGGATTTCATCTTGATGCATATAATGGATTTTGTAAAACCCACACACAAAATCTTATTTGTTTGCGATGGATATCAAAGTGAAGTTACATGAGTGACAAACTGCAACAAAGTTTTGTTTGGTTGCATATGAATTAATTTTGTTGAGGATATGTGACTAAAATCTCAAGCCCGACTGAAATCAGCATAATTTTTGGGGAATCACATTTAATGCAACTATCGTACGTGGCAACCCCAAATCCATGACATAAAAAATGCTAAACAAATATTGTATTTGATAAGAATCTAGGATTTTAAGCTTGTAAGTCTCATTTCTCAATGCAAAACCCACCAAATGCATGCAAACAAACAGCTCCTTAGTGTTGCAAGACTTTCTAGTCTGCTTGACAAATACAAAACAACCCTTCATTCGTCAACCTATGTGAAGCTATGAAATTAAACCTTAGCTTTTCAAATCCATTAAATAGCATTGATGATACTCTCAATTTGGATATATGATCTTATTTTATGAGAAGGAATGCTTAAACTAAGACTTCGAATTGTTAATTTTGGCGAAAAAGTAACCATAGGCTTAACCACCAAATGTTAGAAATACCATATTTCCTCACTAATGCCTAGAGAATAAATCACTAAGAAAAAGAAATAATAATAACCCAACAGTATACTCAATTGGGTCTTCTGCTACCACATTTTGATGATGGGCAAACTCAATTTGAAAAGTATCCAACTTCACTATACATAAATAAAGGATATAAGTGCATGATAACTGAGATTGAAATTTGAAACCCGATCAAGATTCAACCACCCATTTTCAATTTCATAAGCAGGCACTACTTATTAATCTGAATGAAAACAAATTGAAAGGAACAAACATAAACAAAATAAGGAGAACCCATACAATACCTTCGCTTGCTGCAGCTATTGATCTATCTATCTTGTTGTTTCCCCTTATTTGGTGAAGGCGGTAGGACGAGGAGGTTTATATGAAGCAAATGAGTGTGTGGGAACTTACGGGCTGCTTATTGGCCTCTCATCAAGCCCAGGCCAAGGTTTTGTTAATAAAGGCCGGTTGTTAACTCTTTTAGACCCAAAGTGGGCCTCCTAGACGGAGTATTTATGCTGTTTTTTTGGGGAAAAATTGTGTTGAGGCCCCTTTTTCAAGAATCTAATGTGACCGCCCCCCTCAACTTTTTGGGCATATGACTAAGCCCAAAAAATGAAGTTCTCATGTGATTATGCCCTGCCAACTCAGCTATATACATTTTGTGTACTGTATTTTCCTAAAATCCTAAGCTATCCCTCCCTATTTCACCCACCAAAATCTCTCATTCTTCATCTTCTTCATTATCTTCATCCTCATTTTAACGGATCCTTACAAGCATATTCAAATCTCCGTAGTCTTGATGGATCTCTCTCGCTGCACCACACCCCTACCATCCCTCCGTCCCTCCTCCACCTCACTCTGCTTGCCCCAACCCCTTTCCTCCACCTCCAACTTGACCAATCTAGGGTTTCCTCCCTCCATCAATTCTTTTCAACCTCCAACTTTGACAAAGGCAAAGACGACATCAACTCTGTCTTGGATAAATCTTGGAATGCCTACACTAATCTCGTGCATGTGAGACCAGAGAGCATTGGGACTATCTTGGGTTATGATGTTGGGTTTTGGCTTATTGCCTTGTTCTTTAATCCCGATGGCCTACCATGTCGACGGTGGTTAGGCCCACTGCTGCTGCCAACTTTTTTGGAGATGGTGATGGGGTTGTCAGTGGAGATTTGGTAGCGTTCGACAGTGGCGGACTCTACTCCGGTCATCTTTGACCCACAGTTGGTTTCTCCCACCACGTAGTAGCAAATTTTTTTGTTGAAAGATTGAAACTTGATGATTACCCTTTTGTTGTTTAGCTCTCTTGATGAGAGTAGAGTGAAAAAAGATTGAATTTTATCTCTTGGGCTTGCTCCGCTCAAGACAAAAACCATACAAAACTAAGAACTTTGTCAAGAGAAAAATTCTAATACTTTAGCCTCATCAAGGAATCATTTACGAGGATGATTTTGATATGGGTGAAATGAATCAAAGAGAATAGAAAATTCTGTTTGGTTTCTTACTTATTCAAGGTTAAATAAAAAAAAGGAGAAACTTTTTGTTGGCTTATTTCATCTCATGTTGAAAGTTTGTAACTTAGACTGTAAACATGGAAAAGAAACAATTTCTTGCTACTTCCTGCTCTATTTGCATTATTTTTTACCTTCATTGCAGCTGATAGATATAGGTAGAGCTTCTAACATGCTCATTCCATCTGGAGTTGTCATGAGTAGCATAATTTTCTAAAGTTATAGATTGGATCTTAAACCTATTTGTAGATAATTAAAGATGTTTAAACTTGGATTACATTTTAAATTTATGCAAAATTAGGTAACCATATGAATAAGCGGTTATGTTAAACAAAAACATGTTAACTATACTACATAGATGTTAAGTTTAAGAATTAGATGTTAAATATATGAATTAGAAGTTACTTTTAACACATAAATATTAACTATATATATTACATGTTAATTTTAACAAATCGATATTAAATATATGAGTTAGTAGTGAACTTTAACAAACAAATATTAACTATATTTATCTATAGTTAATTATGAGTTTAGCAATGAATTTTAATAGGTAAATATATGAGTTATCTATGTTTATTTGAAGTTAATTGTCTTTTTATTTAATTATTTTAGAATGGATATCTTTGTCTCAAAGTGAGATAGCACTTTAAGAAAATGTAGGAACAAAAGGAGGTGCTTTAGGCATCTTTGAAGTATGCTTGTACTAAAGCATGAATGTTAATGTTTTGAAAAGATATGTTACGGCTGCTAAGTACTATATATCTTGGTTATTAATTTGTAAAATTAAATTTTAATATTAAAGCTTAGATATTAGAGTTATCAGTTGTATGTTGAAGGTGAAGCTTACTTATTAAACATATGAGTTGTTTGTTAATTTAAGAGCTTACATGTTAAGTATAAATATTGGTCGGTAATGTTAAAGATTGGTTGTTAAATGTATGCATGACTATTAAATATAAAGCATAGTTGTTAAACATTTTGAATGATTCTACAAGCTGATTTTATGCATCTTTAAGCAAAAGAAGACAAACAATCTTGCCCAAATCTGCATATGTACAAAGACAAAAATAAAACCCAAAATAAAAAACTTAAATTTAACAATTTAAGAGATTATAGAAACAATTGTCCAATAAAATTGGCCTAACACTAAAACTTAACAATAACCTATTAACTATAACATATATTCTATAAAATTAACACTATACTCTAAACTTAACAACGAATGTTCAAAATTAATATGTGTTGTATAATTTAACAATTGTGCTATAAACATAACGGACAACGAGTAAATTTAACATCCAATTGCTAAGATTCATAGCTAATTATTCATAGGTCACAATGAACCTAAACAATTACCTCTTTAGCTTTCCAAACAACATCTCAACTAAATTTCACACAAACTACAAGCGAGAAAACTAATAAGTATATTTAAATCTTCACGGATAAACTTGACAAACCAAATGAAGAACCAGGTTACATGACTTTCAACCGGGAGAAGAAGAAAGACGGCTTTGAGCAAAATTTTCAATTTAGAATCGCATTGATTATGTTTCCAATCCTTAACCCAATAACAACAATAAAAACAACAACAACAATAATAATAATAACCCGAATTCTGTTAATTCTCCACTAGATCATTAAACTTCAAAACCGTTTCTAAAATCCTCCCTTTCCATAACTCACATCTCAAAATCCTACCTTTCTTTCAATTTCAATCCGAATTTCTCTAATGGAGAATAGAAGAAGAAAGAGATTCCTTATTAACATCATAAAAGGTAGGAGACATTATGAGGTATTTTGGGAATTAATGAGGGCAATTTTCTCATTATTGAGTGACAACATATAGGGGCTAAAACACATAAAAGCAGTGCATTTGAGGCTTTTGCACATGGCCCAAAGTATATGGGCTTAGTCACATTGCCTTTTATTTATGGTGCCTAGGCATAATTTTCCTTTTCTCTTTTTAATACCATGGAAGATGTAACACTGTGAAGTTTCGATCATTATCTCCTAATATTGCCTTCCTAATGTTAAATATTATTTTCTAATATTTTTCGATCATTATCTCCTAATATTGCCTTCCTAATGTTAAATATTATTTTCTAATATTTTTCGATCATTATCTCCTAATATTGCCTTCCTAATGTTAAATATTATTTTCTAATATTTTTCGATCATTATCTCCTAATATTGCCTTCCTAATGTTAAATATTATTTTCTAATATTTTTCGATCATTATCTCCTAATATTGCCTTCCTAATGTTAAATATTATTTTCTAATATTTTTCGATCATTATCTCCTAATATTGCCTTCCTAATGTTAAATATTATTTTCTAATATTTTTCGATCATTATCTCCTAATATTGCCTTCCTAATGTTAAATATTATTTTCTAATATTTTTCGATCATTATCTCCTAATATTGCCTTCCTAATGTTAAATATTATTTTCTAATATTTTTCGATCATTATCTCCTAATATTGCCTTCCTAATGTTAAATATTATTTTCTAATATTTTTCGATCATTATTTTTCTAGTATTATTTTCTAATATTTTTCGATCATTATCTCCTAATATTGCCTTCCTAATGTTAAATATTATTTTCTAATATTTTTCGATCATTATCTCCTAATATTGCCTTCCTAATGTTAAATATTATTTTCTAATATTTTTCGATCATTATCTCCTAATATTGCCTTCCTAATGTTAAATATTATTTTCTAATATTTTTCGATCATTATCTCCTAATATTGCCTTCCTAATGTTAAATATTATTTTCTAATATTTTTCGATCATTATCTCCTAATATTGCCTTCCTAATGTTAAATATTATTTTCTAATATTTTTCGATCATTATCTCCTAATATTGCCTTCCTAATGTTAAATATTATTTTCTAATATTTTTCGATCATTATCTCCTAATATTGCCTTCCTAATGTTAAATATTATTTTCTAATATTTTTCGATCATTATCTCCTAATATTGCCTTCCTAATGTTAAATATTATTTTCTAATATTTTTCGATCATTATCTCCTAATATTGCCTTCCTAATGTTAAATATTATTTTCTAATATTTTTCGATCATTATCTCCTAATATTGCCTTCCTAATGTTCAAAATTAATATGTGTTGTATAATTTAACAATTGTGCTATAAACATAACGGACAACGAGTAAATTTAACATCCAATTGCTAAGATTCATAGCTAATTATTCATAGGTCACAATGAACCTAAACAATTACCTCTTTAGCTTTCCAAACAACATCTCAACTAAATTTCACACAAACTACAAGCGAGAAAACTAATAAGTATATTTAAATCTTCACAGATAAACTTGACAAACCAAATGAAGAACCCAGTTACATGACTTTCAACTGGGAGAAGAAAGAAAGACGGCTTTGAGCAAAATTTTCAATTTAGAATGCGCATTGATTATGTTTCCAATCCTTAACCCAATAACAACAATAAAAACAACAACAACAACAACAACAACAACAATAATAATAATAACCCCGAATTCCTGTTAATTCTCCACTAGATCATTAAACTTCAAAACCCGTTTCTAAAATCCTCCCCTTTCCATAACTCACATCTCAAAATCCTACCTTTCTTTCAATTTCAATCCGAATTTCTCTAATGGAGAATAGAAGAAGAAATGATTGAATCCGATTCAACATCAATGGTAAAATCTTCAAAGCAACATTAACAATCCTTGCCACCGTGGGCTGCAACTACTTCCTTGAAGCTCTCTTAAACGAAAACTTGAACATCTCAGGTAAAAAAATCTAAATATTTCATCGATTGAAATTCCAAATGCGTGGGATCCTTCTCTTTGATTCCAAAATTATTCTTGTTGATGTTGTTGCTGAGCGAATTGGTTGTATCCATCTCTGAAATTAGGGTTTTTAGCTACCCCTCAGTGATCAAGACCCTAACCCTAGCTTGAAGTGAGGAAGAAGATAGAAGAAGAAAGAGATTCCTTATTAACATCATAAAAAGGTAGGAGACATTATGAGGCGTATTTTGGGAATTAATGAGGGCAATTTTTCTCATTATTGAGCTGACAACATATAGGGGGCTAAAACACATAAAAACAGTGCATTTGAGGCTTTTGCACATGGCCCAAAAGTATATGGGCTTAGTCACATTGCCTTTTTATTTATGGTGCCTAGACGCAATTTTCCTTTTTTCTCTCTTTTTAATACCATGGAAGATGTAACACTGTGAAGTTTCGATCATTATTTTCTAATATTTTCGGTGCATTATTTTTCTAGTATTATTTTCTAATATTTTTCGTCATTATCTCCTAATATTGCCTTCCTAATGTTAAATATTATTTTCTAGCATTTAAATATTAAATATTATTTTCTAAAGGTATTTTCTCAAATTTTCGAATTCTCTCTGAATTTAAAATATAGTTTTACATTCATTTTTATGATTTAACTAAGTTATAAATTTAATAATTTGGTGAATACTTTCAGTCATAATCTTGATTATTGATATTATTAATGATTTTGTAAGCTGAGCTTGGTATGCAGTGCATTACAAAATACATATATATGTGTGATAATTTTATGATTATCACTCTTGTTAGTTATCATTATAATAATTAATTTTACTTTATATGTTGTATTATAGCCTTAACCTAACCTAACCCTATATATATATATAAAATATTTTGTTTTGAAAACCCCCGTACCCCCTCTCTCCTCTCTCTCTCTCTCTCTCTCTCTCTCTCTCTCTCTCTCTCTCTCTCTCTCTCTCTCTCTCTCTCTCTCTCTCTCTCTCTCTCTCTCTCTCTCTCTCTCTCTCTCTCTCTCTCTCTCTCTCTCTCTCTCTCTCTCTCTCTCTCTCTCTCTCTCTCTCTCTCTCTCTCTCTCTCTCTCTCTCTCTCTCTCTCTCTCTCTCTCTCTCTCTCTCTCTCTCTCTCTCTCTCTCTCTCTCTCTCTCTCTCTCTCTCTCTCTCTCTCTCTCTCTCTCTCTCTCTCTCTCTCTCTCTCTCTCTCTCTCTCTCTCTCTCTCTCTCTCTCTCTCTCTCTCTCTCTCTCTCTCTCTCTCTCTCTCTCTCTCTCTCTCTCTCTCTCTCTCTCTCTCTCTCTCTCTCTCTCTCTCTCTCTCTCTCTCTCTCTCTCTCTCTCTCTCTCTCTCTCTCTCTCTCTCTCTCTCTCTCTCTCTCTCTCTCTCTCTCTCTCTCTCTCTCTCTCTCTCTCTCTCTCTCTCTCTCTCTCTCTCTCTCTCTCTCTCTCTCTCTCTCTCTCTCTCTCTCTCTCTCTCTCTCTCTCTCTCTCTCTCTCTCTCTCTCTCTCTCTCTCTCTCTCTCTCTCTCTCTCTCTCTCTCTCTCTCTCTCTCTCTCTCTCTCTCTCTCTCTCTCTCTCTCTCTCTCTCTCTCTCTCTCTCTCTCTCTCTCTCTCTCTCTCTCTCTCTCTCTCTCTCTCTCTCTCTCTCTCTCTCTCTCTCTCTCTCTCTCTCTCTCTCTCTCTCTCTCTCTCTCTCTCTCTCTCTCTCTCTCTCTCTCTCTCTCTCTCTCTCTCTCTCTCTCTCTCTCTCTCTCTCTCTCTCTCTCTCTCTCTCTCTCTCTCTCTCTCTCTCTCTCTCTCTCTCTCTCTCTCTCTCTCTCTCTCTCTCTCTCTCTCTCTCTCTCTCTCTCTCTCTCTCTCTCTCTCTCTCTCTCTCTCTCTCTCTCTCTCTCTCTCTCTCTCTCTCTCTCCTCTGCCACGTGGTGCAACTACTTCCTTGAAGCTCTCTTAGCGAAAACTTGAACATCTCGGGTAAAAAATCTAAATATTTCATCGATTGAAATTCCAAATCGTGGGATCCTTCTCTTTGATTCCAAAATTATTCTTGTTGATGTTGTTGTTCTTTGGCGGATTGGTTGTATCCATCTCGAAATTAGGGTTTTAGCTACCCCTCAGTGATCAAGACCCTAACCCTAGCTTGAAGTGAGGAAGAAGATAGAAGAAGAAAGAGATTCCTTATTAACATCATAAAAAGGTAGGAGACATTATGAGGCGTATTTTGGGAATTAATGAGGGCAATTTTTCTCATTATTGAGCTGACAACATATAGGGGGCTAAAACACATAAAAACAGTGCATTTGAGGCTTTTGCACATGGCCCAAAAGTATATGGGCTTAGTCACATTGCCTTTTTATTTATGGTGCCTAGACGCAATTTTCCTTTTTTCTCTTTTTTTAATACCATGGAAGATGTAACACCTGTGAAGTTTCGATACGTATTTTTTCTAATATTTTCGGTACGTATTTTTCTAGTATTATTTTCTAATATTTTTCGATACGTATCTCCTAATATTGCCTTCCTAATGTTAAATATTATTTTCTAGCATTTAAATATTAAATATTATTTTCTAAAGGTATTTTCTCAAATTTTCAGAATTCTCTCTGAATTTAAAATATAGTTTTACATTCATTTTTATGATTTAACTAAGTTATAAATTTAATAATTTAGGTGAATACTTTCAGTCATAATCTTGATTATTGATATTATTAATGATTTTGTAAGCTTTGAGCTTGGTATGCAGTGCATTACAAAATACATATATATGTGTGATAATTTTATGATTATCACTCTTGTTAGTTATCATTATAATAATTAATTTTACTTTATATGTTGTATTATAGCCTTAACCCTAACCTAACCCTAACCCTATATATATATATAAAATATTTTGTTTTTGAAAACCCCCGTACCCCTCTCTCCTCTCTCTCTCTCTCTCTCTCTCCTCTCTCTCTCTCTCTCTCTCTCTCTCTCTCTCTCTCTCTCTCCTCTCTCTCTCTCTCTCCTCTCTCTCTCTCTCTCTCCTCTCTCTCTCTCTCTCCTCTCTCTCTCTCTCCTCTCTCTCTCTCTCTCCTCTCTCTCTCTCTCCTCTCTCTCTCTCTCCTCTCTCTCTCTCTCCTCTCTCTCTCTCTCTCTCTCTCTCCTCTCTCTCTCTCTCTCCTCTCTCTCTCTCTCCTCTCTCTCTCTCTCCTCTCTCTCTCTCTCTCTCCTCTCTCTCTCTCTCTCTCCTCTCTCTCTCTCTCTCCTCTCTCTCTCTCTCCTCTCTCTCTCTCTCTCTCTCTCCTCTCTCTCTCTCTCTCTCTCCTCTCTCTCTCTCTCTCCTCTCTCTCTCTCTCTCTCTCCTCTCTCTCTCTCTCTCCTCTCTCTCTCTCTCTCTCTCTCTCTCTCTCTCTCTCTCTCTCTCTCTCTCTCTCTCTCTCTCTCTCTCTCTCTCCTCTCTCTCTCTCTCTCTCTCTCTCTCTCTCTCTCTCTCTCTCTCTCTCTCTCTCTCTCTCTCTCTCTCCTCTCTCTCTCTCTCTCTCTCTCCTCTCTCTCTCTCTCTCCTCTCTCTCTCTCTCTCCTCTCTCTCTCTCTCTCTCTCTCTCTCTCTCTCTCTCTCTCTCTCTCTCTCTCTCCTCTCTCTCTCTCTCTCTCTCTCTCTCTCTCTCTCTCTCTCTCTCCTCTCTCTCTCTCTCTCTCTCTCTCTCTCTCTCTCTCTCTCTCCTCTCTCTCTCTCTCTCTCTCTCTCTCTCTCTCTCTCTCTCTCTCTCTCTCTCTCTCTCTCTCTCTCTCTCTCTCTCCTCTCTCTCTCTCTCTCTCCTCTCTCTCTCTCTCTCTCTCTCTCTCTCTCTCCTCTCTCTCTCTCTCTCTCTCTCTCTCTCTCTCCTCTCTCTCTCTCTCTCTCCTCTCTCTCTCTCTCTCTCTCTCTCTCTCTCTCTCTCTCTCTCTCTCTCTCCTCTCTCTCTCTCTCTCTCTCTCTCTCTCTCTCTCTCTCTCTCTCCTCTCTCTCTCTCTCCTCTCTCTCTCTCTCTCTCTCTCTCTCTCTCCTCTCTCTCTCTCTCTCTCTCTCTCTCTCTCTCTCTCTCCTCTCTCTCTCTCTCTCTCTCTCTCCTCTCTCTCTCTCTCCTCTCTCTCTCTCTCTCTCTCTCCTCTCTCTCTCTCTCTCTCTCTCTCTCTCTCTCTCTCTCTCTCTCTCTCTCTCTCTCTCTCTCCTCTCTCTCTCTCTCTCCTCTCTCTCTCTCTCTCTCTCTCTCTCTCTCTCTCTCTCTCCTCTCTCTCTCTCTCTCTCTCTCTCTCTCTCTCTCTCTCTCTCTCTCTCTCTCTCTCCTCTCTCTCTCTCTCTCTCTCTCTCTCTCTCTCTCTCTCTCTCTCTCTCTCTCTCTCTCCTCTCTCTCTCTCTCTCTCCTCTCTCTCTCTCTCTCTCTCTCTCTCTCCTCTCTCTCTCTCTCTCTCTCTCTCTCTCTCTCTCCTCTCTCTCTCTCTCTCTCGTCTGCCAGTGCATCTCGCCGCCCGCCGACGCCGTCATCGTCGTCGAACTCTAACAACACCGACGACGCGTCGTACCGCAGCCGAGCCGCATCGATTCGTTCAACGATATCCCCGAGGCAAGATTCCTCTTGCCTTTGACTCGTATTTCAGTTATTAGATTAGTTACGAATTCTTAAGTGCGTAGAGTAATTTATATAATTTTATATCTGCGTGGATTGCCTGAAGAACGTTTAATGTTGTTAATTTGTCATATTGCGAGATATTATTGAAAAAAGGAAAAATTAGAATTATTTTGTAGAAATAAACTCATTTGAAAAAAAGGGGATTATTTAAATTAATTACCTGAAATAATATTTTTGGAATATCCGTGAGGAAATTGACTTTAAAGGAATTAATTTAGAAAAAGAATTTTTTTTAATAAATACGACCGTGTAATCGATGGATGAAGACCGCGACATTTCATGTATGAAACGTTCGCCATTTTCAGATTCCTCTTACAATGTCGTTAAGTTATTTGTTATCTAGTTACCGTTGCAATTTCAAAAGGTTTCAAAATCTGGTTAGTGAATTTTCGATATTATCCGTTACATGTGTAGTTAGCTGTTCATGGCTCTTGTTATCGCATTTCGTACTGTTTATTGATTATTCATGTTTGCAATGCATTCTTGTATTGATATGCCATGTTAATTGCATTTATTCATAGTCTTGTTGTATCCAGAACCGTAGTAGTTCATGACTTAGAGACTTGATTCATCATGAACATGACCTAGTGACATGTGTGTGTTGACCATGCTTAGGAGGTGAACCCGTGTTTTGTTATATCAGTATCGTTGACTTGATTTACCTGAGACCGTGGGATGAGAAAGTCTTGGTTCATGTATTCGGATGTGGTTGTTTATGTATCTTCCATACCCGTGCCAAGTGATCCTATTTTCGCACTTGGGGCTGGTTTGTTGGGCGATGAATCATTTACGCGTGGCGGTGAAATCGTTCGTCACGAGTCACGCTTGTGGGACAAGCGAATCGGTTGCGTGCGATCCTCGACCGTAGTTCCGTGATATTGAATGCGCGTAGAGGAATATGAACCGTCAGTTATCCGAATAATATGAACTTTGACTCTACGTGAGATGTAGACCTGAGACTATTATAGAATGGTTAGTTATCCGTCACTGTTGTTTAGAGTGCCAGGGTCTCCCAGTTGTTTAGATTGTCAGTTCTAGTTGTACGCATGCATCATTTTCCACTATTATATTAAATTGTATTTTCTTGGGGGATCTTGCAGTGTGCCATGCACGCTGACGTACTCCATTCTCTTGGTGTACGTCAATATAGATGACGGACAGGTCCAGTATGGAGAGGTGTCGGAGCCGGAGTATTTCCAGCAGGAGTGCCGCACAGTTGGGGTAGAAGAATCGATAGAAACCTAGCCTTTTTATTTATGCAGTAGATGTTGGACATTTAGACTTCGTCATACTTTTCTTTAGCGCAGTAGATGTTCCGTTGACTATTGACTTTAGTTTTTATCTGGATGTATTGAACTGTTATTTATTTTTGTCTGGGATGATATTTCCTTTGGTGATATGTATCATGTAGTTCTGGATTTATTTATTATATTCTTGCTGACTGTGATTGGGAGACCTGTGGATTTATTATGATTATTGCTTGACGCTTGGCGTATTAGGTTGAGGAGAAGAGTTTTTATTTTACTCTCATCGATCTAATACGTCGCGGGCTTGTTCGCGTCCCGTTACGGTGTAATTTGGGAAGCGGGGCGTGACAGAAGCTTTGGCATGGCACAAGGATCCCCGGGATGAAGCCCGATTTTGATCCCTAACCCCTATCAAGCACACTTCAAGTGAATGGATCCCACCTCGCATTCCCATACTCCACGTTAGATAGATTGGATTCGAACTAAGGACCTGAGGGTATATGCAGTATTACCATATGTCAAAATTAATTTTTTTTTTCACATTTTCTTATTGGTCTTTCAACTAATTGTAAGCATCTTGCGCAATCGAGGTTATAGAGAATTTGAATATAGATGGGAGTATATAGTACTACGGGGAAGAGGTCATGGATAACAGGGGAATACTACAGAATAGGGGAGGGAGGGGGATCATCTGGTTGGGAGAGGAGAGGCGGTGGCAATGTAGTGGCATTGCCCCAATGACGATCAGGAAGATTGCTTCTGTTGAAACTAGATAACTACACGCATGCAATAAGGTAAATCTACACCTATATTATGCACAGCAGAAATAAAAAACCCTAGCATGCTTCTAGGTAATGTAAACAATAAGTTAAGGGTTACCAATTCGGATATTTTCTAGAGGATCACCACGCCTTTCTTGAGCAATAGCCAGAGGGAAACCACACCATGAAACTAATGAGTAGCCCCCACAAATCACCCCGCAACTACTGCATAAAGCATGAATTCGAACGGAGAAGGAGATGATGGCTATCTAAATGTTTATGGTCTATTTTCTCATTCTTTTATCATGAAAACCCTATATCTATATATAAAGGGCTTGGAGATAGAATCCTACACTTATTAGGATTATGAATATCTTATCTCTATGATAAAATATTATCTACCGACTTATTTAGGTGTCTGTCTCATAACTATAACCAGTATACTCCCATTCACACAAATGAGTGGGTGACATCCATTGCTCCCTGAGCCGACTCCCTGAGTCGTTGACTCCCCGAGTGAAAGTCTCACAGAGAATCTCCTTCCTTTATAAATCCATGTCTATACATCGTTAGTGCGGCATGGACCATTGTGAACCTGCAAGAGGGTAGCCTTACAGACAGATCCGTTAGGACTGACACAAGGATCTCTCTAAAATAAAAACACACAATAAATAGTGTAAGTGTACGGTAACTCGTACCCCAGATCTAATCAACCATGTCTGCTTAAGTACCTTCGATCCCTCAAAGAAACATACATGAACACCGCGGTCTACCCTCGATTCATCGCACTCTGAAATCCTGTCCCCAATATAAATAAGAGTTGGCCAAACGATGCAATCAGGAGACATGTCAATCGATCTTCCTTTGGACCTAACTAGTTGAGCGTGTTAATCACCCATGTATATGCAGTTTTGTCTCATCGCAGTAGGAAACAACAGTCAAAGTAGCAGGCGCTTATAATAGCCTTCCCTGACAGCTTAATATTTTTAACACTAGTAGAAAACTGCATATTCTAGATGGAACATTCTGGACGGATTTATTCTGTCTAGAATGCAGTCATCTTAGATGGAAAAGAAAAACGCTAGCTTGGGTTTTGAGAATGAAAAGCCAATCGTTCCCCCCTGTTTTTAATTCCCCCCAATTTATTTGGTTTCTATGCTCAAATCACACCCCCTCCCCCAACCAGATCGTTCCCCTCATCTATCTCAAATCCATCTATCAAGAACTTGCCAAATCTCTCAAATCCTCCAATTTTTTAAAGTTTCTTCTCTGTCGAACCCCATAACTCCCTCCTCTCCATATTCCGTCCTTCAAGCTTCTCCTTTCATCATCGTCCAGATCATTGTCACCATCGTCGAGCTCTCGGTGCCTTGTCATAAAGATCTCGAGTTTTGATGAGCCCTAGTTAAGATCAAGATTATCGATAGCGGATAGCATCGCGTAGCGATGCGCTAAGGCTATTTGGGGCTATTGCGGCAAAATAGCGGTAAAAAGCGCAAAGTCAAATAGCGGTCTAATTTAGATATATATAATAAATATTCAAAAAAAAAGAAAAAGTAAAGAAAAATCTAGAAAATCTAAAAGTACATATTTGATGATTTAAAGAGATTCTAAACATGAAATAGACATGTAACCGTCATATAATACTGAAGACGACTAGAGGAGAAGTCAAAGACTCGTCGTCTTTGAGAAGATGAACGGTGAGAGGACTGATGGGAGGAGCTCATGGTGAGAGGAGGTGAGAGGAAGTGCCGAGGAGGTGCCTGAGGAAGCGAGAATGCGCCATGGGAAATCTGGCGAAGAGGGTGGGATCAGATGGTTGCAGGCCAAATTTAATTTTAAAAATATAAACCTCAAACCGCTTTTAAATACCAGTTAAAAAGTGGATTTTGCCCGCAATCGCCCACTATTCACCTCTATGGTGCGCTATTGGCCGCTTTTGCGAGCAGAAAGTGCATATTCCGTAATATGTCACCAATATTGGGCGATAGCGTAGCGAGAATGGAACGCTAATGCTATTAACGCCGCTATTGCGGCACTATTTACCACTATTTATAACAGTGGTTAAGATCCACCTCTTCGACTAGCTCCTCCAGCGTCAAGCCCTCGTCAAGCATTGACTAGTCCCCATTCAGATCCAACATCGAGGCACTGTTGAGCTTGACGCCCCCTCCCTCTAAGGTTTGCCAACATCAACATGCTCTTTCCAGTGTCATTTGATTTTATTCCTACCTTATATGCTTTTAGTTTTGATAATATTTGGGTTTTTTCTTTATTATTTTGTGGATTTCTATTGATTTCTGTGATAAAAGTTTTCTCCTTTGTATTTACTGCTGTTTTTAGACCGGTAAAGGAGTGCTCTCGTGTTGTTTGGTTAAGGAATTTTTTTGTGATTATTGATCATTTTCAAAGAGAATTTTGAAGGAGTTGAAGGATTTACAAAAGGATCCTCAGACATCCTATAGTACATCTTTGCTTGCTTCTTTCTTTTATGTGTAGTCTTTTAATTTTATGGGTAGCGATCTTGTTGGCGTGTGAAATCCCACGATCACTAAACTTCTGTTGGGTTAGTTTTTAAGTGAATGGGGCCACCTTCCTTCTAATATCCGGTGATGGTGTGGAAGGCTCACACGGCAAAGAAAGGACACGTGGAAGGGTGGAGTTGGGATCTCGGTGGTCCCTCCGAGTCAAGTCGATATATGAGGAAGATGATAAAGTGAATGGCGAGAATTCCACGAGAGAAAAAGATTACCCGGTTCTTTGAGCGGTTGCTATTTATACCTAGGGTATGAGGGTATTTTTGTCTCTTCAAGCTGGTGAAAAACTAACAACGAGTCGGCCCGTCCTTCCGTGTTGATTGGCGATTAGGCAGATGTCTTTTCTTTGTCGGCGCGGTGGCCTTGCCTTCTACAGTGTCAAGCGTTGGGGTGACTTAAGAGTTAGGGCTATGCCGTCATTAATGAGTTCATTCATGAGATGGGATCGGCGGCGTCATGGCCGGATTAGTCGAGTACCTTAAATCTTGTGAAATAAGAATATTAAGGGTGACAATGCATTTAATGAGATATTGTGGCGTTGTCGGGGATCGATTTCTTATAACCGTCATTTAGGTTGAGAGCCATCTTGGGTTTTGAGAATGAAAAGCCAATCGTTCCCCTGTTTTAATTCCCCAATTTATTTGGTTTCTATGCTCAAATCACACCCCCTTCCCCAACCAGATCGTTCCCCTCATCTATCTCAAATCCATCTATCAAGAACTTGCCAAATCTCTCAAATCCTCCAATTTTTTAAAGTTTCTTCTCTGTCGAACCCCATAACTCCCTCCTCTCCATATTCCGTCCTTCAAGCTTCTCCTTTCATCATCGTCCAGATCATTGTCACCATCGTCGAGCTCTCGGTGCCTTGTCATAAAGATCTCGAGTTTTGATGAGCCCTAGTTAAGATCAAGATTATCGATAGCGGATAGCATCGCGTAGCGATGCGCTAAGGCTATTTGGGGCTATTGCGGCAAAATAGCGGTAAAAAGCGCAAAGTCAAATAGCGGTCTAATTTAGATATATATAATAAATATTCAAAAAAAAAGAAAAAGTAAAGAAAAATCTAGAAAATCTAAAAGTACATATTTGATGATTTAAAGAGATTCTAAACATGAAATAGACATGTAACCGTCATATAATACTGAAGACGACTAGAGGAGAAGTCAAAGACTCGTCGTCTTTGAGAAGATGAACGGTGAGAGGACTACAGTAGGAGGAGCTCATGGTGAGAGGAGGTGAGAGGAAGTGCCGAGGGAGGTGCCGGAGGCTGTAGGAGGCGGCGGGAATACGCCGGAAATCGCGAGAGGCGGTGGGATGCAGTGGTTGCAGGCCAAATTTAATTTTAAAAATATAAACCTCAAACCGCTTTTAAATACCAGTTAAAAAGTGGATTTTGCCCGCAATCGCCCACTATTCACCTCTATGGTGCGCTATTGGCGCTTTGCGGCGAAAGTGCATATTCCGTAATATGTCACCAATATTGGGCGATAGCGTAGCGAGAATGGAACGCTAATGCTATTAACGCCGCTATTGCGGCACTATTTACCACTATTTATAACAGTGGTTAAGATCCACCTCTTCGACTAGCTCCTCCAGCGTCAAGCCCTCGTCAAGCATTGACTAGTCCCCATTCAGATCCAACATCGAGGCACTGTTGAGCTTGACGCCCCCTCCCTCTAAGGTTTGCCAACATCAACATGCTCTTTCCAGTGTCATTTGATTTTATTCCTACCTTATATGCTTTTAGTTTTGATAATATTTGGGTTTTTTCTTTATTATTTTGTGGATTTCTATTGATTTCTGTGATAAAAGTTTTCTCCTTTGTATTTACTGCTGTTTTTAGACCGGTAAAGGAGTGCTCTCGTGTTGTTTGGTTAAGGAATTTTTTTGTGATTATTGATCATTTTCAAAGAGAATTTTGAAGGAGTTGAAGGATTTACAAAAGGATCCTCAGACATCCTATAGTACATCTTTGCTTGCTTCTTTCTTTTATGTGTAGTCTTTTAATTTTTATGGGTAGCAGTACTGTTGACGTATGAAATCACACAGTCACTAAACTCTGCTGGGTTAGTTTTTTAAGTGAATGGGGGCCACCTTCCCTTCTAATATCCGGTGATGGTGTCAGGCTGGAAGCTCACCTCTGACGAAAGGACACGTGGAAGGGTGGAGTTGGGATCTCCGGTGGTCCCTCCGACGGTCAAGTCAGTATATGAGGAAGATGATAAAGTGAATGAGCAGGAATTCACAGAGAAAAAGAGATTACCTTCGGTTCTTTGAACAGTTTGCTATTTATACCTAGGGTATGAGGGTATTTTTGTCTCTTCAACTGGTGAGAAAACTAACAACCGAGTCAGCCCGTCCTTCCACGTGTTGATTGACGATTAGACAGATGTCTTTTGCTGTCGGCCGCGGTGGCCTTGCCTTTACAGGTGTCAAGCGTTGGGGTGACTTAAGAGTTAGGGCTATTACTTCGTCATTAATGAGTTCATTCATGAGATGGGATCGGCGACGTCCGCAGCCGGATTAGTCCGAGGTACCTTAAATACTGTGAGAAATAGAGATATTAAGGGGCTGACAATGCATTTAATGAGATATTGACGCGTTGTCAGGATCAGATTTCTTATAACCGTCATTTAGGTTGAGGGAGCCATCTTGGGTGAAGAAGAGGGGAGTTGAGGCCAGAGGGGACGACCAACACCGCCTTTCACGTCGTCCACGAAGATAGATAGCTGAAGGGATGACCAACACCGCCTTTCGCGTTGTCCACGAAGATAGATAGCTGAAGGGATGACCAATACCGCCTTTCGCGTCGTCCACGAAGTTAGCCGGTCAATTTGGATGGTCGGACCATGTAGAGGAGGTGACTCGTTCATTTCGTTTGGCCGGCAAGTTTAGATTGCCTTTTAGCTAATCGGGTTAAGATGTTTGTTTGTCTAAAGCATATGGAGTTTTCTCTTCTAATCATGAATTAACGGTTATGACAATAACAGTTGGCCCCTTTCATTTGGAGTCGGTTGGAAGCGGGTGCAAATGAAATAAATATCCTGGTTTTGGTCGGGCGGAAGTGAATTCGGGAAAAGTTTCAACGGTTCTGGTGATGGGACGTGGCTGATGTCAGCGAACAGTTTTTGGGCTGCTGACGCTTTGTTTTCCTGGGCCCGATATCTGTCCCGTTAGAGGTGCAATGGGCGATTTCTAGATTTTTGAGACAACACTTTCGGGTTCTGAGTTTTAATCTTGGCCGTTGATCACAGGCTAATCCACCACTTGTGGGCCCCTCTATAAGTACAAGAAACGAAGAGAGGATAAGCTTTATTCTCTGCACCTCTCTAAAGGAAACTTTGGCGATCATTCAGCAATGTTCACAAGCATTCGCCATGGATTCCGATCATTGAAAGCAACTAGATGAGTTCCGCTCGAAGGTGACCGATGCACAGATGCGACTTCTTCATTCAAAATTTGATATTCCCAAGGAATTCAAATCGGGGGCGCCGTCGATGTCAGCGCTGGTGTATTGCCATGGCGAGGGGAGAGCTCCCCTCTATATCAAGCACTTAGAATGCGGTTTAAGGTTGTCGCTACATCCATTCCTCCGCAAGGTATTCGAGGAGCTGGGAGTGTCTCCGATGCAGATGAAGCCTAACTCTGTCGCCACATTGGTCGACTTCCTCATCATCTGTTATTGGTTGGGAATCCGCCCTAAGCTGAGTGTGCTGAGCCATCTGGTCAGCGTCACGGTTCAGAAGATGCCCCATTATCACCTTCAGATGACAGGGGAGTTCAAGATAGTTCTCGGTCTTCCTACATCAAACAAAGGGTGGAAAGACAAGTTTGTTTGGATAGAGGGTGACGACTCTAACTTAGGCTGCTCGGACTGGCCCGAGATAAGGAGAGAAGCTTTGGAGTCGAAGCCTTTGTCGACCGACGAGCAGAAGGAGTTAGGATAGATTCTTAACTATACAGGGCGAAGAACGATGTACGCTCTTCTAAACAAGTCGGTGTTGCGGATTCTTGGGATCTCGTCTGTCCCCCCTAGCACTCGAGACGAAGCGAGAGCTCACAACATAACTTTTGGGGTCGTGGCGGGTGCAATCACTGCAGCGACGTCGAATTCGGATGAAGAGCTCCCTGAGGAGTCTCATGAGGGAGTGGAGACTCGGCAGCGCAGCCGCACAGCCAGCGAGTCGACCTCGGGGAGCCGCCCGCCAGGGCAAGGCGGGGTGACGGCCGTGTGTCGTGAAGGAATGACCATAGGCATCGCCTCAATGGCTGCTCATGGCTTTAGAAGGACTCGGCAAAAGAAGACCAACCATGGTCCACGGGAAGCGAGACGGTGGGGTGAAAGTGCAGCGAACCCTATGGAGGCGGGGTCATCCGAGTCGGAAGAGGAGGCTGGTCCTCAACCGGCTAAAAACAAGCCCAAATTTGACACTAAGGAAAGGGTTTATTCTCAGCCGACAGGAACCACGACCCGAACTTCTACGGAGACACTTCTCGGCGGAGCCAAGACCTGGTCGGGAGAGGGGGCTCCTAATTCTCAAGCAGAACAGCCACGCCGACGAGGCAAGGAGTCGGCTGTAGACAATGAGATGGGTTTCATCCCAGTAGGGTAGCCCTCTCCATATTATATGGCTAAATCTAAAGTGGGGTTTGGGACAAGGCAAGCGACTCGTTAATAAGGACGCTCCCTCCGATTGATCGCTATGAGGGAGAACCCAATGCGGAACACATGTACAATCCTGTTAATCGCTTGGATGTTCGCTCGTCAGTGCTTCAATCTAGATATATGCAGGCCAAGGCCATAGAGCAATTTAGCTTGCCTGAAGACAAGGAGTTTTTGAAGAGGATTCCTGATGTAGGACTTCATGTAATCCTCCGAAGCTATTTGACTAGAGGATGCCTTGTAGAGCAGGAAATATATAGTCAGTTAGCCCAAGGTCATCACGCTTATGAAAAGCTCTGTAAGAAGCGCGTAACTCCAGGGGTTGGCGGGAACAATGAGCTCGACCAAGTTGTTATGGAGCTTTCTGCTAAGCAAGCCGAACTCGATGACTTGCGCCGAGAGATGGAAGTAAAGGAGCAAACAATCAATGAGCTTAAGGCGTCGGGTGTCTAGAAGTCGGCTGAGATCAAAGAGTTTCGACAAAGACTCCAGGGCAGTATGGGGGATTCTGGATTAGCTAACGAGGTATTTAGGGAGCGAGACTTGGCCGTGGTGCAAGTCGCTCTTGAGAAGCAGATTGCGCAACATGCCAAGGCACGGCTAGATCAAGAGCTGGCGGCTAAGCAATAGCTCGTGGACGAATGCGCCCATCTCAGAGAGTCTCTATCTAGAGCTGAAAGTAGAGTAAAGTATCTGGAGTTTGACAAATATCAGTCGGTTGTTATAGAGAGAGGTCGGCCTGGAATCATTGAAGAGTTTCGCCAAAGTTCGATGGGGAAAATCGAGGTGGCATTGGCTTGCAAGGCGGGCAGCGACTTTATAGTGAAGCAATTGCCTGCCGAGTATCAAGAATTTCCTGGTCGGCTTTAGTACCCCCCAAGTATAGCTGACCATGTAAGTCTTCTTTCTAAATTTGAGGAAGCGGGAGCAGGTTACAATGTAAGTAGGGGTGAAGCCGAGGAGGAGGCAGAGGAAGAGACCGAGTCGTCAGCAGACGACTCTCCTGGTGGAGACGACCAAGATGTCGATGAGGATTCAGGCGGGAAGGAGAGTGACGAGGTAATATGCGATCTTCCTACGACTTCGCCGCCTTCTGCGAATATTTCTTTGCCCCTGACTCCCGAAGCCGACATGGATCTTTCATTGTTTAGGTTTATAATATCAGTTGCATTATGTAACAAGTGCCTCTTCTTGTATTCATTTTCAAAGGCATAAATAAAAGTTTTTCTCGCCATCTGAATTGTTTTAAGATTTTTTGTTATATTCTATGGTATATTAATCGTCCGAACGATTCAATGAGCTGAGCGATATGGTATCATTGCTCGGTCAGCTTTCCAACTTTTCTTGTTTGAATGAATTCATAGAAGCGGTTTGTTAATTTGGTGTCGATTTTCCAAGGACTTGGTCTTTTCTTGTTTGTTTGTTCGTCGGGTCGACCAGTTGAGGTCGGTGGGACCCCAAACAATAGGTAAGGTTGATTTCCAAGACGTGGTTGGAAGGAGTCACTGTTGAAGAAAGGGTATGATGTCAGCAGCCGTCAGCGTCACTTCGATTTCTGAGTGAAGCGACATGGGGGTATTAAAGGCGGTTGGCGTTTTGATTTTCGTAAGGCGGTTTAGATTCGAGAAACTAATTTTGATCGCTGATCTCGGAGTTGATAGCCCATCTAAAAGTCGCCACGTGGGTCCTCTGGGTGCCTATATATATATACTTATTCTCTATTGAGAACTCTCTTTACGCCTTCTGAAAAGTTTATTTCCTCTTTTTCCATCTTTTCGAATTTCAAACTTATCACCATGACTGCTTCTTCTTCTGCTCCGGTTGACAGGATCGGTTTGCTCAATTCTTGGCATACGAAGATGAAGGAAGAAGAACTAGAGGGCCTATATGAGAGATATGATATTTCGGCCGAGTTCAAGTTGTCTTTGCCGGAGAAGGACAACGCGGTGTACGAACATAGCGCCGACAAGGCGCCGCTATATACAGTCCATATGGAGTATGGGCTACGGCTCACCCTTCCTCGATTTGTGAAGAGGGTGTGCGAGCGTCTAGGGATTTCCCCAATGCAGTTTGCACCCAATGCTATAGCAACAATTATGGCGTTCTTGGTGATATGCCACCGAGTGGGGGTCGAACCGACCTTGCAGCTGTTCAGCCATTTGGTCATGGTGAAGGCGACCAAGAAAGATGCTCACTTCTTCTTTGGGTATGTGGGCAGCAAGCTCGTCAACATCCCCGACTCCAATATGGATTGGAAGGAGAGATTTGTTTGGGTCTTCAGAGCTGACCCAATCCTGGCCTGTGGATCATGGCTGAAGATCGAAAAGGAAAAGTTGAAATCTCTCCCACTCTCGGCCAATGAAAAACAAGATCTAGAGAAGATCCGACAATATTCTGGGTCTTGGGAGATCCACAATTTGTTCGACAACACCTCCTCGAGGACGGCAGGGTTGTCATTTGTTCAGCCGACAGAGGCCGACAGGGAAGAGGAAAAAGAACTACTTAAGGCTGCTCCGAAGTAGACTAAGGATCCTAAAGGCGGTGGGTTCCTAGTTCAACAAAAACTATGGAGTCGCAGCGGTCCCAAAAGAGGGCGAGGGGAGGAGGATTGTCGGCCGAAGAGGAGCGACATGTTAAACAAAACTTTGACCAGATGGCCTCTATGCTGAAGAGGAAGGCCTCTGCTCCTCAAGCCAACAAGCCGAAGCAAAAGAAGAAGAAGATGAAGAAGTCGATCCCTAAGGAGATGCCTAAAGGGTCCGTCCCCGAGTTAGCCGGGTCGGCTTTGGAGAAGCACTGTCGCCTGCCGATCGAGCCGGTCCTGCCCGCGTCGGGGTGATGCTGTAGGTGAGTCTTCTCTGCCCGGGGAGGTTTTGGTCGGCGAGGAGGGTTCCCCTTGCCGACACGGAGGCCCTTCTAGAACAGGCCAGGGTCGACATTATCCCCGAGTCTACTCGAAGGCCGGGTAAAGAGTCGGCTGTTTCGGACAAATCGGCAGCGGGGGCATCTCCTCCATGTTCGCTTGAGAGTTCAGGCTTTCAGCTTCCTTTCTTTCATCGGGTTGCCGAGATAGGCGGTTCAAGGTAGAAAGAACTTCGAGCCTTCCTTGTTGGTGAGTTATGGGAGGGGGATGCGTCCAAGGAGGCGGCCTCCGAGGATGATAGGTTTGTCCTCAGCCACTTTCTTGATAAGGAAGACTCAGTGTTTCTATCGGGAAGGGCTGAACTTGTCGCTGCCGAACAGTTTTCACTCCCAAGGGACGCGGAGTTACTGAGGGAGGTGCCTTCGGCAGCTTGAGGCTGGCCCTCCAGAGTTACCAAATTCGAGGGGCCTTGATTGGTGAGGAGCTTTTCAACCGTCTCGCCTATGTGATGCGAGTTAATGGCGAGCTGTTGAAGAAGCTCGCTCGAGAGAAGGAAGGTCGAGAAGAGGCTGAGAAGAGGGTAGCCGTTCTCGAGTTAGAGAAGGAAGAGGTAGACGCCAAGTGGCGTAACGAGTTGGAAGCGAAGCAATCTGCGATCGTTGACCTTCAGACTCATTGTACCAAGCAGCTGGCCACCATAAAAGGTTTAAAAGATGAGGTGGCCAAACTTATGGAGGTGGCTGAGGGTTCTAAAAGGGAGATCGCTGAATGGGGAAGACAGGTCATGGAGTTGGAGAAGCAAGTTGAGGCCGAGAAGCGTGAGAAGCTGTCGGCTCAAGAGAGTGTTCGCTCTGAGCAACTTGCCCTCCAAAGTCTGAAGGTCAAGCTAGATGGGTCGAAGTCGGCCCATCAGGCGGCCTTAGATGACGTTCGATCCGTTGAGACTCGACTCGCATACGTGACGTCAGAGGAGGGAAGAGGGAGGTTATTGAGGCGTATCGGCATGGGCCATTGGGGAAGGTTGAGCTGTCGCTGGCTGTCAAGGTCGACTTTGATTATTTAAAGGCTCAGCTTCCTCCCGGCGTTCCCCCACCTCCCGGCCCCACCTACCCCCCTCGAGTGTAGAACTGTCTACCCGTCTTGTAAGGTTTTGAGGAGAGAGGGGCAGGAGTGTAGTTAGATGTTGATGATGGCGATGATGATGCGGACGAGGATGAGGACGGTAATGAGGAGGAATATGACAATGATGATGAAGGCGACAACGGCAATGGTTGTGATCGTAGTTAGGGTTACTTAGGCACTTTTTAGGTGTCTAGTTCTTTTGTACTTTTGTTTGGTCGAAGAGACCGTTGTATATTTGTCGACATTGTTAACTTATAAATGAAAATTTTTGTTTTACACTTCTTTGTGTTGTGCACTCCAAACTTTATTCAGCTTGTTTTCTTTCATCTGATTAGCATATAGTGTCAATTGCGACTCAGATTCAGGCGTATTACTCACCATAATATGGGAAGTAATAAACGATTTCATTTTTACAGAGTACTTGAATCCGTGTCGGCCAAAAGGCCAAATGAGTTGAGTCGGTTGATAGAACAAGGTGAGTATAATTTGTGTCTAAATGAGCCGCAGCCGAGAATCCTTTTTTTTTTTTTGTGGATGTTAAGACAACCCACAGGTTGGGTAAGCCTGTTTTTGGGAGTCGGCCCCAGTGGGAGCGGCGACCTGGCAATTGACAACCCGTAGGTTGGGTGCCTAGGACTTACGTGGCGCTTAGGTCTTTTTTGGCATGGCCGACCTCTGTTTTTAACGCAAAGAGAAGCCTGTCTTTTGGAGTCAGCCCTAGTGGGAGCGGCGATCTGGCAATTGATAACCCGTAGGTTGGGTGCCTAGAACTTACGTGGAGCCTAGGTATTTTTCGGCATGGCCGACCTCTGTTTTAAGGCAAAGAGTAAGCCTGTCTTTTGAGTCGGCCCTAGTGGGAGCGGTGACCTGGCAATTGACAACCCGTAGGTTGGGCGCCTAGGACTTACGTGGCGCCTAGGTCTTTTTCGGCATGACCGACCTCTATTTTTAAGGCAAAGTAAGCCTGTCTTTGGGAGTCGGCCCCAGTGGGAGCGGCGACCTGGTAATTGACAACCCGTAGGTTGGGTGCCTAGGACTTACGTGGCGTCTAGGTCTTTTTCGGCATGACCGACCTCTATTTTTATGGCAAAGAGTAAGCCTGTCTTTTGGAGTCGGCCCCAGTGGGAGCGACGACTTGACAATTGACAACCCATAGGTTGGGTGCCTTGGACTTACATGGCGCCTAGGTCTTTTTCAGCATGGCTGACCTTTGTTTTTAAGGCAAAGAGTAAGCCTGTCTTTTGGTGTCGGCCCTAGTGGGAGCGACGACCTGGCAATTGACAACCCGTAGGTTGGGTGCCTAGGACTTACGTGGCGCCTAGGTCTTTTTCGACATGGCCGACCTCTATTTTTAAGGCAAAGAGTAAGCCTATTTTTAGGAGTCAGCCCTAGTGGGAGCAATGATCTGGCAATTAATAGCCCGTTGGTTGGGTGCCTAGGATTTACGTGGCATCTAGGTCTTTTTCGGCATGGCCGACCTCTATTTTTAAGGCAAAGAGTAAGCCTGTTTTTGGGAGTCGGCCCCTGTGAGAGCGGCGACCTGGCAATTGACAACTCGTAGGTTAGGCGCCTAGGACTTACGTGGCGCCTAGGTCTTTTTCGGCATGCCCGACCTCTATTTTTAAGGCAAAGAGTAAGCCTGTTTTTAGGAGTCGGCCCTAGTGGGAGCGGTGACCTGGCAATTGACAACCCGTAGGTTGGGTGCCTAGGACTTACGTGGCGCCTATGTCTTTTTCGGCATGGCCGACCTCTGTTTTTATGGCAAAGAGTAAGCCTGTCTTTTAGAGTCGGCCCCAGTGGGAGTGGCGACCTGGCAATTGACAACCCGTAGGTTGGGTGCCTAGGACTTACGTGGCGCCTAGGTCTTTTTCGGCATGGCCGACCTCTGTTTTTAAGGCAAAGAGTAAGCCTGTCTTTTAGAGTCGGCCCCAGCGGGTGCGGCGACTCGGCTATGACGAAAAATGAGGGATGTCTTAATGTTGTTTTGTTGTGGCGAGCAGATACGAATGTCTCCACTTGGCTTAACGAGGTTGGTCAATCCAATTCGACTTAACATGCGGGGTGTGTCTTCTTAATTGAGTGAGTTAGATTGCCTATCGTGGCTAGGAGAGAAGGGTTCCTTGACTCGTTTTGACGAGAAGGGTTCCTTGACTCAGCTTAGCCGAAAGGGTCTCCTGAACTCGGATTCAACCAAGAGATTTTCCCGACTTGTCAAGTGAGATTGGGTTGATACAACTCGCTTTTAGTAAGAAGGATGTTTTCGACCTGTCGTGCTGAATGACGTGCTGTCTATTAGCGACTAGGTCATTAAGACGTTCCTCACGCAATATAAGAGAGGCAATTATAGTTAGGGGAAAAAGTCTATTTATATCAAAATATCATAAGTAAGATTTACAATACAAGAGTTAATGAAAGAACTTCCTAAGGTGCTCGATGTTCCACGGATGTTGTAGTATTCTTCCATCTGGGCTTCTAAGCCGATAGGTACCTGGTCGCAATTCTTTAAGGACGGTGTATGGTCCTTCCCAATTGGGCGCCAACTTGCCACGCTTGGTGTCCTTGTCGAACGCTGCTTTTCTGAGAACAAGATCGCCGATGCTAAACCTTCTTGGTCAGACTTTGCTATTGTAGTATCGGGCGACTCGTTGTTGGTTGACAATTTGGTGGTGCAATGCTTTTGCCCGGACTTCATCGACGAGGTCTAGTTCTACCCGAAGTCCTGTAGAATTCACATCTTCGTCGAAGCACCGTAGGTGGATGGTAGGCATGCCAACTTCTACTGGAGTCACCGCTTCCGCCCCGTAGGCCAACTTAAAGGGGGTTTCACCAGTAGAGTTTTTATGAGTCGTCTGGTATGACCATAAGATGCTTGGCAATTCTTCGACCTAATTTCCCACTGCATTGTCTACTTTCTTCTTCAAGGCTTGGAGAATACACTTGTTAGCGGCTTGCCACCTTAATCGTGCAGAGTAGGGTGGCTAAAGGAGAACTTGAGATGATCCCCGTGATTTGCTAATCTCTTAGGTCTTGTTGGCGAATTAGATTTACCATTGTCTATGATAGGCCACGGCGGAGGCGAACCGGCACACAATGGATTTCCAGGCAAAGCTAGTGATGTTGCTTTCTCCAATCTTCGCTCGGGGTTCAGCTTCGATCCACTTGGTGAAGTAATCGATAGCGACTATTAGGAACTTGCATTGCCTTGAAGCAAGGGGGAGAGGCCCCAGTATGTCCAGGCCCCACTGGGCAAAAGGAATGGGCCTTGAGATGGGGGTCAACTCCGTGGTAGCAGCTCTTGGTATCTCGGCAAAAATCTGGCACTTCTTGCACTTTGAGACGAGCTTTTTGGAGTTGGCTATTATTGTGGGCCAGTAGTATCCTTGTCAAATGATTTTCTGAGCGAGCATTCTTGCTCCTAGGTGATTTCCATAGACACCTTCATGAATCTCCCTTAGGACATAGTCTACCAAATGGGTCGGAGGCATAAGATAAGGCCCTACACTATCGTGATATGCATACCAATAGAGTTGATTGTCGATCACGAGGTAGCGGCGGGTATTTCTCTACAGGCTCCTCACCTCGGCAACATCAGCAGGTAGGACTCCACTGGTTAAGAATTGGATGAGAGGGTCTATCCAAAGATGGTTCTCGAACTCAGCGTCCGTGCATGACATCGAAGAGGCTACGTAATCTTTGGGACATTTAAGTGTGTCGGTGTAGATGGGTCTTGAACAGTAGCGAGTTGGTTGATGCAAGTTTCGACAAGGCTTGGAGAATACACTTGTTAGCGGCTACGCTAGTCCATTGCATTTAGGGTGAGCTACGAGGGAGAACTTGAGTCGAATCCCCATTCTTCATAAAATCTTGGAATCCCTTGTTGGCGAATTGGGTGCCATTGTCTATGATGAGCGGCGAGAGCGCCGAACCGGCACACAATGGATTTCGAGCAAAGCTAGTGATGTTGCTTTCTCCAATCTTCGCTCGGGGTTGGCTTGATCCACTTGGTGAAATGTCGATAGCGACTATTAGGAACTTGCATTGCCTTGAAGCAAGGGAGGCCCGGTATGTCCAGGCCCCGGGCAAAGGAATGGGCCTTGAGATGGGGGTCAACTCCGTGGTAGCGACTCTTGGTATCTCGTCGGCACTTCTTGCACTTTGAGGCGAGCTTTTGGAGTTGGCTATTATTGTGGGCGGTAGTATCCTTGTCAAATGATTTTACGGCGAGCATTCTTGCTCCTAGGTGATTTCCATAGACACCTTCATGAATCTCCCTTAGGACATAGTGGAAACTGGGTGGGAGGCCTGAGAAGATAAGGCCCTACACTACTCTTGTGTCTGACTGACCAATAGAGTTGATTGTCGATCACGAGGTAGCGGCGGGTATTTCTCTACAGGCTCCTCACCTCGGCAACATCAGCAGGTAGGACTCCACTGGTTAAGAATTGGATGAGAGGGTCTATCCAGCATGGTTCTGGAACTGCGTCGGTCTGCATGACATCCGAAGAGGCTTCTGTAATGCTGGGACATTTAAGTGTGTCAGTGTAGATGGGTCTTGAACTGTTAGCGGAGTTGGTTGATGCAAGTTTCGACAAGGCGTCCGCTTGGGCATTGTGGGCATGAGGGACTTGAGCAATCTTGAAGTTGGTGAACTGAGCTAACAAATCCTTGTCTATCTTCAAATACCGAGCCATCCTTTTATCTCTGGCTGCATATTTGCTGTTGACTTGATGGACTACAAGTTGAGAGTCGGCTAATATGTAGAGGCTTTCTTTGTGCCGGTAGCACAGGCGATGAGTGCTTCGTATTCGGCCTCATTGTTTGAGGCCGAGAATTCGAAGGCAATGGATTGTTCAGCAACCGTGCTGTCTGGACTGTGCAAGACTACGCCTGCTCCGATACCGGCTTCATTCGATGATCCATCTACCCTCAGCCGCCACCAAGAGGCAAACTCTGGTGAGTTGGACTCGGGAGTGGAGGATGCAGGGCGAGTTGCCGATTGTTTCTCTTTGCCTTCTTTTTCTGCTAGGGAGGAATGGTCTGTGGGTGGAAGTTCTACTGGTTCGCTATCTGGTGAGGTTGATTTGATGAGGAAGTCGGCTAAAGCTTGAGCTTTGATGGTGGTGCGTGGCTCAAACAGCACATCATATTCACTAAGCTCAATTGACCAAGCGACCATCCTTTCAGAGGTGGTCGGACTCCCCAAAGCTTTCTTCAAGGGTAGGCTTGTCCGCACAATGATGGAGTGTGCTTGAAAGTACGGACGAAGCCTACGAGCAGTTGTAATGAGAGCAAAGGATGCTTTTTCAACCAGAGGGTACTTCAACTCTCCTGCTCTGAGGATCTAGCGACATAGTACACCGGCTTTTACTATGGTCCTCCTCTAGAACTAAGATTGAGCTGATCGCCTCTGGGGAGACGGCTAAGTAGAGATACAGTGTTTCTCCTTCAACTGGTTTGCTCAACAGTGGCCTGGTGCTTAGGTATGCTTTGAGCTCTTTGAAGGCGGCGCAGCATTCCTCGGTCCACTCTAATTTTTTTTGGGGTCTTTGGTTCTCCTGAGTATCTTGAAGAAAGGGAGGCTCCTCTCAGCTGACTTGGAGAGGAAACGTTCCAAGGCGGCTATCTTGCCGTTGAGTTTCTGGATGTCCTTCATGGTGCGTGGTTCAGGTAGTCACTCGATAGCATCTATCTTCTCCGGGTTGATCTCAACGCCTCGCTGGGTAATCATGAAACCTAAAAACTTTCCCGACTGTACTCCAAAAGCACATTTTACCGGATTGAGCTTCATGCGGTAATGTCGAAGGGTGGAAAAAGTTTCTTCAAGATCGGCTATGTGAGCAGCAACTAACTTCGACTTAACCAGGATGTCATCTGCGTAAGCTTCCACATTGCGGCCAATTTGAGACCTGAAAATCTTGTTCACAAGTCTCTGATAAGTGGCCCCAGCATTCTTGAGACCAAAGGGCATGACATTGTAGCAGAATGTTCCTTGATCAGTGATAAAAGTTGTCTTCTCTTGATCATGCATCGCCATGCGGATCTGGTTGTAGCCAGAAAAAGCGTCCAAAAAACTTAACAGTTGATGTCCTGCACTTTCATCTACCAATTGATCAATGCGTGGGAGGGGGTAGTGATGGGAAATAAATGGTTACCTCCTTAGTTGCAAGTATACAACCTTTATCAAGTTATAGTATATAAGATTATCGATCCCACGAGGAACGGGAAGTAGGGAGAGTTTTGCTCAAGTTTGGTTCCCAAATTATGCGCGTGACAATTAGGAGTTTATGTACAAATAAAATGGAAATAAGAAAATGGTGAAAGTGGATGTGGAGAGATAAAAGAGAGTGGATTGTGGATTATGTGCAAAAGAGGAGAAAATAAAGTTGACAATGTGGTTGTGTTTATGTGCAAATAACAACAAAACTAGGTTTGAGATTATATGCACATGGAGGGAATATGAAATTGAGAGAGAAGTAAAATCAATGAAATCAAAAATAAAGGAAAATAACAAACAAATGAAAAAAGAAGGATAAGAGGAAAATAAAGAAGGTAAAGTATGGAGGATTAATTAAAGATATGAGGAATCTAGAGTAGATCCACTTAGCTTATCTCAATCTCATGAAAATGAGTTGGATTTGTTAGCTAGTTTCAAACAATCTCTAGGGATCCCACGAATATTAGCTCCACACTTAGAAAAGGGTAATTCCCTAGAGGGTTCTAGCCTCAAGGTGAATTAAAGAAAGAAAAATCTATTCTAGAAAGTAAATACAAGAATTAAATACATTGCATGAAAGTAAATTGCAAGGAATTAAATTGCATGAAAGTAAATTGCAAGAAAGTAAATTGCATGAAAGTAAATCTATTCTACAAACAAGAAAATAAAGAAGAAAATGAAAAAGAAATAAAATAGAAACCAACAACTCTGATCTTAATCTAATCCTCCTTTTGGTCCTTGGATTAGAAGAAGAGAAAGAAATTGAAGGGGTGAAACATTTCATTTATTGTGTAACAAAAGTTATAATTTTGGAAGGTCTTCTCAATTAAGAGTGACCCTCCTCTCCAAATGGAGTTTTACAAAATATTTCACACTCAAAACACTCGGCCTTCACCCCTATTTATAGCCCAACGGAGTTGATGTGAACCATTGGATCAAACCTAGCCAAAAGGAAGAAATCCACCATTAATCGGAATCTGTTGGGAACCGTCGGTTGGCCGATCGGTTATGCCGGTTAATAACCGGTTGGTCAACCGATTGGTTCCCAACCGAATTTGTCTTTTCTTGATTTTTCTTCACGAATTTCTCTTGGATCAATTTGGTATCTTGGGCCTTGGTTTGTCTTGATTTGGGCTTCAAATATTGGTAGAAATTGAGAGAATTTGAGTCATTTGGGCTTTTATTCATTATTTCTTTATTAGCACGCAAAATAAGATAAAAATGATTATTAGTAATATCGTTATTCATATAACATAGGTAATAAGGGCATAAAAATATAATTAAAATGTGATAATCAAATACCCCCACACCTAAACTTTTGCTAGTCCTCTAGCAAAGAAAATAAAAAGAAAATCTAACTCACTTTCGCGAGGAATGTGGTTGTATTTAGCGCATACAACAAGCCTTTAAACCCTAGGTTACCCTAATGGGCGAGTTGTAGTCTCGTGAGGGTTTGCAGTGAATATACCCACAAAATTCAGTCAACTTGCCAATTTAAAGAAGTTAATAAAATAATTAATTCATTTGATATCTTCAAACATTCTAATTGAAGTTGGTTAATACTCAAGAAAACGTTTTATCATAACTCCAATGTACTTCTCTTAAGAAAATCCTTTCATTATAGTTATACAAAACCAAGTTTAACTCAAAATTTAATTTGAAAGTTTTGAAAAGAACATGCTAACTCTTTGTTTTAAACAAATTTCAAGTCTTTAAATCCATTTAATTTTTCAAGAACATATACAAATATAACTATATATAAAAACATGATTAGTATGAAATTTTTATTTTTATTTTTATTTATTTATTTATTTATTTTTAACTCTTTATTCCTTGGTGGTTTTGTTCTTTTAATCGGGCTTTCTAAGTGACCATTTAGCGAGTTTTGGGCCATGAATCCCAACCCAATTGGGCTTAGGTCATTAAGCATAGAAATACTCCTCGGGCTTAATTACTCAGTCAACTTAGGCTTAGTAAAATAGAACCACCAATGATTTTAAGAGAAATTTTTCTTCTTTTGTTAAGTTAGTATAATATATATATGTGTATATGTATATATATTCTGAACAATATTTGGATCAAGACAACTTGAAAAATTATTTTCAACTCTAAGTTAGGCATGCAAAAATTCCATTACTTTAATTAAAAATTTAAGTTAAAACTTAAGTAAAGTATACTACTTGAAAATCATTTCTTAAGAAATTTATTTGGAGTTATCATAAAAGGTAAACTTGAGTATAGAACTAACTAAGGATTAGAAGACTTAAATTCTATCAAATAGATCAATTATTAATCAACTCTATTAAGTTGGCAAGTGACTATTTTTTTTATGATGAAAAGAGAAAAAAATGACATAAAAAATGGTAAGAAAAAGAGGAAAAAAGATAACTAAGATAAAGATAAAAATGACTAATTCCCACCCCACACCTAAATTTTGCATTGTCCTCAATGCAAATTCTAATATGCACAAAGTAAAAGCAGATAAGAATGGAAGCACTTACATTTGTTCGGTCGACTTGAACAATGACAAAAGTGTAATTACCTTTGGTATGAGAAGGTGAAGTCAAAATTTATTTCTCTTTTTTTTCTTTTTTTTTTTTCAAATATTATTTTTATTTTTATTTTATTTTTTGAAAAGAACAAGAAAACTCTCACATGAGAGAATAAATTCTTTTATTATAGTTATACAAAACCAAGTTTAACTCAAAATTTAATTTGAAAGTTTTGAAAAGAACATGCTAACTCTTTGTTTTAAACAAATTTCAAGTCTTTAAATCCATTTAATTTTTCAAGAACATATACAAATATAACTATATATAAAAACATGATTAGTATGAAATTTTTATTTTTATTTTATTTTTATTTATTTATTTATTTTTAACTCTTTATTCCTTGGTGGTTTTGTTCTTTTAATCGGGCTTTCTAAGTGACCATTTAGCGAGTTTTGGGCCAATGAATCCCAACCCAATTGGGCTTAGGTCATTAAGCATAGAAATACTCCTCGGGCTTAATTACTCAGTCAACTTAGGCTTAGTAAAATAGAACCACCAATGATTTTAAGAGAAATTTTTCTTCTTTTGTTAAGTTAGTATAATATATATATGTGTATATGTATATATATTCTGAACAATATTTGGATCAAGACAACTTGAAAAATTATTTTCAACTCTAAGTTAGGCATGCAAAAATTCCATTACTTTAATTAAAAATTTAAGTTAAAACTTAAGTAAAGTATACTACTTGAAAATCATTTCTTAAGAAATTTATTTGGAGTTATCATAAAAGGTAAACTTGAGTATAGAACTAACTAAGGATTAGAAGACTTAAATTCTATCAAATAGATCAATTATTAATCAACTCTATTAAGTTGGCAAGTGACTATTTTTTTTATGATGAAAAGAGAAAAAAATGACATAAAAAATGGTAAGAAAAAGAGGAAAAAAGATAACTAAGATAAAGATAAAAATGACTAATTCCCACCCCACACCTAAATTTTGCATTGTCCTCAATGCAAATTCTAATATGCACAAAGTAAAAGCAGATAAGAATGGAAGCACTTACATTTGTTCGGTCGACTTGAACAATGACAAAAATTCTGTAATTACCTTTGGTATGAGAAGGTGAAGTCAAAATTTATTTTCTCTTTTTTTTTTTTCAAATATTATTTTTATTTTATTTTTTTGAAAAGAACAAGAAAACTCTCACATGAGAGAAGAATAAATTTTTTATTATTATTGTGGGACAAAAATAAAAATGTAGAATAAAAGATGAAACATGAGAAGCTCACATTCTACATTAAATCCTACCTTATTCTTTGAAAATTCTACCCGAAATTTAAAGAATTTCAATGATATGATCAGCGATGTGCTTAAATTCCAAAACTTTCGGGGTTTTAGTGATGTGTGTAGCAATGGAAGGTAGGTATTAATGGTTGTATGCTTTTGAACTTAGATTCGTTATTAACAAAATTTCATTAAAAATGAAATCTTGTTGTTTTCTATTTTCTAAAAATCTAAGTTCATTGACAAAGGGTTCTTCAAATGTTGGCTTCAAGATGCATGTATTCAACGTAATTCTCTGGATTACGAAGGACTTGATTATTAACACAGTTTACTGATTGTTGTGAATGGATTGCATTCACTTGATCTTGAAAGTTGAACTTGACCCGTGTTCTTTGGATTGGTCACGGGTTGACTTCGAAATGATCCTTTCTCTCTCTCACTTATAGCTAGCTAGTTGACCAAGTCGGGTTTCTAATCTAGCTATGGCTTGAGTGTTGGAGTTGAGAATTTGTCTGTTGATTGCATAAAGGAGTTCATCGTGTTAGATGTTTGAGTCAACAAGTTCGTGGTCCGTAGAGGTTTTAATCAAGGCTTCCAAACCCTTTCCAAAACATTAAGGCGTTTCTCAACATTTGAAGGAATATGATTTGTAGATTGATGATGAGGAACCGATTTGGAAATGGCCGATTTGGTTGTAGAAAATTGGTTTGAGAACTGAAAGAAACTCAAGGTTCCCTAGGGAATTGGTGGTTTGAAGAGGGAGTGAAATTTTGATTTCAGAAATTACCACGATTCCATGCAAAATTAGGATGATTTCTCCAACCCGGATTATAGGTTGGAGAAAATGGATCGTGTCGGATCTTTGGAATCGGCATTCATCATTCTAAAGATTGAGTATTTCCTAAGAGTGGACATTGCTCAAGCATGGGTCGTAGAAAGCAGTTATGACAACTGAGGTAGAAACTTGATTGATTTGGTAGGGCTCGTTCTTTGGTTTCTAAAGTTTCTAACTCAGAGAATTGTAGCCATCTTAGCTTGGAGGCTATGTTTGACTCTAAGGAAGGACCTCTAGAATTGGATTGGGTAGCGATGAATCACGGTGTTCCCCTTGCATAGTTTTCTCGGATAAATTCTCTAAAAGTCCCAAGCTTCATCGGCATTTTTCTTCATGAAATCCCCTTGACACATTGACTCTAAGGAAGTTTTGAAGAATAATCCAATCCTTCATAAATGATTTGGCATAATCGCCACTTTTCAAGACCATGGTGAGGACATTGGATAAGAAGATTTTTGAATTTGTCGAAATACTTCCAAAAGGTTCTCCGGGACAATTTTAAAATTTTGAATCTTGTTTCTAAACTTGACCGTTTTGTGGATAGGAAAGAATTTTTCAAAAACTTTTACAAATTCACCCGGTTGAGATGGAATCGTAGGCAAGCTATCTGACCATTTTTGGCTTTGTCCTTAAGGGCAAATGGAATAAATCGGAGTTTGATCGCATCTTCAGTTAAGTCCCTCATCTTAATCATGAGGCAAACTTCTTCAAATTTGGAGATAAAGATGTATGTATTCAACGTAATTCTCTGGATTACGAAGGACTTGATTATTAACACAGTTACGATTGTTGTGAATGGATTGCATTCACTTGATCTTGAAAGTTGAACTTGACCCGTGTTCTTTGGATTGGTCACGGGTTGACTTCGAAATGATCCTTTCTCTCTCACTTATAAGCTAGCTAGTTGACCAAAATGGGTTTCTAATCTAGCTATGGCTTGAGTGTTGGAGTTGAGAATTTGTCTGTTGGATTGCATAAAGGAGTTCATCGTGTTAGATGTTTGAGTCAACAAGTTAGGTAGTGCGTGTAGAGGTTTTAATCAAGGCTTCCAAACCCTTTCAAAACATTAAGGCGTTTCTCAACATTTGAAGGAATATGATTTGTAGATTGATGATGAGGCTGATTTGGAAATGGCCGATTTGGTTGTAGAAAATTGGTTTGAGAACTGAAGAAGCTGCGTTGCCCTAGGGAATTGGTGGTTTGAAGAGGGAGTGAAATTTTGATTTCAGAAATTACCACGATTCCATGCAAAATTGGATGATTTCTCCAACCCGATTATAGGTTGGAGAAAATGGATCATGTCGGATCTTTGGAATGCGGCATTCATCATTCTAAAGATTGAGTATTTCCTAAGAGTGGACATTGCTGGAAGCATGGGCGTAGAAAGGCAGTTATATGACAACTGAGGTAGAAACTTGATTGATTTGGTAGGGCTCGTTCTTTGGTTTCTAAAGTTTCTAACTGCGTGGGAATTGTAGCCATCTTAGCTTGAGGCTATGTTTGACTCTAAGGAAGGACCTCTAGAATTGGATTGGGTAGCGATGAATCCGCAGTGTTCCCCTTGCATAGTTTTCTCGGATAAATTCTCTAAAAGTCCCAAGCTTCATCGGCATTTTTCTTCATGAAATCCCCTTGACACATTGACTCTAAGGAAGTTTTGAAGAATAATCCAATCCTTCATAAATGATTTGGCATAATCGCCACTTTTCAAGACCATGGTGAGGACATTGGATAAGAAGATTTTGAATTTGTCGAAATACTTCCAAAAGGTTCTCCGGGACAATTTTAAAATTTTGAATCTTGTTTCTAAACTTGACCGTTTTGTGGATAGGAAAGAATTTTTGAGAAAAACTTTTACAAATTCACCCGGTTGAGATGGAATCGTAGGCAAGCTATCTGACCATTTTTGGCTTTGTCCTTAAGGGCAAATGGAATAAATCGAGTTTGATCGCATCTTCAGTTAAGTCCCTCATCTTAATCATGAGGCAAACTTCTTCAAATTTGGAGATAAAGATGTATCGTCTTGGTTTTGACTCCTAAGAATTTGGGAAGCATGTTTATGAAATGCGGTCGAAGTTCAAAATTGGTTCCATTTACCTCGGGAGTTTTATGCAAGAGGGATTGCATTTCTAGTGGGGTAACAAACATCTTGAAGAACAGGTGGGTTAGTATTAGCCATTTCGTTTGGTTCAAGAGATGAATCAAAAGCAATTAAGCGATTAGTATTATCCCTAACCCAAGTTTGCATACACCAAAATCAAAATTTTTTATTTTTATTTTTAAAATTTTTTTATTTGAAAAGGACAAGAGAAAAAGTTAAAAGATGATGAGAGAAAAAAATAAGGAAAAACTAACTAAAAATAAATCAATGCAATCACTTTTCAATCACCCTAACTCTAGGGTTAAGCCTAAACTTGACTTAGACCAGCTCTAACTAAAATTCCCTTAGTGAAAAGATCAAAGTTTACTTGGGTAATTAGCAGTGGGATAGTACTAGAGGGAGATCAAAGATCAATTAAGTACCTCTTTCCTTTCCGGCCTATACGCAACCCCTAAACCTTGCCTTAGACACCAATTAATCCAAATAAACTTGGACGGTTCACTTAAGGATTTCTTGTTCCTTAATGAGCTCGAATCCTTAGGGGCCAACGTCTAATCAAATTTTAAGAGGCTTGGGTAAGTGTAGTGAGGAATTAGTGATTTTTGGGCTAAGGAAAGGGTGATGAAATCCCTCACCTTATCTTGATTAATGGGTTTTGCCCTTAAGATATTTTCAAGTGTGTGCCAAATCAAGATGCTCAAATCACTTGGTGAATTCCTACTATTATATGAAATGCAACCCTAAGAATTAAAAGCAACTAAAAAGGATGCAAAAACAAAATCTTTTTATTTTTTATTATGGTCGACAATAAAAAAAATAAAGTTTATTAGGGTCGACAAGGAAAAAAATCCTTTTATATTTTTCTTTTATTTTTTATTTTTTATTTTTTATCCTAATTGTCTCTAATGTATATGAACTATCTAAAGGGTGGAATTGAAAATACTAGATAGAGAAGTTACCCACGCAAAAGCAATGCAAAGCCTCGTTGGAGGCAATTCTTCAATCTTGAATCTTTGTTTCTAAGCTTGACCGCTTTGTGGATAGGAAAGAATTTTTCGAAAAACTTTTACAAATTCACCCTGTGTTGAGATGGAATCAGAGGCAAGCTATACGACCATTTTTGGCTTTGTCCTTAAGGGCAAATGGAATAAATCGGAGTTTGATCGCATCTTCGCTAAGTCCCTCATCTTAATCATGAGGCAAACTTCTTCAAATTTGAGATAAAGATGTATCGTCTTGGTTTCGACTCCTAAGAATTTGGGAAGCATGTTTATGAAATGCGGTCGAAGTTCAAAATTGGTTCCATTTACCTCGGGAGTTTTATGCAAGAGGGATTGCATTTCTAGTGGGGTAACAAACATCTTGAAGAACAGGTGGGTTAGTATTAGCCATTTCGTTTGGTTCAAGAGATGAATCAAAACTAATTAAACGATTAGTATTATCCCTAACCCAAGTTTGCATACACCAAAATCAAAATTTTTTATTTTTTATTTTTAAAATTTTTTATTTGAAAAGGACAAGAGAAAAAGTTAAAAGATGATGAGAGAAAAAAAATAAGGAAAAACTAACTAAAAATAAATCAATGCAATCACTTTTCAATCACCCTAACTCTAGGGTTAAGCCTAAACTTGACTTAGACCAGCTCCTAACTAAAAATTCCCTTAGTGAAAAGATCAAAGTTTACTTGGGTAATTAGCCGTAAGGATAGTACTAGAGGAGATCAAAGATCAATTAAGTACCTCTTTCCTTTGCGCCTATAACCCAAACCTTGCCTTAGACACCAATTAATCCAAATAAACTTGGACGGTTCACTTAAGGATTTCTTGTTCCTTAATGAGCTCGAATCCTTAGGGGCCAGCGTCTAATCAAATTTTAAGAGGCTTGGGTAAGTGTAGTGAGGAATTAGTGATTTTGGGCTAAGGAAAGGGTGATGAAATCCCTCACCTTATCTTGATTAATGGGTTTTGCCCTTAAGATATTTTCAAGTGTGTGCCAAATCAAGATGCTCAAATCACTTGGTGAATTCCTACTATTATATGAAATGCAACCCTAAGAATTAAAAGCAACTAAAAGGATGCAAAAACAAAATCTTTTTATTTTTTATTATGGTCGACAATAAAAAAATAAAGTTTATTAGGGTCGACAAGGAAAAAAATCCTTTTATATTTTTCTTTTATTTTTATTTTTATTTTTTATCCTAATTGTCTCTAATATATATGAACTATCTAAAGGGTGGAATTGAAAATACTAGATAGAGAAGTTACCCACGCAAAAGCAATGCAAAGCCTCGTTGGAGGCAATTCTTCAATCTTGAATCTTCAACTCTTGATCTTCAAGCTCCAAGTTCCTACACAAAAGAAAACACACAAAATAAAAACCAAACTTAATGAAAATCCTACTTATGCACCGTTCCCGGCAGGCATAAAACAATGGGAAATAAGTGGTTACCTCCTTAGTTGCAAGTATACAACCTTTATCAAGTTATAGTATATAAGATTATCGATCCCACGAGGAACGGGAAGTAGGGAGAGTTTTGCTCAAGTTTGGTTCCCAAATTATGCGCGTGACAATTAGGAGTTTATGTACAAATAAAATGGAAATAAGAAAATGGTGAAAGTGGATGTGGAGAGATAAAAGAGAGTGGATTGTGGATTATGTGCAAAAGAGGAGAAAATAAAGTTGACAATGTGGTTGTGTTTATGTGCAAATAACAACAAAACTAGGTTTGAGATTATATGCACATGGAGGGAATATGAAATTGAGAGAGAAGTAAAAATCAATGAAATCAAAAATAAAGGAAAATAACAAACAAATGAAAAAGAAGGATAAGAGGAAAATAAAGAAGGTAAAGTATGGAGGATTAATTAAAGATATGAGGAATCTAGAGTAGATCCACTTAGCTTATCTCAATCTCATGAAAATGAGTTGGATTTGTTAGCTAGTTTCAAACAATCTCTAGGGATCCCACGAATATTAGCTCCACACTTAGAAAAGGGTAATTCCTAGAGGGTTCTAGCCTCAAAGTGAATTAAAGAAAAGAAAAATCTATTCTAGAAAGTAAATACAAAATTAAATACATTGCATGAAAGTAAATTGCAAGGAATTAAATTGCATGAAAGTAAATTGCAAGAAAGTAAATTGCATGAAAGTAAATCTATTCTACAAACAAGAAAATAAAGAAGAAAATGAAAAAGAAATAAAATAGAAACCAACAACTCCTGATCTTAATCTAATCCTCCTTTTGGTCCTTGGATTAGAAGAAGAGGAAGGAAATTGAAGGGGTGAAACATTTCATTTATTGTGTAACAAAAGTTACAATTTTGGAAGGTCTTCTCAATTAAGAGTGACCCTCCTCTCCAAATGGAGTTTTTACAAAATATTTCACACTCAAAACACTCAGCCTTCACCCCTATTTATAGCCCAACGGAGTTGATGTGAACCATTGGATCAAACCTAGCCAAAAGGAAGAAATCCACCATTAACGGAATGCATTTGGGAACCGTCGGTTGGCGATCGGTTAATAACGAGTTAATAACCGGTTGGCCAACCGGTTAGTCAACCGATTGGTTCCCAACCGAATTTGTCTTTTCTTGATTTTTCTTCACGAATTTCTCTTGGATCAATTTGGTATCTTGGGCCTTGGTTTGTCTTCAGATTTGGGCTTCAAATATTGGTAGAAATTCAGAGAATTTGAGTCATTTGGGCTTTTATTCATTATTTCTTTATTAGCCTACAAAATAAGATAAAAATGATTATTAGTAATATCGTTATTCATATAACATAGGTAATAAGGGCATAAAAATGTAATTAAAATGTGATAATCAGGTAGCTGTCTTTGGGGCAAGCTTTGTTAAGGTCCGTAAAGTTCACACACATTCTCCACTTGCCATTGGCTTTCTTCACTAGCACCACATTGGCTAACCATTCGGGATATTGGACATCCCGAATGAAACCGACTTTCAAGAGCCGCTCGACTTCTTCAGCTGCTGCCTTTTGTCATTTAGGGCCCAAGTGTCTCTTTTTCTGTCGAGCCGGCTTGCTATGTCAGTCGACAGAGAGTTCATGGTAAATAACACCGGGAGAAATGCCTGGCATGTCTTCTAGTTCCCAGGCGAACACATCAAGGTTTGCTAGGAGGAAAGAAATCAGTGTTTCCCGTAGCGGCTCTAAAAGGTTTGAGCCGATCTTGATTGTCTTCTTGCCTTCGCCGTCTACAGGGATTTCATGTAAGTCTTCAACCGCTAGTTGCTCCTGACTATCCCGACTCCGCCCGGTGTTGGGAACTTGATCATCTGATGATAAGTGGACGGGATAGCCCGCAAGAGATGAAGGGATGTCCAGCCTAGAATGACGTTGTGTGCCGACTTGATGTCCATCACCACAAATTGGACGTTGACAGTCGACTGGCAGGGGGGACGTCCGACCGTTAGGGGGAGAGTGATCAATCCTTCTGGTAGTTGAGAATGCCCTGTGAAGCCGATGAGGGGAGCCAGAGATGGTTGCATCTTTGTCTTATCAATGCCCATGAGGTTGAATGCGTCCAAGAATAAGATACCGATAGAACTCCCCGTGTCTATCATGATTCTCTTCACTTCAAAGCCATCAATGTCGGTCGAGATGACAATGGGGTCTTCATGAGGTGTCTCAACCCCTTCTAAGTTGGCATCACTAAAAGCGATGGGCATATCCAATCGTAGCTTCTTGTCACAACTATTCACTCGCAAAGCATGCTTAGCATGTCTTTTGCGAGCATTATTGGACTCTCCTCTAAGAGTAGGGCCACCACTGATAGTGTTAATGACTCCCCGACTGCCTTGCCTAGCCTCTCGGTGGTCCGATGCGGGTCGAGATCGAGGCGACCTAGAGCGGGACCTCCGGTCGTCTCTCTTGGGAGGTGGGTCTCTCCTGATTAAGTTCTTCAAGAATCCCCTGTTGATGAGGTCCTCAACATCTCTCTGGAGGACACGGTAGTCGCTAGTGGTATGGCCATGATCTCTATGGTATCAATAGAACTGTCGCTCATCCCTCCTGTGAGGATCTAATCTCATCGGCGGCGGGGGAGTGGTAAGGAGTCCCTCCTTCTGGGCCCTATCAAGGACCCCAGAGAGGGATGTGTTGAGGACCGTGAAAACTGGGGGAGGGACGTTGGTTCTTCTGTCGTCCCTCCTGTCAAACCGGCCGTTCTGATTGTTGTTCTTAGGGAAGGAGTTCCTCGGGGGATTGCTGGGCTCTTCTCTTCGAGGTGGATTTTGACTTGGCTTGGCTGGGAAGGAGGCGAGTCATAGCGAGGGGCTCTGAGATGGAGTCGGATGAATAGGCCGGGAGTCACTAGAGCTAGATCTTGGGGTGGTGCCGAATTTGCAGACGATTGTTAACGGATTCAGCCTACGCTGCTATCTTGTAAGCCGGCTTCTTCCATATTCATATAGGCATGTGCCTTAGCCATCAGGTGCTCATAGCTCTTGATCGGCTTCTTGTTTAGGGCTTTGGACAGTCACCGGTCGTAGTCCCGCCACTAGAGCCGCCATAGCGACTTTGTTTCATGAATCTTGACTTCTAATCTCTTTGCTTGGAATCTTTTAATGTAAGCTTCGGAGATCCTCATCGGCTCTTTCTGGTTTGGATGAGTACACCGGTGGTAGCATGGGTTTGGAGTTAGCTAGGAAATGATGGATGAACTTTCATTAAGCTCCTCAAAGCTTAGATGGACTTCTTCTCTAAGGCGTTCCACCAAAGCTTGGCTCTTGGTCAAGGTGACTCGTGAGCAATGACAGATGATCTCTTCTGGTGCCTGCATTATGATCATAGTGTCGTGGTAGTTCTGCACATGCTCGGTTGGATCTCCTTCTCCTTTGTACTTGTCCATCGGTGGCATCTTGAACTTCGGTGGCACCCTCATAATAGAGTCGGTGAAGGAAGTGTTTCCTACGATGGCGTCAGCAACAGGTCGATACACTTGATCATAGCCACCTGTCGGTTGACGGGTTGAGGGAGCTAGGGCCGCGCGTTCTGAGCGTGGAGGCCTCAGAGCTTCGACGTCTGGTTCCTTCTCATGATGACTGGGGCCGGGGCTTTCGTCAGTAACATCATAGATTTGAGGACGGCGTCTTGGGTTAGCGTGTGGGGTCCGCGCATCGTAGTGGTTGAGAGGCGCCTCTTCTTTGTTGTCTTCTTGGCTTAGCAATGAGAGGAGTTTCAGGAATCGGTACTTGCTGAACGGCGAGCTGATGGATGCCATGAGCGGTAGAATGACGGCTGGCGGAGGGTTAGGCCGGCCAGAAGTGGTTTCTTGTCTTTGCGGGGCGAGAAGCGGTTGAAGAGCTCGTCAGCAAAGGCTTTGAGCTGGGCTTGCATGGTTTGGATGATCTTCTCGGTAGATTCCTGGAGCTGGGCTTGAGTGACGTAGCCCAAGGGTAGGTTCCCCATCCTCGTAAGATCATCACCACCGGACATGGTTGCTAGAAGAAGAAAGGAGGCCTCGCGGTGGGCGCTAAACTGTTAACGTATGAAATCACACAGTCACTAAACTCTGCTGGGTTAGTTTTTTAATTGAATGGGGGCCGCCTTCCCTTCTAATATCCGGTGATGGTGTCGGTGGAAGCTCACCTCGGCAAAAGGAAGGACGTGGAAGGGTGGAGTTAGGATCTCGGTGGTCCCTCCAGCGGTCAAGTTAGTATATGAGGAAGATGGAAAAGTGAAGGGCGAGTTAGCGAGAGAAAAAGTTACCGGTTCTTTGAATAGTTTGCTATTTATACCTAGGGTAGGAGGGTATTTTCGTCTCTTCAACCGGTGAGAAAACTAACAATCGAGTCACCCATCCTTCCATGTGTTGATTGATGATTAGGCAGGATGTCTTTTCTTTGTCGGCCGTGGTGGCCTTGCCTTTACAGTGTCAGCGTTGGGGTGACTTAAGAGTTAGAGCGATGCCGTCATTAATGAGTTCATTCATGAGATGGGATCGGCGATGTCTGCGGCCGGATTAGTTGAGTGCCTTAATCTTGTTAGAGATGGAGATATTAAAGTGACAATGCATTTAATGAGATATTGTGGCGTTAGCGAGGATCGATTTCTTATAACGCCGTTTAGGTTGAGGAATCTTGGGTGAAGAAGAGGGGAGTTGAGGCGGAGGGATGACCAACACCTTTCATCGATCCACGAAGATAGATAAAGGGAAGGAACCAATACCGCCTTCGCGTCATCAAGAAGATAGATAGGCGACCTAGGCGGGACCTCGGGTCGTCTCTCTTGGGAGGTGGGTCTCTCTGATTAAGTTCTTCAAGAATCCCTGTTGATGGGGTCCTCAACATCTCTGGAGGACACGGTGAGTCGCTAGTGGTATGGCCATGATCTCTATGGTATCAATAGAGCGTCGCTCATCCCTCTGTGAGGATCTAATCTCATGGCCGGGGAGTGGTAGGAGTCCCTCAGCCAGGCCCTATCAAGGACCCAGGAGAGGATGTGTGAGACCGTGGGGGAGGGGCGTTGGTTCTTCTGTCGTCCCTCCTGTCAAACCGGCCGTTCTGATTGTTGTTCTTAGGGAAGGAGTTCCTCGGGGGATTGCTGGGCTCTTCTCTTCGAGGTGGATTTTGACTTGGCTTGGCTGGGAAGGAGGCCAGAGTCATAGCAGGGGCTACAGATGGAGTCGGATGAATAGGCTGGGGAGTCACTAGAGCTAGATGCGGGGTGGCTGCCGAGGCTGGGACAGTTGTTCGCCTGGATTCCGCTGCTTCTGCTGCTATCTTGTAAGCTTCGGCTTCTTCCATATTCATATAGGCATGTGCCTTAGCCATCAGGTGCTCATAGCTCTTGATCGGCTTCTTGTTTAGGGCTTTGGACAGGTCACCTGGTCGTAGTCCCGCCACTAGAGCCGCCATAGCGACTTTGTTTCATGAATCTTCGACTTCTAATCTCTTTGCTTGGAATCTTTTAATGTAAGCTCGGAGATCCTCATCTGGCTCTTTCCTGGTTTGGATGAGTACACTGGGTGGTAGCATGGGTTTGGAGTTAGCTAGGAAATGATGGATGAACTTTCGGCTAAGCTCCTCAAAGCTTCCGATGGACTTCTTCTCTAAGGCGTTCCACCAAAGCTTGGCGCTACTGGTCAAGGTGACTCGTGAGCAATGACAGATGATCTCTTCTGGTGCCTGCATTATGATCATAGTGTCGTGGTAGTTCTGCACATGCTCAGTTGGATCTCCTTCTCCTTTGTACTTGTCCATCGGTGGCATCTTGAACTTCTCGGCTGGCACCCTCATAATAGAGTCGGTGAAGGAAGTGTTTCCTACGATGGCGTCAGCAACAGGTCGATACACTTGATCATAGCCACCTGTCGGTTGACGGGTTGAGGGAGCTAGGGCCGCGCGTCCTGAGCGTGGAGGCCTCAGAGCTTCGACGTCTGGTTCCTTCTCATGATGACTGGGGCCGGGGCTTTCGTCAGTAACATCATAGATTTGAGGACGGCGTCTTGGGTTAGCGTGTGGGGTCCGCTGCATCTGTAGTGGTTGAGAGGCGCACTCTTGCTGTTGTCTTCTTGGCTTGGCAATGAGAGGAGTTTCAGGAATCGGTACTTGCTGAACGGCGAGCTGATGGATGCCATGAGCGGTAGAATGACGGCTGGCGGAGGGTTAGGCCGCAGCCGAAGTGGTTTGCTGTGCTGCGGGAGCAGGGAAACGGTTGAAGAGCTCGTCAGCAAAGGCTTTGAGCTGGGCTTGCATGGTTTGGATGATCTTCTCGGTAGATTCCTGGAGCTGGGCTTGAGTGACGTAGCCCAAGGGTAGGTTCCCCATCCTCGTAAGATCATCACCACCGGACATGGTTGCTAGAAGAAGAAAGGAGGCCTCGCGGTGGGCGCCAAACTGTTAACGTATGAAATCACACAGTCACTAAACTCTGCTGGGTTAGTTTTTTAATTGAATGGGGGCCGCCTTCCCTTCTAATATCCGGTGATGGTGTCAGGCTGGAAGCTCACCTACGGCAAAGAAAGGACCTGTGGAAGGGTGGAGTTAGGATCTCCGGTGGTCCCTCCAACGGTCAAGTTAGTATATGAGGAAGATGGTAAAGTGAAGGAGCAGGAATTCGCAGAGAAAAAGAGATTACCTTCGGTTCTTTGAATAGTTTGCTATTTATACCTAGGGTAGGAGGGTATTTTCGTCTCTTCAACTGGTGAGAAAACTAACAATCGAGTCAGCCCATCCTTCCATGTGTTGATTGATGATTAGACAGATGTCTTTTGCTGTCGGCCGTGGTGGCCTTGCCTTTACAGGTGTCAAGCGTTGGGGTGACTTAAGAGTTAGGGCAGTTACTTCGTCATTAATGAGTTCATTCATGAGATGGGATCGGCGATGTCTGCAGCCGGATTAGTTCGAGGTGCCTTAAATACTGTTAGAGATGGAGATATTAAGGGGCTGACAATGCATTTAATGAGATATTGACGCTGACAGATCGATTTCTTATAACGCCGTTTAGGTTGAGGGAGCCATCTTGGGTGAAGAAGAGGGGAGTTGAGGCCAGAGGGGATGACCAACACCGCCTTTCGCATCGTCCACGAAGATAGATAGCTGAAGGGACGACCAATACCGCCTTTCGCGTCATCCAAGAAGATAGATAGCTGAAGGGACGACCAACACCGCCTTTCGCGTCGTCCACGAAGATAGATAGCTGAAGGGACGACCAATACCGCCTTTCGCGTTGTCCACGAAGTTAACCGGTCAATTTGGATGGTCAGACCATGTAGAGGCTGACTTCGTTCATTTGGTTTGGCCGGCAAGTTTAGATTGCCTTTTAGCTAATCGGGTTAAGATGTTTGTTTGTCTAAAGCATATGGAGTTTTCTCTTCTAATCATGAATTAGCGGTTATGACCATAACAAGTACTATCATAGTTCTTTATTTGGTTTAAATGCCTTGATTTTCTTTTATCTTTCCTATAAATAATTTAAAGAAAAAATAATCAATAGCTAAATTGATGGAAGACCATGCTGCCACTGATTAATTAGTATATTGTTTTGAGAAGTTGTCATATTGTAAACCAAATATTTGTTTATTTGTTTGATTTAACTTTACTCCTGCACTTTCTATATTATCGTACTCATGCACAATTTTTGTTCAAACTTTTATTTACAACATTGACATTCAACCATCAAAACCATCTTATCAAAGCATAGACGATTCACCACGTTCTAGATTTGTGTCTAAGTAATTTAAGTACATATCTATCTATGTTTCTTGCATATTCAATAATGAAAAATATTACTGTTACTTTATTCTCTCATGAATTATCAAATTATATCCAGACCTTTAAATACTATTTATTATAGCTCAATTCTGACCAATGACTACCAAGATACAACTCATATGTAAACATAACTCATATTAAGCACGGTGCCTGTTAAAGAGCTAAAGAAAGGAAAAATAGATTACATTTTCTAACACCTGATCCTACACTAGTTTTGTTGGGAAACCATGAGTCTTACAAAATTCCATGTTACTATATTACCCACTATGTCACCCAATAGCAGTTTGCTTACAGAAAGTTTCTTCAATAACCTCATTGTTATAGACTTATATTATAGTCTTCTTGTAACTAGAAGCCACATTACATCCTTTAAGAAAACACTTACCTCAAAAAGCTTGGAGTGATGATTGTTATTCTTATGCCATGAGCGGTAGAATGACTACCGGCGAGGTTAGGCCGCAAGAAGTGGTTTGGTCGTCGCGGAGCAGGGAACGGTTGAAGAGCTCGCCGAAAGGCTTTGAGCCGGGCTTGCATGGTTTGGATGATCTTCTAGATTCTGAGCCGGGCTTGAGTGACGAGCCAAGGGTAGGTTCCCATCCTCGTAAGATCATCACCACCGGACATGGTTGCTAGAAGAAGAAAGGAGGCCTCATGGGCCAAACCGCTAACGTATGAAATCACACAGCCACTAAACTCGCCGGGTTAGTTTTTAATTGAATGGGGCCCTTCCCTTCTAATATCCGTGATGGTGTCAGCCGAAGCTCACCTACGGCAAAGAAAGGACCTGTGGAAGGGTGGAGTTAGGATCTCCGGTGGTCCCTCCAACGGTCAAGTTAGTATATGAGGAAGATGGTAAAGTGAAGGAGCAGGAATTCGCAGAGAAAAAGAGATTACCTTCGGTTCTTTGAATAGTTTGCTATTTATACCTAGGGTAGGAGGGTATTTTCGTCTCTTCAACTGGTGAGAAAACTAACAATCGAGTCAGCCCATCCTTCCATGTGTTGATTGATGATTAGACAGATGTCCGGCCGTGGTGGTTGCCTTTGCTGTGCCGTTGGGGTGACTTAAGAGTTAGAGGCGATTACCGTCATTAATGAGTTCATTCATGAGATGGGATCGGCGATGTCTGCAGCCGGATTAGTTCGAGGTGCCTTAAATACTGTTAGAGATGGAGATATTAAGGGGCTGACAATGCATTTAATGAGATATTGACGCGTTGACAGGATCAGATTTCTTATAACCGCCGTTTAGGTTGAGGGAGCCATCTTGGGTGAAGAAGAGGGGAGTTGAGGCCAGAGGGGATGACCAACACCGCCTTTCGCATCGTCCACGAAGATAGATAGCTGAAGGGACGACCAACACCGCCTTTCGCGTCGTCCACGAAGATAGATAGCTGAAGGGACGACCAACACCGCCTTTCGCGTCGTCCACGAAGATAGATAGCTGAAGGGACGACCAATACCGCCTTTCGCGTTGTCCACGAAGTTAACCGGTCAATTTGGATGGTCAGACCATGTAGAGGAGGCGACTCGTTCATTTGGTTTGGCCGGCAAGTTTAGATTGCCTTTTAGCTAATCGGGTTAAGATGTTTGTTTGTCTAAAGCATATGGAGTTTTCTCTTCTAATCATGAATTAGCGGTTATGACCATAACAAGTACTATCATAGTTCTTTATTTGGTTTAAATGCCTTGATTTTCTTTTATCTTTCCTATAAATAATTTAAAGAAAAAATAATCAATAGCTAAATTGATGGAAGACCATGCTGCCACTGATTAATTAGTATATTGTTTTGAGAAGTTGTCATATTGTAAACCAAATATTTGTTTATTTGTTTGATTTAACTTTACTCCTGCACTTTCTATATTATCGTACTCATGCACAATTTTTGTTCAAACTTTTATTTACAACATTGACATTCAACCATCAAAACCATCTTATCAAAGCATAGACGATTCACCACGTTCTAGATTTGTGTCTAAGTAATTTAAGTACATATCTATCTATGTTTCTTGCATATTCAATAATGAAAAATATTACTGTTACTTTATTCTCTCATGAATTATCAAATTATATCCAGACCTTTAAATACTATTTATTATAGCTCAATTCTGACCAATGACTACCAAGATACAACTCATATGTAAACATAACTCATATTAAGCACGGTGCCTGTTAAAGAGCTAAAGAAAGGAAAAATAGATTACATTTTCTAACACCTGATCCTACACTAGTTTTGTTGGGAAACCATGAGTCTTACAAAATTCCATGTTACTATATTACCCACTATGTCACCCAATAGCAGTTTGCTTACAGAAAGTTTCTTCAATAACCTCATTGTTATAGACTTATATTATAGTCTTCTTGTAACTAGAAGCCACATTACATCCTTTAAGAAAACCACTTCACCTAAAAGCTTAAGTTGATGAGTGTTGGCTGCCAATTTATATCAAGTTAACTTAATCGTTATATATCAAGTCAACCACATTATATTAATTTAGTTTATTTTATAATTATATTAATTTAGTTTATTTTATAATTATATTAATTTAGTTTATAATTTTATCAGAAAGTTCAAGTTCTTATGTAAAGCTTCATATTATTCCACAAATTCTAGAACGAATTTATATTTTTAATGTATATACCAATTCTCTTCTACTTCTGTATTGCTTAATATAATAAGCAAGGAAGATAAGTTTAGAAGGATTGGAAGATTAGAAAATCATAATTTAAGTATTGCAAAGTTTTGTGGCAGTGTCATGCTTAGCTTAAATGTGCATCTTTCACTCTGCTTGGTGCGAGTTTATAGTGGTCACAAATTGTTTCAGTTCAAGTTGCTATATTCTTTCTTGACTACCTGGTTATATCTTTCTAGTTGCCTTTCCGCTCATCATTTGCAAAACTTTTGTTTATTCTATATTTTTATAAAGATAAGTTGGAAAGCTATTTGATATATTATAACTGATGTATATCAGCAAATGATGTAGGAGGTGGAATTTTCACGAATTATTAGCTTCACTGGTAAGCATTATAGGTTTTACATCTTTGCTATTTTCATGTGAGCTTCCTTCCCTTTAATATCAGTAAACTTACTTCTTTTATGATGTTGTCACTAGTCCAACTCTTCATGTTAAGTTTTTCTTCTATTGAAGTTTTAACATATGTATAAGTATATCATATGATTATTTCAACTTACTTTATTTGTATAGCACTTTATGTGCATGATGTAGCAATACCGCTTTGTTTTATGCAACACTTGATGAATAATAAATTTGTGGCCTTGCCTCTTTGGTGCGCCGCTAGTGACTTAAGAGTTAGGGCGATTACCGTCATTAATGAGTTCATTCATGAGATGGGATCGGCGATGTCTGCGGCCGGATTAGTTCGAGGTGCCTTAAATCTTGTTAGAGATGGAGATATTAAAGGTGACAATGCATTTAATGAGATATTGGCGTTGCGGGATCGATTTCTTATAACCGCCGTTTAGGTTGAGGGAGCCATCTTGGGTGAAGAAGAGGGGAGTTGAGGCCAGAGGGGATGACCAACACCGCCTTTCGCATCGTCCACGAAGATAGATAGCTGAAGGGCGACCAATACCGCCTTCGCGTCGTCCACGAAGATAGATAGTGAAGGGGCGACCAACACCGCCTTCGCGTCGTCCACGAAGATAGATAGTGAAGGGGCGACCAATACCGCCTTCGCGTTGTCCACGAAGTTAACGGTCAATTTGGATGGTCGGACCATGTAGAGGCTGACTTCGTTCATTTGGTTTGGCGGCAAGTTTAGATTGCCTTTTAGCTAATCGGGTTAAGATGTTTGTTTGTCTAAAGCATATGGAGTTTTCTTCTAATCATGAATTAGCGGTTATGACCATAACAAGTACTATCATAGTTCTTTATTTGGTTTAAATGCCTTGATTTTCTTTTATCTTTCCTATAAATAATTTAAAGAAAAAATAATCAATAGCTAAATTGATGGAAGACCATGCTGCCACTGATTAATTAGTATATTGTTTTGAGAAGTTGTCATATTGTAAACCAAATATTTGTTTATTTGTTTGATTTAACTTTACTCCTGCACTTTCTATATTATCGTACTCATGCACAATTTTTGTTCAAACTTTTATTTACAACATTGACATTCAACCATCAAAACCATCTTATCAAAGCATAGACGATTCACCACGTTCTAGATTTGTGTCTAAGTAATTTAAGTACATATCTATCTATGTTTCTTGCATATTCAATAATGAAAAATATTACTGTTACTTTATTCTCTCATGAATTATCAAATTATATCCAGACCTTTAAATACTATTTATTATAGCTCAATTCTGACCAATGACTACCAAGATACAACTCATATGTAAACATAACTCATATTAAGCACGGTGCCTGTTAAAGAGCTAAAGAAAGGAAAAATAGATTACATTTTCTAACACCTGATCCTACACTAGTTTTGTTGGGAAACCATGAGTCTTACAAAATTCCATGTTACTATATTACCCACTATGTCACCCAATAGCAGTTTGCTTACAGAAAGTTTCTTCAATAACCTCATTGTTATAGACTTATATTATAGTCTTCTTGTAACTAGAAGCCACATTACATCCTTTAAGAAAACCACTTCACCTAAAAGCTTAAGTTGATGAGTGTTGGCTGCCAATTTATATCAAGTTAACTTAATCGTTATATATCAAGTCAACCACATTATATTAATTTAGTTTATTTTATAATTATATTAATTTAGTTTATTTTATAATTATATTAATTTAGTTTATAATTTTATCAGAAAGTTCAAGTTCTTATGTAAAGCTTCATATTATTCCACAAATTCTAGAACGAATTTATATTTTTAATGTATATACCAATTCTCTTCTACTTCTGTATTGCTTAATATAATAAGCAAGGAAGATAAGTTTAGAAGGATTGGAAGATTAGAAAATCATAATTTAAGTATTGCAAAGTTTTGTGGCAGTGTCATGCTTAGCTTAAATGTGCATCTTTCACTCTGCTTGGTGCGAGTTTATAGTGGTCACAAATTGTTTCAGTTCAAGTTGCTATATTCTTTCTTGACTACCTGGTTATATCTTTCTAGTTGCCTTTCCGCTCATCATTTGCAAAACTTTTGTTTATTCTATATTTTTTATAAAGATAAGTTGGAAAGCTATTTGATATATTATAACTGATGTATATCAGCAAATGATGTAGGAGGTGGAATTTTCACGAATTATTAGCTTCACTGGTAAGCATTATAGGTTTTACATCTTTGCTATTTTCATGTGAGCTTCCTTCCCTTTAATATCAGTAAACTTACTTCTTTTATGATGTTGTCACTAGTCCAACTCTTCATGTTAAGTTTTTCTTCTATTGAAGTTTTAACATATGTATAAGTATATCATATGATTATTTCAACTTACTTTATTTGTATAGCACTTTATGTGCATGATGTAGCAATACCGCTTTGTTTTTATGCAACACTTGATGAATAATAAATTTCAGTCGAGTCCTTGGTTATTGTCAAGGTCTCTTTATGCACATATATTTGTATTGCTTGTAACTGGAACAAGCCTGACATCATATCTGTTATGATATGAAAATGACTAAGTGTTAATCCTCCCCCAAGAATCGATACGTGTCCCAGATTAACTGTGCATCATCTCGACTCGATCCTATGGAGGATGAGTCCAGTAAACATCATCACTCGACCCTTACCAAGAAGGGTTGAGTAGAAATGCATCCTCACTCAGACCCCATAGTTAAGAACGGGTCTATGCATCCTCATTTCCCTAGACCAGGTCGAGAACCTCCCAATCCAAGGTGGCAGAATAAAAAGACGTCTTTTTATCATCCCACTCACAAAGTCGAGTCAAAAGGTGGTCACTCTCGAACCCCATGCCGATAGCTAATCACCATCACATTAAATGCATGGTCGGAGTCATCATTGCTCCAACCCCGAAAGTCTTAATGACTCATCGAACCTTATCAGCACCTGACTTCCCCTGTCACCATTGTATTAATCACAAAGGTGACTCATACTATCCGCGGCCGACACCTATAAAGTGTTAGCCGAGTAAGCTGACTGCTTGGACTCTGCTGAAGTTACAAAATTGCCCTCCCGAATCTGCTATAAATAGGTGCCCTGCCTACTGCATGGAGGTACGTGGTTTTTGACCAAAAAAACACATTACAACTACACTCTCTCTCCTCCACTTAAGATCCACACTAACTTTATCGTCGGAGGAACCCTCGGAGAACTCAACTCCGATCCTCTTACGTGTTGTTTGAATGTAGGACCAGATTCTCTCTACAAGAATCAATCATCAAAAGAACATTGAGGAACCCTAAAACCCTACATAATCCATACCAAACCCCTTGTTTGATATCTGATATCAACAGTTTGGCGCCCACCGTGGGGATTTTTTCTTCTTTATACAAGATGGCTGATTCTGATCGTCCAAGCCGATCATCAATTCCTCCTATTGAAGAAACATGTGCTGCGGGCTATGTCACTCAAGCCCAATTGGAGAAATCCGCCCGAAGAATTTCTCAATCTCTTCAGCAATAGCTCGCCTCCTTCACTGACAAACTCCTCAGTTGGATGCCTCCCCAACAGCCTTCTCCATCATTCGTCCTTTCTCCTCCTACGGGTCAGGATGAGCAATGAGCGTAGGAGGATCATGCTGAATACACCTCTCCTCTGCCTCGCCAATAGACTCATTTCACCACTCACCCCCGACAACCCCCGCAGTACGTAGAGGCAACGGAGGAGAGCCCCAGCTTTGGCCATGGCGGCCATGAACTCACCGTATGGACGATATCACGCGTCACCAGACACCCTTACGCTACTCGGGTCCTTCCACCACTAACTTTGCATTTGGTTTTGACCGGACGTTTAACACCATTGCAGACACCATCGGAGGCAACACTCCACTCGCCGATTGGATCATGAATACTCCATGTGCCAAGTTCAAGATGCCGCATACTGAGAAGTATAAAGGTGAGGGAGATCCGACGGAGCATGCATAGAATTTTTATGATCGGATGCACATGCAGCAGGTGACCGATTCGATCATCTATAGATTCGATCATCTATAGAGCCTTTCCTGTCACCTTGACGGGAAGCACTAAGATGTGGTGGAACTCATTGGACAAGAAGTTCATCAATAGTTTTGAACAACTCAGCCAAAAATTCGTACATCATTTTTTGGCCGACTCCCAACAGAAGAAACCCTCCCACATCTTGCTGCAAATGAGATAGAAATCCAAGGAGAGTCTTAGAGACTATTTCAAGAGATTCCAAGACAAAAGGTTGGAAGTTGACGACCCTGGCAATATGGTCGTCATGCTTCGTTCGTACTTTCAAGCACACTCCATCATTGTGCAGATAAGCCTACCCTTGAAGAAAGCCTTGGGGAGCCCGACCACCTCTGGAAGAATGGTTGCTTGGTCAATTGAGCTTAGTGAGTATGATGTGCTGTTTGAGCCCCGCACCACCATCAAAGCTCAAGCTTTAGCCGACTTCCTCATCGAATCAACCTCGCCAGATGGCGAACCAGCAGGACTTCCTCCCACAGACCAGTCTGCCCCAGTAGACAAAGAATGCAAGAAGAAACAATCGGCAACTCCCCCTGCATTCTCCACTCCCGAGTCCGACTCACCAGAGTTTGTCTCTTGGTGGCGGCTGAGGGTAGATGGATCATCGAATGAAGCCGGTAGTGGAGCAGGCGTAGTCTTGCACAGTCCTAATGGCACGATTACTGAACAATCCACGCCTTCGAATTCCCAGCCTCAAACAATGAAGCCGAATACGAAGCACTCATCGCCGGTTTAAAAGCCGCCCTGGCAGTCAAGGCTGAAAGCCTCTACATACTAACCGACTCTCAACTTGCAGTCCACTAAGTCAACAGCAAGTATGCCGCCAGAGACAAGAGGATGGCTCAGTATTTGAAGATAGTCAAGGACTTGCTAGCCCAATTCGCCAACTTCAAGATTGATCAAGTCTCTCGCGCTCACAACGCCCGAGCGGACGCCTTATCAAAACTTGCTTCAACCAGCTCCACTAACAGCTTTGGACCAATTTACACCGACTCACTTAGATGCCCCAGCATTGCAGAAGCCTCTTCGGATGTCATGCAGACCGACGTAGTTCTAGAACCCTGCTGGATGGACCCTCTTATCAAGTTTTTGACCAATGAAGTCCTACCTACCGATGCTGCGGAGGCAAGGAGCCTGCAAAGAAATGTTTGCCGCTGCCTTATGATCGACAATCAACTTTATCGGTTGTCATACCACAGCAGTGGTGTAGGACCTTATCTTCGGTGTCTCCGACCCACAGAAGCCGGCTATGTTTTGAGGGAGATTCATGAAGGCGTCTGTGGAAATCACCCATGAGCAAGATAACTAGCTCAGAAGGTCATTCGACAAGGATATTACTGGCCCACAGTAATAGCTGACTCTAAAAAGCTTGTCTCAACATGTAAGAGGTGCTAAATTTTTGTAGAAATCCCAAGAGCCACAGCTACAGAGCTGACTCCCATCTCCAGCCCTATTCCTTTCGCCCAGTGGGGACTAGATATATTGGGACCCCTCCCTCTTGCTTCAGGGCAGTGCAAGTTCCTAATAGTTGCTATCGATTACTTCACCAAGTGGATTGGAGCTGAACCCTTAGCGAAGATTGGAGAAAGCAACATCACTAGTTTTGCATGGAAATCCATTGTTTGCCGGTTCAGCGTCCCCCGTTCGTTCATCACAGACAACGGCACCCAATTCGCCAGCAAGGGATTCCAGGATTTTTGTGAAGAATGGGGAATTCGACTCAAGTTCGCCTCGGTAGCTCACCCTAAATGCAATGGACTGGCAGAAGCCGCTAACAAGTATATTCTCCAAGCCTTAAAGAAGAATGTAGACAATGCAGTTGGAAATTGGGTCGAAGAATTACCAAGCATCTTATGGTCTTACCGGACAACTCATAAAAGCTCTACTCATGAAACTCCCTTTAAGTTGGCCTATGGAGTAGAAGCAGTGACTCCCGTGGAAGTCGGCATGCCTACCATCTGCCTACAGCAATTCGATGAAGATGAAAATTCCGCGAGGCTTCAGGTAGAGCTAGACCTCATCCATGAAGTCCGAGCTACAGCATTGCGTCACCAAATTGTCAACCAGCAGCGAGTCGCCCGATACTATAATAGCAAGATCCGACCAAGAAGGTTTTGCATCAGCGATCTTGTTCTCAGAAAAGCGGCGTTCGACAAAGACACCAAGCGCGGCAAGTTGGCACCCAATTAGGAGGGACCATACACCGTCCTTGAAGAATTGCGACCAGGCACTTACCGGCTTAAAAGCCCAGATGGGAGGATACTACAACATCCATGGAACATCGAGCACCTTAGGAAGTTCTTTCAAAGATTTTTGCATTATAAATCCTACTCAAGATATTTCAAGATAAATAGACTTTTGCCCCTAACTATGAATGTCTTTCTTATATTATGCAAGGAGCGTCTTATTGACTTGGTTGCTATTGGACAGCACTTCGTTCACCACGATAGGTCGAAAATGTCCTTCTTTGCTAAAAACGAGTTGTAACAACCCAGTCTCACTTAACAAGACAGGAAAATCTCTTGGTTTAACTCGAGTTCAAGATCCCCTTCCGGCTAAGCTGAGTCAAGGAACCCTTCTTGTCAAAACGAGTCAGGGAACCCTTCTCTCCCAACCGCGACAGGCAATCTAACTCGCTCAATTAAGAAGACGCACCCCACACGTTAAGTCGAATCGGGTTGTCCAACCTCGTTAAGCCAAGCTGAGACATTCGTATCTGCTCGCCACAACAGAACAACATTAAGGCGTCTCTCGTCTTTTGGCATTGCCAGGTCGCCGCTCTCACTAGGGCCGACTCCGAAAAACAGGTTAACTCTTTGCCTAAAAAACTGAGGTCGGCCATGCCAAAAAAGACTTAGGCGCCAAGTAAGTCCTAGGCACCCGACCTACGGGTTATCAATTGCCGTGTCGCCGCCCCATCGGGCCGACTCTCAAAAACAGCTTACTCTTTACCTAAAATAGCGGTCGGCCATGCCGAAAAGACCTAGGCGCCAAGTAAGTCCTAGGCACCCGACCTACGGGTTGTCAATTGCCAGGTCGCCGCTCCCACTGGGGCCGACTCTCAAAAACAGGCTTACTCTTTGCCTAAAAAAAATGGAGGTCGGCCATGCCGAAAAATACCTAGGAGCCAAGTAAGTCTTAGGCACCTGACCTACGGGTTGTCAATTGCCAGGTCGCCGCTCCTACTGGGGCCGACTCCTAAAAACATGCTTACTCTTTGCCTAAAAAATAGAGGTCGGCCATGCCAAAAAAGACCTAGGCACCAAGTAAGTCCTAGGCACCCGACCTACGGGTTATCAATTGCCAAGTTGCCGCTCCCACTGGGGACGACTCCCAAAAACAGGCTTACTCTTTACCTAAAAAATAGCGGTCGGCCATGCCGAAAAAGACCTAGGCGCCAAGTAAGTCCTAGGCACCCGACCTACGGGTTGTCAATTGCCAGGTCGCTGCTCCCACTGGGGCCGACTCTCAAAAACAGGCTTACTCTTTGCCTAAAAAAATAGAGGTCGGCCATGCCGAAAAATACCTAGGAGCCAAGTAAGTCTTAGGCACCTGACCTACGGGTTATCAATTGTCAGGTCGCCGCTCTCACTGGGGCCGACTCCTAAAAACATGCTTACTCTTTGCCTAAAAATAGAGGTCGGCCATGCCAAAAAAGACCTAGGCACCAAGTAAGTCCTAGGCACCCGACCTACGGGTTATCAATTGCCAAGTTGCCGCTCCCACTGGGGACGACTCCCAAAAACAGGCTTACTCTTTACCTAAAAAATAGCGGTCGGCCATGCCGAAAAAGACCTAGGCGCCAAGTAAGTCCTAGGCACCCGACCTACGGGTTGTCAATTGCCAGGTCGCCGCTCCCACTGGGGCCGACTCTCAAAAACAGGCTTACTCTTTGCCTAAAAAAATAGAGGTCGGCCATGCCGAAAAATACCTAGGAGCCAAGTAAGTCTTAGGCACCTGACCTACGGGTTATCAATTGTCAGGTCGCCGCTCTCACTGGGGCCAACTCCTAAAAACATGCTTACTCTTTGCCTAAAAAATAGAGGTCGGCCATGCCAAAAAAGACCTAGGCACCAAGTAAGTCCTAGGTACCCGACCTACGGGTTATCAATTGCCAAGTCTCCGCTCTCACTAGGGCCGACTCCTAAAAACAGGCTTACTCTTTGCCTAAAAAACAGAGGTCGGCCATGTCGAAAAAGATCTAGGCGCCAAGTAAGTCCTAGGTACCCGACCTACGGGTTGTCAATTGCCAGGTCGCCGCTCCCACTGGGGCCGACTCCCAAAAATAGGCTTACTCTTTGCCTAAAAAAATAGAGGTCGGCCATGTAGAAAAAGACCTAGGCGCCAAGTAAGTCCTAGGCACCCGACCTACGGGTTGTCATTTGTCAGGTCGCCGCTCCCACTGGGGCCGACTCCCAAAAATAGACTTACTCTTTGCCTAAAAAATAGAGATCGACCATGCTAAAAAAAACCTAGGCGCCAAGTAAGTCCTAGGCACCCGACCTACGGGTTGTCAATTGCCAGGTGGCCGCTCCCACTGGGGCCGACTCCCAAAAATAGGCTTACTCTTTGCCTAAAAAATAGAGGTCGGCCATGCCGAAAAAGACCTAGGTGCCAAGTAAGTCCTAGGCACCCTACCTACGGGTTGTCAATTGCCAGGTCGCCGCTCCCACTAGGGCTGACTCCCAAAACTAGGCTTACTCTTTGCCTAAAAAAAAGAGGTCGGCCATGCCAAAAAAGACCTAGGTGCCGCGCAAGTCCTAAGTACCTAATTTACGGGTCGTCTCAGCATCAACAAAAAAAGCGAAAAAATAATTATGGCACGGCTACGGCTCGTTTAGACACAAATTACACTCACCTTGTTCTATTGACCGACTCAATTCATTTGGCCTTTTGGCCGACATGCGCATTATTCACCATAATATGGGATAATAAACGATTTTGTTTTTACCGAGTACCTGAATCCGTGTCGCAATTGACACTACATGCTAATTAGATGAAAGAAAACAAGCTGAATAAAGTTTGGAGTGGTCGACACAAAGAAGTGCAAAACAAAAATTTTCATTTATAAGTTAACAATGTCGACAAATATACAACAATCTTTTTGACCAAACAAAAGCGCAAAAGAACTAGACACCTAAAAAGTGCCTAAGTAACCCTAACTACGACCACCACCATTGTCGCTGTCCCTCTCATCATCATTACCGTCCTCATCCTCATTGCCATCTTCACCCTCATCCTCATCATCGTCATTGCCGCTCTCCTCGACGTCTAGCTTCACTCCTGCTCCCCTCTCCTCAAGACCCTGCAGGATGGGCAGACAACTCTGTACTCAGGGGGGTAGATAGGACCGAAGGTGGAAGAACATTGGAGGGAAACTGGGCCTTCAGGTAATCAAAGTCGGCCTTGACGGCCAACGACAACTCGACCTTCCCCATTGGCCCATGCCGATAGGTCTCAATAGTCTCCCTCTTTCCCTCCTCTGACATAACGAAGTCGAGAAGGGTCTCAATGGATCGGACATCAGCTAAGGCAGCTTGATGAGCCGTCCTCGACTCCTCCAACTTGACCTTCAAGCTTTGGAGGGCGAGTTGTTCGGAGTGGAGACTCTCCTCAGCCGACAACTTTTTGCACTTTTCAGCCTCAACTTGATTCTCCAACTGCTCAACTTGCTCCCTCCACTCCGAAATCTCCCTTTTGGAGCCCTCGACCGTCTTCTCAAGTTTGGCCACCTCGTCTTTTAGCTTCTTTATGGTGACCGTCTGTTTTGAGATGTGAGTCTAAAGATTAACAATCTCAGATTGCTTCATCTCCAACTCACTACGCCATTTGGCGTCCACCCCTTCCTTCTCCGCCCCTAGAACGGCTGCCCTCTTCTCAGCCTCTTCTCGACCTTCCTTCTCTTGAGTGAGCTTCTTCGACAGCTCATCGTTAACTCTCATCACATAGGCGAGACAATAGAAAAGCTCCTCCCTAATCAGGGCCCCTCAAATTTGGTAACTCTGGAGGGCCAGCCTCAAGCCAGTCGAAGGCACCTCCTTCAAGAGTTCAAGATCCCTCGAAGTGAAAACTATTGGCGTGACAAGTTGAGCCCTTCCCGACAGAGACACTGAATCTTCCTTATCAAGGAAGCGGCTGGGGACAAACCTATCATCCTCGGGGGGCTCCTCCTTGGACACATACCCCTCCCATAAATCACCAATAAGGAAAGCTCGAAGTTCTTTCCACCTTGAACCGCTAATCTCAGCAACCCGATGAAAGAAAGGAAGCTGAAAGCCTAAACTCTCAAGCGGACATGGAGGAGATACCCCCGGTGCCGATTCGTCCGAGACGGCCGACTCTTTACCCGGCCTGCGAGTCGACTCAGGGATAACAATGACCCCGGCCTGTTCTAAAGGGATCTCCGTGTCTCTTTTTTCTCTTCCCTGTCGACCTCTGTCAGTTGAACAAATGACAACCCTGCCGTCCTCAAGGAGGCATGGTCAAACAAATTGTGGATCTCCCGAGACCCAGAATATTGTCGGATCTTCTCTAGATCCTGCTTTTCATTGGCCGAGAGTGGGAGAGATTTCAACTTTTCCTTTTCAATCTCCGACCACGATCGACAAGCCAGGATTGGGTCGACTCCGAAGACCCAAACAAACCTCTCCTTCCAATCATTATTGGAGTCGGGGATGTTGACTAGCTTGTTGCCCACATACCCGAAGAAGAAGTGAGCGTCTTTCTTGGTCGCCTTCACCGTGACCAAGTGGCTGAACAGCTGCAAGGTTGGTTCAACCCTTACTCGGTGGCATATCACCAAAAATGCCATAATTGTTACTATGGCGTTGGGTGTGAGCTGCATTGGGGAGATCCCCAACCGCTCGCAAACCCTTCTCACGAACTGAGGAAGGGGAAACCGTAACCCATACTCCATATGGACTTTATACAGCGGCGCTTTATCGGCGCCATGCTCATGAACGGCGTTGCTCCTCTCCAGCAAGGACAGCTTGAACTCTGCTGGAAGATCATACCTCTTGTATAGACCCTCCAATTCTTCTTCCTTCATCTTCGTGTGCCAAGAATTAAGCAAACTGATCCTGTCAACTGGAGCAGAAGAAGAAGCAGCCATGGCGGTGAGTTTGAAATTCGGAAAGATGGAGAAAGGGGAAATAAATTTTTCAGGAGGCGTAAAGAGAGTTCTCAATAGAGAATAAGTATATATATAGGCATCCAGAGGGACCACGTGGCGGCTTTTAGATGAACTATCAATTCCAAGATCGGCGGTCAAGATTGATTTCTTGAATCTGAACCGCCTTACGGAAATCGAAACGCCAACCGCCTTTAATACCCCACATCGTTTCGCTCAGAAATCAAAGCAACGCTGATGGTAAAAGTACTGCTAACGTCATACCCCTTTCTCCTACAGTGACTCCTTCCGATCACGTCTTGGAAATCAAGCTTACCTATGGCTTGGGGGCCGACCGACCTTGACTGGTCGACCCAACGAACAAACAAATAGGAAAAAACCCAAGTCCTTGGGAAATCGACTCCAAATTAATGAACCACTTCTATGAATTCATTCAAACTAGAAAAGCTGGAAAACCCACCGAGCAATGAAACCACGTCACTTAACTCGTCGAGTTGTTCGGGCTACTAGCATACTACAGATAATAACAAAGAAAATCTTAAAATCACTTCAGATGGCGAAAAGGACTTTTATTTATATCTTTGAAAATGAATACAAGAAAAGACACATGTTACATAATATAGCTGATATCGTAAACCTAAACTGCGAGAGATCCAAGTCGGCTCTAAGAGTAAGAGGCAACAAGACGTTCGTAGTCGGGGGAGGAGTCGAAGGGAGGTCATGCACTATCTCATCGCTTTTTCTCTCACTCGAACCCTCACCAATGCTCTAGCCGGTCCCATCAGACGAGCAGTCGGCCGATAACTCTGCCTCTCCCCCGGATCCCTCCTCTGCTTCGTCCCCACCTACATCATAACCTGCTCCTGCTTCCTCAAACCTGGTGAGGAGGCTTACATTATTAGCTATGCTCGGAGGATACTTGAGCCGACCAGGAAAGTCTTGATATTTGGCAGGAAGTTGCTTCACCACAAAGCCACTACCCGCCTTGCAGGCCAATGCCACCTCGATTTTCCCCATCGAGCTGTTGCAGAACTCACAGGCCGACTCTTTGTAATGACTGCTGACCGGTAATCATCGGATTCCAAGTATCCTGTTTGGTGTAAAAATTTACTCTCGGATTTGTATTGGTCGAATTGTTTGTTACAAATCAAGAATCGTTTTTTACAATAGAAGCGAAGGGAATGCCCTTCTTATTTAACGTGGGTTCGTCGGTGGTGATAGGATGCCTCCCTCGATGCTCGAGTCGAGTTTGCTTCTCTTGGACGATCCGATTTAAATTGCGGTCGAGCTTCAGTACGCAGTAGAAGCTCCGGCGTGGTCGAGTTCTGTTCTACCCGAGCTTGCTTGGATAGGGCTACAATGCAAGAGTTTGCAAGGAGCTCGAGAGCCTCCAAATCTGAGGATTCAGATGAAGTATACTTCAACAATCCAAGCTTTCGCTCAAGACTGAGCTAATGGAACAAGAGAGCAAGGCACGATCTAGTCCTCTCCAGCAGCTAGCCCCTTCTCAACTCTTTAGCCCAGTAGCCAGCCTCACTCCTTTTCAGCCCACCAGCCTTTCAATTGTTCTCCCCCCTAATTCGCTGGCTAAGGAGGCTTATAAATAGGTAAAGGGATGGCATAGGCCACCACTTTGACTTGTGGGATGTGACCACTAATGGGTGACGAGCACCATGCCCTCCTCTAGCTGTGGGATGTGACCACTATAGAGGTAATGAGAGCCATGCCTCATCATTACCCAGGATGTGGAGAGTGGGTAGGCCCACTTCCATAAGCAAGTAGCCACTTGCACTATTGAACAGTGGCAGGCGAGCAGAAGCTGTTCGCCTTCGAGGCGAGCTTGCTAAAAGCGAGGTCAAGCTGGTGAGCCTCTCCAGTGTGGTGGTGTTAGATCTTGTGGCGGGCTTGGCGTCTGGCCGGGATCAACTGGCGAGCCCCTCCAGCTTGTGGTGGTGTTAGATCTCATGGCGGGCTTGGCGCCTGGCCGGGGTCAACTGGCGGGCCTCTCCAGCGTGTGGTGGTGTTAGATCTTGTAAGCGGAGCTTGGCGTCTGGCCGGGATCAAGCTGGCGAGCCCCTCGGCTTGTGGTGGTGTTAGATCTTGTGGCGGGCTTGGCGCCTGGCCGGGGTCAGCTGGCGGGCCTCTCCGGCGTGTGGTGGTGTTAGATCTTCTTGGCGAACTCCTCCTGAGCGAGCTTGGCGCACAGGCGGGGTTAAACTTGTGCCGACGAGTTCACCTAACAGGCGATGTTGAGCTCATGCGGGCAAGCTCAATGAGTGGGACGACCTCGTACGGGCGAGTTCGTCAAACAGGGATTGTTGAGCTCTTGCGGGCGAGCTCACCCAATAAGCTATGTTGAGCTCGTGTAGGCGAGCTCATTAAATGAACTGTGTTGAGCTCATGCAGGCAAACTCAAGCCCTTGGCTGACGGGGTTGGCAGTTTTCCCCACCTACATGACCCCCTTCAAAGTTTTCAGACCTAAATCAAGTTGCATGTGGTCTGGAGCACTTTGAATGAAGAAGATCATCGTTCACTGGTCAGGGTGCATCTGACCATTCTTCGGATGAGCGGAGCTCTTCAGGCGAGCTTGCTAAAGTCCTGGCGGACCCAAGCATCAGGCAAGTTGATTTGCTTGGTGGACGGATCCCATCGTCATGCGAGCTCTAGCTGCATCCAAGCGAGTTTGAGGCAGCGAAAGACGAGCCACGTGTTCTCTTGTCGTCTAAAGCAGTGTGTGCATGTCAGATCACATCAAATGTGACCTGACGAGGGGCGCCTCGTCTTCATGCCCTCGATCTGAGCCGTAGATTTGGCGCTACTTCAATCTCGCCCTTCGTTTGGACCAGAGATCGTGCCCTAACCGCCAGATCTTGGCCATTCGTGCAGAATTCGGAACGTCCCGCCTTATTCGTGGCCGTTCGATTCGAACTGCCGAATCGAACCACTGTGAACGAGCGAGCTGTTGAACCTCGACCGTTGAAATTCCCCTATAAGAGTCGATCGTCTCCCTCGTCGAGAGATTCATGCACTCTCGAACTCTTTGCTCAAGTTTTCCAAAAGAAAACCAAAGCTTCTCATCTTTGCCTTTGCCATGGCCTTCAAAAAGACTGTCTCTAAAGGAAGAAGGACTGCTTCCTCTTCTTCTCGTGCTGTCAACGCTGCTGCCGCCACCGTCGGTGTGGCTCGAACTCCCTCTGGTAAGCTTCAGGGAGGAGACATTGAATATAAATAGTTTTTGTTTATTTGTGGCGGGCTTCGTCTATTCAGGCGAAGTTCCGCTGTTCGAATCAAGCTCAGTCATGTTTGGCGAGCTTGCTTGTCAGGCGAGCTCCTTTCTGGTGAGCTTCGTCATGTTAGGCGAACTTCAATAGCTCGTCTGCATAGCGGAGTTTGCCTACGGACTGGGGTCGCGCCTGTCTTCAGGACTTGGTCCTTTTGAACTTTTTAAGCTGATGCTATTCTTTCTTTTGCGTCTCGCAGCTCGAGAGGGGGTTCCGCCTGGTAGGTCACACAACTTGAGATCTTCTGGGAAGAGGTCTCTCACCGCAGAGCAGGCGGATCGTTACGAGGCGTTGGCTCGTAAGAGGAGTTCCTCTAGACCTAGCCCTTTGAACCCTGAGCCTATTGTGAGTTCTGACGATGAGGAGGAGGACCGAACTAACCCCACGCCTGCCTGGTCACATACTCCTCAACCTCAGTGTAAGCCCAGTTTCCTTGACCTGGCCAGCATAGGGGGTTATGGATGGAAGCCGCCCGTTGACCTCGATGGGCCTCTCCCTCGGGTTCGACCCATCGCTAAAATTGCTCCAGTCGGGGAATCTCGTCACGACTCAAGTTACATTAGGGTCTCCTCCGGTGGCGGAGAATGTTAAAGCAGGCAATCTCCATCATGAATGAGAATCAGATCTTTTTTTCATCTGATTGTCTTGTCTCGAATGATGTGTACGCGTGGTCTTCGGCTCTTATCCCCTTAACTGACTGACTCTTAGAATTTTTAGCAAACCCTCAGCTATTAACGGGTTTGATTTGCCTTTACCGATTACCATTTGAATCGGGCTAGCCATACTATTCCCCTCAGTATGATGAGTTGTCGAGAAGTTTCGTTTAGACTTAACGCTAAAACTTCTTCTCTACCCTTAACCGTGTGAGGCGTCGGGTTGGGATAACTATAACTGTTAAGTCGTAATCAGGTTGGGCCGTGTTGTTGATCGCAACAGCTCAGCCCGGGTTGACCGGTCACTCGCGAGAGTGGCTGGGATGGAGTGTCGAAGGGGCACATCGCTTGGTAGGCCGATATTGATGAACTACGCCATTTGCGGGAATGACGGTGTTAGGATAATCAAATCGTTCAGGGACATATGAGTGTGACGATTGATTGATATAGTAGCTCATCGCGTGGTAGGCTACTACCCATCGATTATTCTAATAAAATTAGAGCGCCGCGAAAAGGATCGAGCCGTTCGAGGGGCGTCGTGTGTGATGGCCCGATCGGCAGCGTCATTTGCGGGAATGACGGTGCGGACTATCAGAGGTGATTGTTAACATGACAGTTATGTGGACCCACCATCCTATTGACGAGGATTGGAGGGGGAATTCGTCAGAGGTGGTTATTAACCTGACAAGAATTAGTTGCGAACAGGGCAACTTTGAGGACCCACCATCCTATTGAAGAGGATGAGAAGGTTGATCGTCAGAGGTTTAGTGTTAACATGACAGTGGGAGTGATCCCGACGTCCTGTTGAAGAGGACCGGCGGGAGAATTTTGGAGGGGATTATCATAGATTTTGGTACCATGATAATCTTGTGGTCTTAATTGTTTAAAATCTTGACCGAGTGAGAGAGTTGGTTGTCAGAGGTGGTTGTTAACATGACAATTTGGTGGGCCTGTCGTCCTGTTGAAAAGAATCGACGGGAGAAATATGATCTTGGTCCTAACTGTTTGAAGGTTTGACCAGGTGGGAGCGGGAGTAACACAGACCGTTCCGGGTCTTAGTGTTTCCTCCTGAAGAGTGGTCCTCTCGTTCGTGGAAGGAATCGAAGAAGGGAATTATGTCATTGATCTATGACTGTAGAAAATTTCGACCAAGTCAGGGTAAGGAACAGTTTAGCCTCATGCACTAGTTGGAGGATAGGGAGCAGTTTAGCCTCGTATACCAGTCGAAGGTTAGGAAGGAGCAGTTTATACTCATGTACTTGTCGGAGTATTATAGTTGTAGGAAGACTATGGGTAGTACTTCTTCAGGAATTTGCCATTGATGGGCATCATGATCTTGTCACCGTTTGGCTTGATGAGGTGATAGGCCCTGTTCAAATAGACTGTCTCTACTACGAATGGACCTTCCCATTTGGGCTGAAATTTCCCTTTCTTCTTGGAGTTGAGGATCATTGGCCGTCGGACGGCTAAGACCAACTCTCCTTTCTGGAAAGACCGGTGTTTGACCTTCTTGTCGAAAGCCTTAGAGATCCGGGCTTGGTAAAACTCGATGTGCTGTTGAGCTTCAAGCCGCTTCTCGTCTAACGCCTCTAGTTCCGCAAGACGCCGCCGATGATTCTCGTCATTCGACATCCCTGTCGCAAGTGCGACATGCAAGGATGGGATCTGAATCTCAAGTGGTAATATGGCTTCACAACCGTACACTAATGAGTAAGGCGTGTTGCCGGTGGGAGTACGAACTGTAGTACGATACGCCCACAAGCTTTCACCGAGCTTTTCATCCCAATCGCGCTTGCTATGGGATGTTAGTTTGGTCAGGATCTTGATGATCGTCTTGTTGAAGGCTTCAGCTAACCCATTGGCTGATGGGTTGTAAGCCGTGGTTGATAGGTTCTGTATTATGAATTTGTCACAGAACCGGGTGAATGCGAGACTAACGAACTGCGGTCCGTTCTCATGGATGATGCATCTCGGGACGCCGTACCGGTATATGATATGGTGTTTGATGAACCTTATCACACTACTGGTCTTGACTCTCGCAAGGGGACTGCTTCAGCCCTTTTGGAAAAGTAGTCGGTTATCGCTAGGATGAAGCGATGCCCCTTTGCTGATGGCGGAGATATTGGACCGACGACATCCATGCCCCATGTTTCGAATGGCTATGAGGTCACTGTCGAATGCAGGTCCTCGGGCGGTTGCCGAATGTAATTAGCGTGGATCTGGCACGCGTGGCAATGCTTGGCATAAGCAACAGCGTCACTGACCATCTTAGGCCAATAATAGCCTATTCTCCGTAGGCGGTCCCAAAGTTTGGGTCCCGGTTGGTGGGCGCCGCAGATACCATCATGGGCTTCCCATAAGGCCTTCTGTACTTCTGTCAATGCAAGACATCGAAGCAACATGCCGTCATATGACCTTCGATATAATGTCTTCGTCATCGAGTAGAAGTAAAATCTTGGTGCACATCTGCGAACAGAATCTCGCTCCTTAATGTCTTTGGGTAGTATACCGTATAAGACGTAGTCGATGATGGGGAAATGCCAGTCTCTTGGCTCCAATTGGCTTGTGCCACGGTGGTATGTTCACCTCAGGGCTAATGCAGTCGAAAGAGTCATCGGCTTACCTTGATGGCGTGTTGGCTCGTCCCTGATGGTTGAGCCAAGTTAGCTGCCAACGAAGCTAAGGCATCTGCGTGCGTGTTCTTGGAACGGAGCACATGTTCGATGTGAAAACTATCGAACGACCTGGCTAGTTCGATAGCCTGGCGATGACACAGGATCAAATCATCATTTCTGACGTCATATTCTCCTATCATCTGTCTGACGATAAGCTGAGAATCGCCATAAGCCTCGAGGTGTTTCACTCCCAGCTCTTTGGCCAGGTTGAGTCCGATGAGTATCGCGTTGTACTCAACCACATTGTTGGAACATGGCTCTGTTAGAGAGAAGGCTTGGGGTAATACATAGTTTTATGGAGAGACCAAGACCACCCCCACTCCTGCAACGATAGACCCGCTGGTCCTTACTCGAGATGCGCCATCAAAGTACAGTCACCAGATCTCTTCCTGTGAGGTTGTGTTGACCTCATGGGTTTCATCTGGCATGTCTTCGAACAACTCCATGTTTGACCCGAGCGGGTGGCTGGCCATGAGACCGCAGATTGCTTGCCCTTTAACAGATTTTGTGGCATGAAATGGATATCCTACTGGGACAGCAAGAGCGCCCACCTTGCCAGGCGCCAATTTAGGGACCCGGGTTGTGTCATGAAGACTCGGATAGGGTTCATCCTTGAGATGACATGAATAGTCTAACCGATGAGGTAGTGTCATATTTTCTGAATTGCAAACACCAGGGCCAGGCACTCCTTTTCGACCATGGGGTACCGTCGTTCGGCTCCCTGCAAAGTCCTACTCAGATAATATATGCCCTGCTCGTGCCCGGTGTCGTCATGTTGTGCTAGGAGTGCAGCCAGGGAGTGCTCCATCGTTCGCACATATACGAGGAAAGGCTTCCCCGAAACTGGAGCCGCCAGGACAGGTGGGTTCGAAAGATAATTCTTGATCTCTTCGAACGCCTGTTGGCACGACTCATCCCATGTAAATGACACTCCCTTCTTCATCAGTTTAGAGAAGGGTTGGCATTTACCCGAAAGATTTGCGATGAATCTTCGGATATATGCCAAACGTCCTTGCAGCCCTCTCAATTCCTTGAGATTCCTGGGTGGTTGAAGTTCTTTGATGGCTCATACTTTATCGGGGTCGACGTAAACCGCCTTTGTCGTGACGACGAAACCAAGAAATTTGCCACTTGTCATCCCTAAGAATGATTTCGTAGGGTTCATCTTTAGTTGATGTTTGCGCATGGTGTCGAATACCGTTCTCAGATCTCGCAGGTGATCGTCCTTGTTACGACTTTTCATGACCAAGTCATCCACGTAGCATTCGACTGTCTTTCGTAGATGGTCTTGGAAGATGGTGCTCCTGGCGCGCTGATAGGTCGTGCCGGTGTTCTTGAGTCCGAATGGCATAACCGTGTAACAATATATCCCCACTGGAGTTCTGAATGAAGTATGTTTTTCATCTTCAGGGTGCATTTTGATTTGGTTGTACCCTGAAAACCCGTCCATGAATGACATCCTTTTGAACCCGCACGTGTTGTCGATGATGACATCTGCGATGGGCAAAGGGAACTCGTCTTTAGGGCAAGCGGCATTGAGGTCCCTATAGTCGATGCAGATTTTGATTGTGCCATTTTTCTTTAGAACCGAATGATGTTCGCCACCCAATCTGGATGCTGTTCCTCCCTGATGAAGCCCGCCTCTATGAGTTTTTTTATTTCCGCCACAATCGCTTCCATAATCTGCGGGCAAAACCGTCTTTGCTGCTGCTTGACGGGTTTGGCGTCCAGATTAATATTAAGATGGTGCATGGCAATCTAAGGATCGAGGCCGAGCATGTCCTCATAATTCCATGCGAAGACGTCAACATATTCCCTGACGAGGGATATGAGGTCTTCCTTCTCTTGGGGAGGTAAGCTGGCGCTGATAAATTTGGGTTTGGGGTTGGCCTCATCTCTCATATTTACCTTGAGGATTTTATCCTCGGTGGGCAGCTCTCACTGTTCGAAACGACCGTTCCATTGGGCATTGATGTGGCGGTCCCATGCTTCATCATGAAGCGGGATTTGCTCGTCCACTTGGATCTCGACGGTATTGACCGTAGTCATGTTGACTATGAGGCTCGTGAACCAGTCTCTGATACTGACGTCCGAATCCCATGCTGAGGAGGCCTACGATTGACCCTCTGAGCGAGTCTCGCTGGGTACCTTGTCAAAATGGCAGCACAATTCTGAGGAGGAGGAGGCATAACCTAGCCCTCTTCGGGTTCTATCGTAGTAATCGTCGGGCTTCCCTTTTGGCACGTGAACGGGCGGTTGGGGATTCTCACGCCTTTCTTTGTAGTTCAATCCTTCTTTGTGGACGAAGTCATAACCCATGCCTTCCATCATGCGCTTTGCGACCTGGCTGTAGTGTGTGAATTGCGGGGCAGGTTCATCGTCCCCCGAGTCATCCCACATCGTATGCGTGGGTAAGTCGATCCTTCCAAAGATGATCTCTTGTTGATAATCACTTCGGGCGGGTATGACAAAGATAGATTGCGATGACTCAATCATCATGCATCGAGCAACACCGCGAACACCACGAGGCAAGTCGCGGGGAAGGATTCTTGGTCAACCACGAAATCAGTCACGAACTCGGCAGTTAGTTTCTGAACTAGACGAGGAGTAAACGAATCCAAGATCTTCATTTAGGGTGAGCCCGTTTGGCTCATCCTAGTTGGTTATAACAAGGCCTCCGTAACCGATTACAATGGGTTCAATGTCATTAAAGACAAGACCCTCATTATCCTCAGACTCACAGTCGGCCTCATTACCGCTATTCGGGTCTCCGACCGGTGCCTCATGGCCCGATTCAGAGTCTTGGTAGAGCAAAGAGTCGGTAAAGTAATTCTCCACCCCTTTGAAGGGCTGCTTGTTAGCCAACACTGTTTTCACTTGACCATTACTGTCCACATACTTTAGGCATTGATGCAAAGTGGATGGGACGATGCAGTTACCATGGATCCATGGTCGGCCCAATAGCATGTTGTAGGAAGGCTCTGCGTCGATGACATAGCAGGTTACTTCTATCTTCATATTACCTAACTGGCACTTGAGGCGAATCTTCCCAAGCGGTCGCGTCCCAGTGGCGTTGAAGTCAAAAATAGTGGTAGTCGTTGTAGACAACCGTTTCTGAGGTATCCCCAAGGACTTGATAAGTGTCAAGGGGACAATGCTCAACGCCGATCCTGGGTCCACTTGGATTCTATCCACTTTGAAAGAGTCGACATATCCCGTGAAGTAGAGGGGTTGGTCGTGAGACGTGCTGTTGATGAGCATATCTTCAGGAGTGAAGGTGATGCAGGGGATCTGCCGTTTGGACGCCTGGCAGCATTGTGGACACCCTCTCTCCGCCTCTCCTTCAGGGATGGGTGAAAAGTGTGTGGTAAAGGCTTCTGAGTCGGTCAGGGGCTCTCGCATGAGTCTCGGAGTAGACTTTGATAGACGCAGAGCTCATACAAGGTGATCCTGGCCGGGATGTTAGCTAGTTGGGCGATCGTCAAACCGAAAGGACGGATTGTTCAAGCTCAGTCTGTCGGCATTTGCTTGGGGTGCTGGTGACGATCCTGCCGGTGGCCTCCTTAGGTTTTCTATCGCCGGAGGATAATTCTTAGCGAAGTCCTTTTCTGCTCTCATGACGAACACCGCTGCCTCTTCATCGGAGTCGGTGAGGGTTGCTACCCCCCGTTCATCTCCATCCGAAATTGCCGAGATGACATTGCAGAGTTTACCCCTCTGTTTGCCTTTCTGCATTGGTTTGGAAGTCCACTGCTCATCTTTGAGGAGATCAGGGTGAACCCACATGACTTGTCCTGATGGTAAAGTCTGTGGCACCAAACCCTTTTCCTGCTGGTTGTGAGGATCGGTGTTAATGATCCTCAGCTCTGCCTTGGGAATAGGTATGATACCCGCTGGTGTGTGGACTTCAGGGAGGCCTATTCTGAATTTTAAGGTGACCATGTTCGTGGTCACCTTCTTTTGGACTTTCTCCTTTTTCAAAACTCCGACAATCAAAGAGGGCTTGGAGTTTGTCCTTGAGGATATAACACTTGGCAGTCGGATGACCAACAAATCGGTAAAACGCGCAGTAGTTTGGGTCATTCGTCTTGCCCACTTCTTCAGGCCTTGTGACCTCTGGAAGTTTAATCCTATTGCTCTGAAGGAGAGTGTCGAAGATAGGCACCACCCAATCTTCTTTGAAGTCGTAGTGCTTTTGACGGCGTTGCTCAAGCGGCTTGGATTTCTGGCGTTGCGCCGTCTTGCGGACTAAATTAGAATCAACAGCCATGGTCTCCTTCCCCTTTGACCGAGGAGTGTTTCTGGGAAAAGCCAGTTCAGAAGTTCCCTTTCTGTGTTGAGGCTCTTCGGCTTCCAGACGCTTAATCATGTTTTCTACCTGCTCGCCTTGGCGAACAAGTTCCTTCCATGTTCGGGTTTCCACAGCGCCGATCTTGGACAAGATGCTGATCGAAAGGTTATTGCGGTACATCTCGATCAGTGTGGTATCAGAGACTTGGTCCCGGCAATGTAGTGACCGATTCCTGAACCTCTTCACGAATTCATTGACCGATTCTGTTTTCTTTTGCTTCTCGGCAAGTAGGGTCACCATCGAAACTTCAGTGTCATCGTCGAAGAAGCGGGCCAAGAACAACTTTTCCAAGTCAGCCCGTGATTTGATAGAGCCGGGTTCGAGCTTGCGGAACCATTCAAAAGCTACTCCCTTCAGGGTGTCAAAGAACAACCACGTGAGGATGGGATCATTCCCAGTGAGAAATCCTGTCTGGGACAAGAAGTAGTAGATGTCTTTGTGAGGAGATCCCTCCCTTTGGCTGAGGTCAACCCATAGGCTTGAATTTTCTTTGGATAGGGGCGTATCCCACTCGATTATTAGATATGGCCGGACCACCCCCAGCTCGTTCATGTTCTTCTGGAGTTTCAGGGCGTCGAGTTGATTCTGAAACTCGTCAAGCCTTTTATCTCGAGGAATGCTGCCAGATTGCGAGGCCCTTCCCAAAGCTCTGGAAGAGTAGCCAGAAAGTGACCTGTGATCATCTTCATCGTCGGTCGCGTGAGAAGTGAGCTCCCATTCTTGATTCTTCCATCCTCTTGGTCAATTTCGTGAGGCCCTCTTCTTCTTTTTCGGTAGCAATTGTTCCATCATTTCCTTCATGGAGTCGATGGCGGCTTGCTGTTTGGACATTGCGGCTTGCTGTTCTTCAAACCTCCTGGTCCACTCCTCGGAACCTTCGGCCATGTGCACCCTCGCGTGCTTGCCATAAGCCGAGCTTGAAGTCTGAGACGTTGCCTCCGCTGAGCAAACTTCATCATCATTGTCAGGGATAGAGTTTAGCCGTGTGTAGTCAAATGGGATGGCTGCGCCGGTTTGGATACGTGTATGCTAGAAAACACCTTCACGTTCCATTGGGAGGTACCCCGGTCTTAATGAAAACTCTGGATCTGAAGAATCCGAGTACTTGGCTTTATCCTTCCCCGTCATGTTGACAAAGGCAACCGGTGGCTCCGGATCATCAGTAGCTCATTTCCTCCGAAGATTGTGCCCTCGGCGGGGAGGCCTTGCTCTTGGATGTGGCTAAGAAAGTCTTTCAAATGCTGATGACTTAGGTGCACATTGACAGTCAGCAAGCACCGCCTGGATAAGTCTCTCACAATGGCACTGAGGATTTGCATCTCGAAGTGTGCGCTTGTGAGTCAGATGATCCCTGAGGTCTCCTGTAGGTTGATGATGACAACCCCCAGTGCCAGAAGGATCAGCTGTACATTTGGGTGTAGAGAGCTCAGGAGAACCCAAGCGAGAACACTCTAGAATTTCTTCGTGTGCTGAATTCCGGCGAACTCGTCTTGTCAGGCGAGATATCGCGCTCTGGCGAGCTTCGACCCACTGGCCGGCTCTAGCCGCTTGTTTCCCTAGGAGACGCTCTCCTGTTGGATCAACTTTTGTTTTGCCTTGTTGTTGAAGGCTTGCTTTCAGGCGGGCTTGATGGGGTTCGCCTGTGCAGTGGTTGCCGTCTGCGGAGTGAAGTTCACCCGTTGTGCGAAGCTCGCCTATCTCAGGTAATCCACCAGATCTGGAATAGTGGTTTGATGAGTGAAGCTCACCTGGTTTGGCTGGCTCGCCTGCTTTGTTGCTGGACCGTGGCTTAAGCGATATCTTAGAGCTCGCCGGTTTAGGGACTTGGCCACGGGCTGGCTTCGCTGATAGGTGGGCTCGGTGGTTTCGCGATGCACTGTTTTGCTTGGCTCGCCTGCATGAGGAACCTCACTGCTGGAGTGAAGATCATTTAAAATGCCAAATTCGCCAATTTTGGGAATCTTGCTACCAGAGTGAAGCCCGCCTGTACAAGTGGGCTCGCCTGATTTAGGCAGTCCGTCAAAACCGTGCGCTTTACATTTCGACTCAGCTTTCTTTAGGCTTGAATAGTAATTCAGGCCATCAAGGGAGATGGAGGCTACTACTTCCCTGCGTGCGCGAGCTTGTCGTCATCTCCGCTTGGCTCTCTTGGAGAGGGGGAAGTTCGTATCGACGGTGAAGGCATGATCCGCACCGAGACGAATTGTAATCCCCTCCATGCGAGATTGCGTGGGTTGCTTAGCAACCCAACGGGTAGTCTCTTGGCTTGCATTTTCGGCCATTGGTTCGGCCTTGACTGGCTTGGGGGAGATAGAACCCCCTGCAGGTACTCGGGTAGAGTTCTTGGGCATGGCTGCCTCGGCTACTTGGGGCTGGGCCACATGCACAACTCTGTGGTATCGGCGAGAAGCCTTACCGCTAGAGGAGGAAGAAGACAAGTACTCTTCGTCCTTAGCTTGATCGAACTCAATCATGAGGGACTCGACTGTCGTCCCCTCTGCAATGTCTTCGAATTGCGCCACCACCATCTCGATTGAGGAAACGGTTGCTCCCACTGTGGTCGCCATCCTCTGTTTGGTGTAAAAATTTACTCTCGGATTTGTATTGGTCGAATTGTTTGTTATAAATCAATAATCGTTTTTTACAACAGAAGCGAAGGGAAGGCCCTTCTTGTTTAACATGGGTTCGTCTGTGGCGATAGGATGCCTCCCTCGATGCTCGAGTCGAGTTTGCTTCCCTTGGACAATCCGATCAAAATTACGGTCGAGCTTCAGTACGTAGTAGAAGCTCCGGCGTGGTCGAGTTCGGTTCTACCCGAGCTTGCTTGGATAGGGCTGCAATGTAAGAGTCTGCAAGGAGCTTGAGAGCCTCCAAATCTGAGGATTCAGATAGAGTCTACTTCTACAATCCAAACTTTTGCTCAAGACTGAGCTAATGGAACAAGAGAGCAAGGCACGATCTTGTCCTCTCCAGTAGCTAGCCCCTTCTCAACTCTTTAGCCCAGCAGCCAGCCTCACTCCTTTTTAGCCCACCAGCCTTTCAATTGTTCCCCCTAATTCGCTGGCCAAGGAGGCTTATAAATAGGCAAAGGGATGGCATAGGCCACCCCTTTGACTTGTGGGATGTGATCACTAATGGGTGAGGAGCACCATGCCCTCCTCTAGCTGTGAGATGTGACCACTATAGAGGTAATGAGAGCCATGCCTCATCATTATCCAAGACGTGGAGAGTGGGTGGGCCCATTCCATAAGCAATGCTTGCTGCTTGTTCCAGTGGCTGTGGCGAGCAAAATATTCGCCTTCGAGGCGAGCTTAGAAACTATTCGCCTTCGAGGCGAGCTTAGAACAAAGCGGGGTCAACTGGCGGGCCCCTCTAGCATGTGAGATGGTGTTCGTCTTGTAGGCGGGCTTGGCGATAGGCGGGGTCAACTGGCAGGCCCCTCCAGCATGTGAGCTGGTGTTCGTCTCGCAGGCGGGCTTGGCGCACAGGCGGGGTCAACTGGCGGGCCTCTCCAGCGTGTGAGCTGGTGTTCATCTTGCAGGCGAACTCCTCACAGGCGAGCTTGGCGCACAGGCGGGGTTAAACTTGCACCGACGAGTTCACCTAACAGGCGATGTTGAGCTCATGCGGGCGAGCTCAACGAGTGGGATGACCTCGTGCGGGCGAGTTCGTCAAACAGGGATTGTTGAGCTCTTGCGGGCGAGCTCACCCAATAAGCTATGTTGAGCTCGTGTAGGCGAGCTCATTGAATGAACTGTGTTGAGCTCATGCAGGCGAACTCAAGCCCTTGGCCGGCGGGGTTGGCAGTTTTCCCCGCCTACATATCCGACCTTGCCCTCTGCCTCGCGTAAAGACTCCTTGAGCTGAGCACATTCGTCTAACAGCTTCTGCTTAGCTAACAACTCTTCTTCTAATCGCGCCCTAGCATGCTGAGCGACTTGCTTCTCGAGACCCGCTTGCGTCACAGCCAAGTCTCGCTCTCTCAAAGCCTCGTTGAGGGATCCCAAACCCTCATTACTGCTCTAAGGCCTCTGCTTTAACTGTCGGACTTCTGCTGACAATTGTACATTGGCCAACTTAAGCTCCGCAATTGTGTGCTCCTTCACTTCCATCTCTCGACGCTAGTCATCGAGCTCAGCTTGCTTAGCAGAAAGTTCCCTGACAACGTGGTCGAGCTCATCATCTTCGCTCACCCCTGAGGCTACGTGCTTCTTACAGAGTTGTTCATAAGCGCGATGACCCTCAGCCAGCCGACTGTATATTTCCTCCCCCACTAAGCACCCTCGAGTCAAGTAACTTTGAAGAATTACGTGTAGACCCACATCTGGAATTCTCTTCAAAAACTTCTTATCTTCAGGAAGGCTAAACTGTTGTACGGCCTTGGCCTGCATGTATCGGGATTGGAGCACTGACGAACGAACATCCAAATGATTAGCGGGATCATACCGGTACTCTGCGTCGGGTTCTCCCTCAGAGCGGTCAACAGGAGGGAGCGTCCCTATTAATGAGTCGCTCGCCTTGTCCCAAACCCCAACCTCGGACTCCGCCATGTAATATGGAGAGGGCCATCCCGCTGGGACAAAACCCGTCTTTTGACCTCCGACCGGCTCCTTGCCATGTCTGCTCGGTTGCTCAACCTGAGGACCAGAAACTTTCACCCCCGACCGCGCCTTGGCTTCACCAAGAGTTGCCTCTGCAGCAACGTTAGACACATTCTCAGTCGACCGAAAGTCATCCCTCTCCTCTGACTCGGATGACCCCGGTTCCATGGGGTTCGCCTCACTTTCCCCTAACCGTCTCGCCCCCCGGGGTCCGTGACTCGTCTTCTTCTGCCGAGTCCTCCGAAAGTCAAGAACGGTTGCTGAGGGGGTGCGCGTGGTTGCTCCCTCATGACTCGTGATCAGCACCTCAACCTACCTCAACAGTATCAGCCTCTGCCAGCCGACTGTCGCTGGTTTGCCGAAGTCGCCATTCCTCGTGGATCTCCTCATCGAGCTCTTCGTCTGAAGCCGACCGCGCGGTAGCTATCGCACCGAGCATGCCTCCAAAAGTTATGTTATGAGCCCTCGACTAGCCACGAGTACCAGGGAGAACGGATGAAATCCTAAAAACTCGCAAGACCGAGTTATTAAGCAGAGCATACATTGTCCTTGGTCCCGTGTATTTGAGAATTTGCCCCAATTCTCATTGATCTTCCGCCGACAGAGGCTTCGGCTCCAAAGCCTCTCTTCTTATCTCGGGCCAGCTCGAACACCCCAAATTAGAGTCGTCCCCCGTTATCCAAACGAATCGGTCCTTCCACCCTTTATTCAATTTAGGGAGCTCGAGAACAATCTTAAATTCTCCTGTCGCCTGAAGGTGGTAATGATGCGATTTATGAACAATTACGTTGACCAGATGACTCAGCACAGTCAACTTGGGCCGAATCCCCAACCAACAGCAAATGACGGTGAAGCCTACCAATATGGCGATGGAGTTGGGCTTCATCTGCATAGGGGACACACCCAAGGCCTCGAACACCCTGCGGAGAAACGGGTGCAGCGGCAACCGCAGACCGCATTCCAGATGTTTTATGTAGAGGGGGGCTCTCCCCTCGCCATGACAGTACACCGGCGTTGACACCGCCGGCGCTTCCAGTTTGAATCCCTTGGGGATATAAAATTTTGAATGAAGAAAACGCATATGAGCCTGAGTCACTTTGGAGCGAAACTCATCTAGTTGCTTTTAACGATCGGAATCCATGGAGAATGCTTGTATAGATGGCCGAGAGATCGCTGGAGATTCCTTCAGAGAGATGTAGAGAACAGAGCTTATCCTCTCTTCGTTTCTTATACTTATAGAGGGGCCCACAAGCGATGGATCAGCCTGCGATCAACGGCCAAGATTAATACTCAGAACCCGAAGCGTCATCTCGAAAATTGAGAAACTGCCCATTTCGCCTCCAACGGGCCGGATATCGGGGCCAGAAAAATGAAATGTCAGCAGCCCAAAAACTGTTCGCTAACATCAACCACGTCCCGCCACCAGAACCATCGAGACTTCTCCCGAATTCACTCCCGCCCGACCAGAACTAGGATATTTATTTCATTTGCACTCGTTTTCAACCGACTCCAAATCAAAGGGGCCAACTGTTATGGTCATAACCGCTAACTCCTGATTAGAAGAAAAAACCCTATACGCTTTAGGCAATCCAAACTTGCCGGCCGAGCCGAATGAACGAGTCGCTTCCTCTACATGGTCCGACCATCCAAATTGGCCGGCTGACTTCGTGGACGACGCGAAAGGCGGTGTTGGTCGTCCCTTCAGCTATCTATCTACATGGACGATGCGAAAGGCGGTGTTGGTCATCCCTTCAGCTATCTATCTTCGTGGATGACGCGAAAGGCGGTGTTGGTCGTCCCTTCAGCTATTTATCTTCGTGGACGACGCGAAAGGCGGTGTTGGCCGTCCCTTCAGCTATTTATCTTTGTGGACGATGCGAAAGGCGGTGTTGGTTGTCCCTTCAGCTATCTATCTTCGTGGGCGACATGAAAGGCGGTGTTGGTCGTCCCTTCAGCTATTTATCTTCGTGGACGACGCGAAAGGCGGTGTTGGCCGTCCCTTCAGCTATTTATCTTTGTGGACGATGCGAAAGGCGGTGCTGGCCGTCCCTTTAGCTATCTATCTTCGTGGACGACATGAAAGGCAGTGTTGGTTGTCCCTTCAGCTATCTATCTTCGTGGACGACGCGAGAGGCGGTACGAGTTGACCCTCTGACCTCAACTCCCCTCTTCTTCACCCAAGATGGCTCCCTCAACCTAAACGAAGGTTACAAGAAATCTAATCCTGATAACGCATCAATATCTCATTAAATGCATTGTCAGCCCCTTAATATCTCCATCTCTCACAGTATTTAAGACACCTCGGACTAATCCGGCTGCGGACGTCGCCGATCCCATCTCATAAATGAACTTATTAATGACGAAGTAACAGCCCTAACTCTTAAGTCACCCCAACGCTTGACACCTGTAAAGGCAAGGCCACCGCAGCCGACAGCAAAAGACATCTGTCTAATCATCAATCAACACGTGGAAGGACGGGCTGACTCGATTGTTAGTTTTCTCACCAGTTGAATAGACGAAAATACCCTCCTACCCTAGGTATAAATAGCAAACTGTTCAACGAACCAAAGGTAATCTCTTTTTTCTCGGTAAATTCCTGTTCCTTCACTTGATCATCCTTTTCACATACTGACTTGACCGTCGGAGGGACCACCGGAGATCCCAACTCCACCCTTTCACAAGTTCTTTGTCTGCCGTAGGCGAACTCCCAGCCTGGCACCATCACCGGATATTAGAGGAGAAGGCGCACTCCATTTAACTAAAAACTAATCGAGCAGAGTTTAGTGACTTGATTTCATACATCAACAAATACCATAAATTGGATCCAATCTTAATTCACGGTATAAGACAAAGTAGAAGATAAACCCGGTTATTGATTATCACATTTTAATTACAAATTTATACCCTCATTACCTATTTTATATGAATAAAGATATTACTAATAATCATTTTTATCTTAATTTGCAGGTTAATGGAGTATGAATGAATAAGAGCGCAAATGACTCAAATCCTCTGATTTTCTACCAATTTTTGAAGCCCAAATATGAAGACAAATGAAGGCCCAAGATACCAAAGTGATCCAAGAGAAATTCGTGAAGAAAAATAAAGAAAAGACAAATTTGGTTGGAAACCAACCGGTTGGCCAACCGATTGGCCAACCGATCGGTTCGCAACAGATTTGATCAATGGCTAATTTCTCTTTCTTGGTAGCCAAGTTTGATCCAATGGTTCACATCAACTCCTTTGGGCTATAAATAGAGGGGTAGAGGGAGAGACTTGAGTGTGAAATATTTTATAAAAATTCTATTTGGAGAGGAGGGTTACTCTTAATTGAGAAGACCTTCCAAAAATTATAACTTTTGTTACACAATAAATAAAATTTTTCACCCCTTCAATTTCCTTTCTCTTCTTCTTATCCAAGGACCAAAAGGAGGATGAGATGAAGATCAGGAGTTGTAGGTTTCTATTTTATTTTTTTCATTTCTTTTTATTTCTTATTCATTTATATGCTTTGTAGTTTAGATTTATTTTTATGCAATGTCTTTAATTCTTATATTTACTTTCTAGTATAGATTTTTCTTTTCTTTAATTCACCTTGAGGCTAGAACCCTCTAGGGAATTACCCTTTTCTAAGTGTAGAGCTAAAATTTGTGGGATCCCTAGAGATTATTTGAAACTAGCTAACAAATCCAACTTATTCTCATAAGATTGAGATAAGCTAAGTGGATCTACTCTAGATTACTCATATCTTTAATTAATCCTCCGTACTTTATCTTCTTTATTTTCCTCTTATCCTTGCTTTTCATTTATTTGTTATTTTTCTTTATTCTTGATTCTTGATTTCATTGATTTTTACTTCTCTCTCAATCTCATATCCCCTCCATGTGCATATAATCTCAAACCTAGTTTTATTATTATGTGCATATAACCACAACCACATTCTCAACTTTATTTTCTCCTCCTTTGCACATAATCCACAACCACTCTCTCTTATCTCTCACAAACCACTTTCACCATATTTTTCTTTTATTCTTAAATAACTCCTAATTGTCGCGCACATAATCAAACAAAGAACCAAACTTAATTAACTTCCTTCTTCACGTTCCTCGTGGAATCGATAATCTTTTATACTATAACTTGATCAAGGTTGTATACTTGCAACTTTAGGAGGTAATCATTTATTTCCCATCAAGTTTTTGGCGCCGTTACCGGGGAACGGTGCATAAGTAGGATTTTGATTAACTTTGGTTCCTTATTTTGTGTGTTTTCTTTTGTGTAGGAACTTAGAGCTTGAAGATCAAGAGTTGAAGATTCAAGATTGAAGAATTGCCTCCAACGAGGCTTTGCATTGCTTTTGCGAACTTGGAGCTTGAAGGTTAAGAGTTGAAGATTTGAGATTGAGGATTTGCCTCCAATGAGGCTTTGCATTGCTTTTGCGTGGGTAACTTCTCTATCTAGTATTTTCAATTCCACCCTTTAGATAGTTCATATACATTAGAGACAATTAGGATTAAAAAAATAAAAATAAAAATAAAAATAAAAGATTTTTACCCTTGTCGACCCTAATAAACTTCATTTCTTTAATTGTCGACCATAATAAAAAATAAAAAGGTTTTTGTTTTTGCATCCTTTTTAGTTGCTTTTAATTTCTAGGGTTGCATTTCATATAATAGTAGGAATTCACCAAGTGATTTGAGCATCTTGATTTCGCACACACTTGAAAATATCTTAAGGGCAAAACCCCCTAATCAAGATAAGGTGAGGGATTTCATCACCCTTTCCTTAGCCTAAAAATCACTAATTCCTCACTACACATACCCAAGCCTCTTAAAACTGATTAGACGTTGGCCCCTAAGGATTCGAGCTCATTAAGGAACAAGAAATCTTTATGTGAACCGGTCCAAGTTTATTTGGATTAATTGGTGTCTAAGGCAAGGTTTAGGGGTTGCGTAAGGCGCTCCGTAAGGAAAGAGGTACTTAATTGATCTTTGATCTCCCTCTAGTACTATCCTTACCTGGCTAATTACCCAAGTAAACTTTGATCTTTTCATTAAGGGAATTTTTAGTTAGAAGCTGGTCTAAGTCAAGTTTAGGCTTAACCCTAGAGTTAGGGTGATTAAAAAGTGATTGTCTTGATTTGCTTTTAGTTAGTTTTTTCTTTTTCTTTTTTCTCATCATCTTCTTGACTTTTTCTCTTGTCCTTTTTCATAAAAAAAATTGATTTTGGTGTATGCAAACTTGGGTTAGGGATAATACCAATCGTTTAATTCGTTTTGATTCATCTCTTGAACCAAACGAAATGACCAATACCAACCCACCTGTTCTTCAAGATGTTTGTTACCCCACTAGAAATGCAATCCCCTCTTGCATAAAACACCCCGAGGTCAATGGAGCAAATTTCAAACTTAGACCGCATTTTATTAACATGCTTCCCAAATTCCTAGGAGTAGAAACCGAAGACGCTTACATTTTCATCTCCGAATTTAAAGAAGTTTGCCTCATGATCAAGATAAGGGACTTAACCGAAGATGCGATCAAACTCCGATTTATTCCATTTGCCCTTAAGGACAAAGCCAAAAAATGTTTGTATAGCTTGCCCACAGATTTCATCTCAACTTGGGGTGAATTTATAAAAGTTTTTCTGAAAAAAATTTTTCCTATCCACAAAACGGTCAAGCTTAGAAATAGCATTCAAAATTTTAAAATTATCCCAGGAGAACCTTTTTGAAAGTATTTTAACAAATTCAAAGATCTTCTTATCCAATGTCCTCACCATGGTCTTGAAAAGTGGCGATTATGCCAAATCATTTATGAAAGATTGGATTATTCTTTAAAAACTTCCTTAGAGTCAATGTGTCAAGGGGATTTCATGAAGAAAAATGCTGATGAAGCTTGGGACTTTTTAGAGAGTTTATCCTAGAAAACCATGCAGTGGGAACATTGTGATGATCGAGTTTCATTAGTTTCCCAACCAAAAACTAGTGGTCTTTCCTTAGAAACGAATATAGCCACTGAAGCAAAGATGGCGATGATCATGCGTAGGTTAGAAGCTTTAGAAGTCAAAGAACAAGCTCCCGCTCAAATCAATCAAGTTTCGGCCTCAGGTTGTCATAACTGTCTGTTTCCATCTCATGTTTCAGAGGAATGTCCTCTTTTAGGACCCGGTCAGCCACTAGGTCAGGTAAACGCTGCATTCCAGCATCCCGGGAATGATCCATTCTTTCCAACTTACAATCCAGGTTGGAGAAATCACCTAAATCTTGCATGGAACCAGGGAAACTTCTTCGGTAACCAAACTTTCACTCCCTCTTCAAACCATCAATTTCCTAGGGGAAACACATTTCCTTCTCAAAATAATTTCCAACAACCAAATCTGTCATATCAGTCTCCTCATCACACTCCTCCGAATCCTGATCATGAAAAACGTCTTGATGTTCTAGAAAAGAGAATAGAAACCATGATTAAGGCTTCTACACAAACCACCAACTTGTTGACACAAACATCCAACACTTTGAATACCTTTATGCAATCAACCGAATAAATTCTTACTTCTAACACTCAAGCCATAGCTAGATTAGAAACCCAACTTCGACAACTAGCTAGTGCTGTGAGTGAGAGAGAGAAAGGAACATTTCCGAGTCAACCTGTGCCCAACCCGAAGGACATGAGATCAAGTTCAACCTACCAAGCTCAAGAGAATGCAATCCATTCACTACGGTCAGGTAAACAGGTCGATAATCAGGTTAGAATGCCTCCAAGTGAAACCCTTGAACCAGAACAAATTCTCTCTCCTTCTGAGAAATCACACCCTTCTGATGACCCAGAACCTGAACCAGAACCAGAGTCTAATTTTGATCAGTTTAAACCAGTTGCTCCTTACCCAGATGGACTCAGGCCGAGGAAACACTCCCCTCAGGAGGAGAAAATTTTAGAAACTTTCAAGCAGGTTAAGGTCAATATTCCTCTCCTAGATATCATTGATCAAATTCCTTCTTATGCAAAATTTTTGAAGGAATTATGTACCAAAAAGAGGCAAATAAATGTTCCAAAGAAAGTCTTTCTTGCTGCCAATATCACTGATATACTATCAAAATCCGTACCTTTGAAACATAAAGATCCAGGTTGCCCTACCATCTCATGTGTCATTGGTAATAGTTTTATTGATAAGACACTCTTAGACTTAGGGGCCAGTGTCAATTTGCTCTCATTTTTGGTCTACCAATAACTAGATGTAGGAGAGCTCAAACCAACCAGATGCACCCTACAGTTAGCTGATAGATCTATCAAGGTCCCCATGGTTGAAATAACGGATGTTCTGATTAAGCTTGGGGATTTTATTTTTCCTGTGGATTTTGTAGTTTTGGAAACATATCCTGTTTCCAATCCCAAAGGACAAATACCTGTTATCTTAGGAAGACCTTTCTTAGCCACTTCTAATGCTCTCATCAACTATAGAGCTGGTCAAATGAAGCTGTCCTTTAAAAATTTGACTGCTGATCTCAACATTATTAACGCAGGAAACCAACCAGATAATCAATCAATGAAAATAAATTACATCCAGGAAAGCTTGATTAAAGAGATAGAAGAAGAAGAGAATAAATCAAACCTTAGTTTTGAGGAAATCTTTCATGAGGAGCTGGAAATCTTAAAAATCGATTTGGTTTTCAAAGCGAGAAGCTGTGTTGAATACATGCCTCTTGAATGCAACATTCGAGGAACTCTTTTCGATGAGCTTAGATTTTTAAAACAAAGAACCAAAATGTCAAATTTTCATTAATCAAAAATCTAAGTTCAAAATGCATAACACCAATAATACCTACCTTTATTTCTTTGCAAAAATCATTGAAAACCTTGGAATTTTTAGAATTTAAGCACATCATTGATTATATCATTTTGAAATTCTTTAAATTTCGGGTTAGAATTTTCAGCAATAAGGTAGGATTTACTATAGAATGTGAGCTTCTCATGTTTCACCTTTTATTCTACATTTTTATTTTTGTCTCATAATAAAAAAGTATTTATTCTTCTCTCATGTGAGAGTTTCTTGTTGTTCTTTATTTCAAAAAGAAAAAGAAAAAAGAGAGAGAGAATAAATTTTGGCTTCACCCCTCATCTTGAAGGTATTTGTAGAATTTTTATCATTGTTCGAAGCTAGCCGAATAAATGTAAGTGCTTCAATTATTATTTGTTTTACTTTGTTCATAATAGAATTTGCGTTGAGGACAATGCAAAATTTAGGTGTGGGGGTGGGAATTAGTCATTTTTGCTCTTTATCTTAGTCATTTTTCCTCTTTTTCTTACCATTTTTTCTTTTTATGTCATTTTTTCCTCTTTTCATAAAAAAAGTCACTTGCCAACTTAATAGAGTTGATTAATAATTGATCTATTTGATAGAATTTAAGTCTTCTAATCCTTAGTTAGTTCTATACTCAAGTTTACCTTTTATGATAACTCCAAATAAATTTTTAAGAAATAATTTTCAAAGTAGTATACTTTACTTAAGTTTTAACTTAGATTTTTAATTAAAGTAATGAAATTTTTGCATGCCTAACTTAGAGTTGAAAATAATTTTTCAAGTTGTCTTGATCCAAATATTGTTCAGAATATATTTACATATTCACATATATATATATTATACTAACTTAACAAAAATAAGAAAATTTTCTCTTAAAATCATTGGTTGTTCTATTTTACTAAGCCTAAATTGACACCTGTAAAGGCAAGGCCACCGCAGCCGACAGCAAAAGACATCTGTCTAATCATCAATCAACACGTGGAAGGACGGGCTGACTCGATTGTTAGTTTTCTCACCAGTTGAATAGACGAAAATACCCTCCTACCCTAGGTATAAATAGCAAACTGTTCAACGAACCAAAGGTAATCTCTTTTTTCTTGGTAAATTCCTGTTCCTTCACTTGATCATCCTTTTCACATACTGACTTGACCGTCGGAGGGACCACCGGAGATCCCAACTCCACCCTTTCACAGGTTCTTTGTCTGCCATAGGTGAACTCCCAGCCTGGCACCATCACCGGATATTAGAGGAGAAGGCGCACTCCATTTAACTAAAAACTAATCGAGCAGAGTTTAGTGACTATGATTTCATACATCAACAAATACCATAAATTAGATCCAATCTTAATTCACGATATAAGACAAAGTAGAAGATAAACCCGGTTATTGATTATCATATTTTAATTACAAATTTATACCCACATTACCTATTTTATATGAATAAAGATATTACTAATAATCGTTTTTATCTTAATTTGCAGGTTAATGGAGTATTAATGAATAAGAGCCCAAATGACTCAAATCCTCTGATTTTCTACCAATTTTTGAAGCCCAAATATGAAGACAAACGAAGGCCCAAGATACCAAAGTGATCCAAGAGAAATTCGTGAAGAAAAATAAAGAAAGACAAATTCGGTTGGAAACCAACCGGTTGGCCAACCGATTGGTTCGCAACAGATTTGATCAATGGCTAATTTCTCTTCCTTGGTGGCCAAGTTTGATCCAATGGTTCACATCAACTCCGTTGGGCTATAAATAGAGGGGTAGAGGGAGAGGTTTGAGTGTGAAATATTTTATAAAAATTCCATTTGGAGAGGAGGGTTACTCTTAATTGAGAAGGCCTTCCAAAAATTATAACTTTTATTACATAATAAATAAAAATTTTCACCCCTTCAATTTCCTTTCTCTTCTTCTTATCCAAGGACCAAAAGGAGGATGAGATGAAGATCAGGAGTTGTAGGTTTCTATTTTATTTCTTTTTCATTTTTTTTTCATTTCTTATTCATTTATATGCTTTGTAGTTTAGATTTACTTTTATGCAATGTCTTTAATTCTTGTATTTACTTTCTAGTATAGATTTTTCTTTTCTTTAATTCACCTTGAGGCTAGAACCCTCTAGGGAATTACCCTTTTCTAAGTGTAGAGCTAAAATTTGTGGGATCCCTAGAGATTATTTGAAACTAGCTAGCAAATCCAACTTATTCCCATAAGATTGAAATAAGCTAAGTGGATCTACTCTAGATTACTCATATCTTTAATTAATCCTTCCTACTTTACCTTCTTTATTTTCCTCTTATCCTTACTTTTCATTTGTTTGTTATTTTCCTTTATTCTTGATTCTTGATTTCATTGATTTTTACTTCTCTCTCAATCTCATATCCCCTCCATGTGCATATAATCTCAAACCTAGTTTTGTTATTATGTGCATATAACCACAACCACATTCTCAACGTCATTTTCTCCTCTTTTGCACATAATCCACAACCACTCTCTCTTATCTCTCACAAACCACTTTCACCATGTTTTTCTTTTATTTTTGAATAACTCCTAATTGTCACGCACATAATCAAACAAAGAACCAAACTTAATTAACTTCCTTCTTCACGTTCCTTGTGGGATCGATAATCTTTTATACTATAACTTGATCAAGGTTGTATACTTGCAACTTTAGGAGGTAATCATTTATTTCCCATCAAGTTATCTTATAACCAGTCACATTCTAAAATCAACTAAGAGATTAGCTTGACGTCCTATTCGAAGCAGAGAATCCAAGATGTAAATCTATATAAGTCACCCACCTATGGGGAACTAACAGGAATCCCACAAGTTTAACTACCGAGATGATTCCATATTTATAGTGGGAGTATTACAAGATTGTTTCCTGAACTTGGAGAAAATGTTTATGCATCAGTGCCTAGCACCATTACATTTTCTCTCACTAGATCTTTCTACTCCTATTTGGAATCTTTTAAACTCAACAAACAATTCTCTGCCTTGCAGTTATAGTCAATGAGTCCCGAGTTTTCTTGGTTGTGTGCCCTCATGTGCAAAATGATCGGCTTATCTGCACTCAAAATAATTAACCTTGCTCTTATTTATTGGCTTCTTCACCCTTTTAATTGACTTCTTTTATTTCAGAATTTACTCTGAAAATCTCCCGGCGTACCCGCTATAACTAGGCTCTCATCCTTGTGCATCAGGTATTCAGCTACCAAAGCCAAGTAGACATGTTAGCCTTAAACACACCCTGGTGTTTATACTCCAACTTCATTTCATCTGCACATCCCCGGATGTTGCACATCTACGACGTGCAATAAAAGTAATACATGTATTTCCAGGAGTTTTGTAAAGCCCAGATAACTGCCCAGATCTACCGCTCTTAGCACGACACAATTCCAGCTACCTCATGGTCCCTGATCATAAAAGTTATCATCCAAAGGTAAATTCAATGTTCTACCTAGCAGACATATCATTTGAATCTAACTTAATAATAAGAATTTGGAAACTCATCGAAGAGACATATTTGAATCTGCATTAAGAGCATCCCTGAAGCCCTTTGCATTCGAATAATCCTCAAACTCCCTGATAAAACCGCTCCTCATTGCAGTCCACCCAACGAACTGCTTGAACGATCTCTCAATTTCTAGAGCTTGTACTAATCGGCCTCACATCTTTGAGTCCAAGTTGAACGCTGTTTCGACTAAGACATCACCACCTCAGTACTCGCCAAAATCTCCTGCACTTAGGAAAAAATAGATCTTCTGACAGAAGTATCTACCACTAATCAATCACATACTGAAGTAGGAAAATTATGTTGGTACCTCTTTAAGAGAAGGACTAAGACACTCAAATTTCGGATACGTTAAGATTATTGGCACTTTACATGGAGTAGTGTTCTTCCGGGAAGAACATTCCATCTCATCAAGCCTTTTATACCGATAATAAAATTACATCCCAAACAAAGAGAAGAAGGCCTAGGGCCCCAACCACAGTGTTCAAAGATATAATTTTTAAAATCGTTATAAAATTTTGAAAAATGGAATATAAGATTTCTTAGAGATAGACTAGATTGGGTAATTAAATGATAGTACCATCTCTACCCGAAATCTCCCACTTGAAATGATTTGCTTATGTTTCTATATGCATCTGAACAGGCGACATGACAAACATAGATAAGAAATTTCACAATTTTATTTGACTACCCTATTTTAATTTTTTTAATTTTATTAGGGTATTTCATTTCTCGTGAAATTGGTATGGTGCCTCAGGCGCTCCCACTTGAATAGCTACCCATTAAAATTTCTCAAATTTTATTAGGATTTTATAAATAAATTTTCTGATGTTTAAAATAATTTTTCTAGACTTCCAAAGTCCAAAAACTATTTTTGTAAAATCCCAAAAATAAATTTATGATAAACTCTAGTGGGCCCCACATCAAAAATTTCTAAAATTTCTGAAGAAAAATAATAAAAATATTTTCTAAAATTTTTATATGTTTTTATTATTTTAAAGTATTTTGTTTCTGATTTAAAAACCATTATTTAGAAATTCACAATTTAGAAAATAAAAATAAAAATTTTACTAAAATGCCCCTAGGGTTTCAACAACCCTAGGGGTCTTTTTAGAGGGCAGTGGTAGCGACGGCGCTGCTCAGTAGCACCACCCAGACCCCTAGTCGAGGTCTCCCACAGGCCCCACTCGCGGGACTACATGCGGCGGCCACCCAGCGCCGTCGCTGGCCAAGGGCCCCACCATTGATCTTTCCTTTTTTTAATAAAAAACACTACCACCGGCTGCAGCACCGGCGGTGGTTGAAGGTTGGCCTCCGACGCCTAGCGTTAGAGCCTCCTTTGTCGGGTCCCGCAGCTGAACAAAGCCCCAGGCGCTGGCGGTGGAATCCGATCAAGCCCCCCTTTTATTTTTTTGAATAAACCTTGTCATCTCCTTCATCGGCGCCCAGCGCTGGTGGCAGCGTGTGGCAAGCCTCTAGCGCCCATTGCTGGAGCTTCAAGCACAGACTCCGGTCGCCGTCAGTGCCAACGGCGGCTAGATCTAGGCTTTTTTTTATTTCAAAATTTTAGAAAATTGATTTTAATTTCTAAAAATTAAAAAATCTAATTTTTTTTAAAAAAAGATTAATAAATCCCAGATTTATTAAACAAATGCCCACTAGTTCATAAAGATTGAATTTTTACCATAGATTTAACATCCCAGATGTTAAAAATAGGATTTTTATACCAAAATTTTTTTAATTAAAAAATGAATTTTTAATAATAAAAATCCTAACTTTTCTGTTCCAGGGACCAAAATCACCGTCAAGAAATTGACGAACGATCCTAGATCCGGCTCTGATACCAACATTAAAACCGAATAACTACACGCATGCAATAAGGTAAATCTACATCTAGATTATGTACAACGGAAATAAGGAAACCCTAGCATGCTTCTAGGAAACGTAAACAACAAGTTTAGAGTTACCGATTCGGATATTTTCTGTAGGATCGTCATGTCTTTCTTGATTAACGGCCGGAGGGCAACCACACCGTGCAACCGATGAGAAGCCCCGGCAAATCACCCCACAGTTACCGCATAAAGCGCGAATTCGTACGGAGAAGGAGATGACGGCTATGTGAATGTTTATGGTCTATTTTCTCATTCTTTTATCATGAAAACCCTATATCTATATATAAAGGGCTTAGAGATAGAATCCTACACTTATTAGGATTATGAATATCTTATCTCTAAGATAGAATGTTTATGATCTATTTTCTCATTTTTTTATCATGAAAACTCTATATCTATATATAAAGGGCTTAGAGATAGAATCCTAAACTTATTAGGATTATGAATATCTTATCTCTAAGATATATAAGATATTATCGCCCACTTATTTGGGTGTTTATCGATAACTATAACCAACAGTTTCTAATTTAATTACTAAGTTAATAAAATTTAATTAATAATTGGTAAAATGATTTGTCAATGATCAGTTTACTATATGAAGATTCAACGGACTAATATTCCAAGTTTATGCTTTTACATATAGGATGGAAAGGTAAAATTGTGGGAAGAATACAAATTTGTGGTAAAGCATACATTAGTGGTAAAGCATAACATTACATTAGTGGTAAAGCATAACATTACAATGATATGGCCGCTCTGGATGCAAATCATGAAATATTATTGTATATATTGGAAAGGTGTCATGGGAATATATGATTATCATGAGGTTTTATTTTATACGGTCTCTTAGTAGAGAAAGAGTGCAATTGTATATATACAGTTTGTGTCACTATCAAATAATTCTCCAAATGAGTAGCATCAGTCTCTGCGTATCCTTGTAGTACTCATCATTTTTATCATCATTCGTTCCTGATTCTCTCTTTCTATCTTGATCTTATGATGAAACTTTTTTCTTTTCGTTTCTTTTCTTTTGGCTGTATGGAGTTATTTTCATGGTAACTAAGGGGCCATATAGAATATTACGTGTCCGAACATTGGTGCACGAGAGAGTTCTGTGGCTTCGTGACATTGCACGGTCGGTCAGAGTGTAGAACATGCACAAAAACATGCACAAGACAGTTTTCAGGTTCAGTAGTCGACTACTAGGCATTATAGTCGACTACTAGGCATTATAGTCGACTACTAGGCATTATAGTCGACTAATCTACAGTTCATTAGTCGACTAATATGAGTTGTAGTCGACTACTAGGCATTGTAGTCGACTACTAGGCATTGTAGTCGACTAATGCGTATTATAGTCGACTACTAGGCATTGTAGTCGACTAATCGTATTATAGTCGACTAATCGTATTATAGTCGACTAATCTACAGTTCATTAGTCGACTAATATGAGTTGTAGTCGACTAATGCAGGCGGTCAGCGGGTCTAATTAGGATTTGGTTTTAAACCCAATTCGTTTAGAGGCTATAAATAACCCCTAACCCGATTGTTAGGGTAAGCAAGCTGCGTTTTGGAGCGGCTTTTGAGGGTTTTGTGCATCTTTGGAGAGGAGATCTTTTGAGAGATTGAGAGGTTTGTTTTAGGGTTTCTTTGTGAGAACTTGTAATCCTAATTTGTATTCTCTCTTTCTATTAGTGAAAATCCCCTCCTTACCCGTGGGCGTAGGCAACTTAGAACCACGTAAATCTCGTATCTTTACTCTTTTATTGTGTTTTGCTATCGTTTGTGGTGGTTTCTCTCGACGGTTCCGCGGTCCGCGCGCCCAACAATTGGTATCAGAGCTATTGTTCAGATTGGAAGTGGTGTAATTTCTAATTTGAGGGGGTGTTCGGTGATTCCTGAGAGAAGCGGATTCACGAAGACAAACAGAGGATGGCGTCAACCAGTAAATCAGTCAAAGTGGGAAAATTCGAGATTGAAAAGTTCAATGGGAAGAACGATTTTTCCTATTGGAGGATGCAGATGAAAAACTTTCTAATTTCGCAAAAATTGCACAAGACTTTGGATGGAAAGGAGAAGAAGAACAAGGATATGTCTGATGAGGATTGGGAGGAGTTGGATCTGGAAGCACGGGCGTCGATTATCCTATGCCTTGAGAGGGATGTAGCTTTCTTGGTAGATGGAGAGGAAACGGCTGCGGGCGTGTGGAAGAAGTTAGAGGGTACCTTCATGACGAAGAGTCTAACTAACCGGATCTACTTAAAATCCAAATTGTATACTTGCAAGATGGAGGAGGGCTCATCAATCCGGGAACACATCAACAAGTTTGATAGGATCATATCAGATTTGAAAGACATAGATGTTAAAGTAGGAGACGAGGATCAGGCGCTTCTACTACTTCTGTCTCTGCCGAAGTCTTATGAGAACCTGGTGCAAACACTGAGGCTTGTGGGAGAAAATTTGAAGATGGATGAGACTAGAACGGCACTTCTAGCGGACGATCTTCGGAAGATTGCAACTAGTGACATGGCCACTGGCGGTAACAAGGAACAAGCGCATGGATTGTTTGCAAGAGGAAGGAGCAATGAGCGAGGAAAAGGCAAGGGAGGAAAGTCTAGATCTAAATCAAGACCTCTTGCGGAAAAGGATGTTTCAAGTCGCGGTGAAGCCGGGCATTTCAAAGTCGGTATCAAATAAGAGAGTAGGTGGAAAGAAGAACAACAACAAGACTGAGAGGAGAGAGGGCAAGGAAGAAGCGAGCTACGTTTGAGAGGAAGGGCGATAAGGAATGCTATGTCGTCCGCGGTGGCGAGGAGATCTCGGGAAGTGGATACTTGATTCGGTTGCTCTTACCATATGTGTCCAAATAGGAAGTGGTTTACTACCTCTGAGGCATTGATGGGGAAGCTGTATTGATGGGGAATAACCATGCTTGTAAAACAGTGGGGCTAGGTAATATCAAAATCAAGATGCATGATGGAGTGGTTCGAACCTTGGCGGATGTGAGGCATGTTCCCGACTTGCGGAAGAATCTTATCTCGGTTGGTGCTTTGGACTCCGGTGGTTGCGAGGATTGTGGCGGAGCGGAGTGAAGAAGGTTGTTCGTGGTTCCTTAGTAGTGATGAAGGGTGTTCGTCACGGTAATCTATATACTCTCTCGTGCACGACGGTGACAGGAGATGCACGGTTGAACTGAAGGAAGTGGTGGAGACCCATGTGAGCACACGGTTATGGCATAAGCGGCTTGGGCATATGTCGAGAAGGGTCTAGTTACGCTTGGTAAAGAGGGTCTGGCGAAGAATCTGAAGGAACCCGGCATGGATTTTTGCGAGGATTGTGTGTATGGAAAGTCACACGAGGTTCGATTCGAGAAGCAAGTCTAAGAGCGAGGGATACTAGATTATGTGCACACGGGCGTTTGGGGTCGGCTCGAGACAACTTCAAAGGTGGTTCAGGTATTATGTCGTTTATAGATGATTATTCTAGGTATGCTTGGATTTACTTTCGAAGCACAAGAATGAGGTGTTGAGACATTCAAGAAGTGGAGAACAATGGTTGAGAACAGACAGAAAGAAATTGAAGACGCCGAGATCGATAGATGCAGTATCTGAGATGGTGCTTTCAAGGAGTTACGTGATCGGGGAGAATTGTTCGACCTTGACGATCGAGTCTACACCACGAGAATGGGGTCGCGGAGAGGCCGAACCGAACAGGGAAAGCGGTGAGTATGCGATCTTATGCGAGATTGGGCAGCGAATGGTGAAGCGGCGGTGGCTTCTGACTTGTTACATTGTGAACCGTTCACCACATTCGACATTGGATGGTGATACACCCTATAGGGTGTGGTCGAGAGCATGCAGATTATGATAGGCTCGAATTTTTGGATGTACCGCCTACTATCCGTCAGCGAGGGAAAGCTTGACGCGAGGGCCAAGAAGGCAATATTCTTGGGATATGCAAAGGCGTAAAGGCTATCGCCTTTGGTGTCTGGAAGATTCAAAGTTAAGTGGTCGTGAGAGATGTTACCTTTGATGAGAAATCCATGATTACTAGGCGTCCAAGGATGATGGTGTTATGGCTGGTGAGACTTCTAAGTCTCGGGTTATTGAAATAGAACCTAAAGACCAACTAGGTTCTAATCGTGCTCAAGTGGGAAGTCGGGTAGATGATGAGTTTGAGCAGGAGGAGGTTCAGCAGGAAAATACACAGGCACTACAACAACAGCAGCTCGAGGATAATTTGGCTTCCACTAGGCCAAAGCGAGCATACAAGCAGGTACTGAAGCTGGGGGCTGATCAACCCCTAAAGCACTATGGGCAGGCTAATATGATTGAATCGCACTCGGTGGAGGAGGACGAGCCGGTCTCCTTCAAGGAAGCTATTCGGGACAAGGATAGTGAGAGTTGGTTGGCTGCGATGGAGGAAGAGATGGAATCTCTTCGGAAGAATCATACATGGGAGGTGGTCCCATTGCCCGTAGGAAGAAAAGCTATTGGTTGTAAGTGGGTGTATAAAAGAAAGGAAGATCTTTGAGCTTCGGTGGTGTAAGATACAAGGCGAGGCTAGTGGCTAAGGGTTTTGCCTGAAAGAGGGTGTGGATTACAATGAGATATTTTCTCGGTGGTGAAACACACTTCTATTCGGTGCTATTGAGTATTGTTGCTCATGGTGATTTTGAGTGGATGAACTTCGATGTTAAAAGCGACCTTCTTGCGGAGACTTGGATGAAGAGATCTACATGCATCAACCCGAGGGCTACAAGGTTGAGGATAAGGAGAATCATGTGTGTCGTTTGAGGAAGTCCTTGTATGGATTAAAGCAATCTCCGGCGGTGGTACAAGCGATTTGACTTCTTCATGCTAAAGCATGGGTTTTCGGCGATCATGATTGTTGTGTTTACATTGGAGCTTAGCGGAGGTAATTTTATCTATCTTCTTTTGTATGTGGATGACATGCTTATTGCTTCTAAGAGCGGGGTGGAGATAGATAGGTTGAAATCTCAACTTGGTGAAGAGTTGAGATGAAGGACATGGGTGCTGCTAGGAAAATCTGGGTATGGAGATTAGAAGAGCGAATCGGCGATTGTTCTTGAGTCGGAAGGGCTACATAGGCGGGTGTCGCGAGGTTCGGGATGCAAAGTGCTAAGTCGGTGGTGACTCCATTGGCTCCACACTTTAGGCTTCGGCAATCAATCTCCCACTCTGTGGAAGAGAAGCACATGGAGCTTGTTCCTATGCTAGTGCGGTTGCGGTTTAATGTATGCAATGGTGTGTACCGCCCGGATATTTCCTGAGCGATTAGTGTGGTGATGGATTCATGGCGAATCCGGAAAGGCGCCGGGAAGCGGTGAAGTGGGTCCTCGGTACTTAAAGGTACAGTTGATCACAGTGCGTATTTTGGTGGAGAAACATGTCGATTGGCGGGTTTGTGGACTCGATTATGCGGCGATCTAGATAGGCGGCGATCTACTACGATTATGTATTTAAGATACATGGAGCTCCGGTTAGTTGGCGATCGATGTTACAGACTCTGATGGCACTTTCTACTCTGAGAGAGTACATGGCCATGGCGAGAGGAGTGAAGGAAGCATTGTGGTTGTGGGGTCTTCTAGATGATTTGGGGATTGGCGAGAAAACGTGAACTTGTGGTGTGACAGATCAAAGTGCAATTCACCGCGAAGAATCAGGTTCATCATGCTCATTACCAAGCATATCGATGTCGGTATCATTTTGTGCGGGATGTCATTGAGGAAGGTGATATTTCTCTCATGAAGGTGCACACGAATGAGAATCCGCGGACATGTTAACCAAGGTGGTCCGCGGTAGTAAGTTTAAGCATTGCTTAGACTTGCTTCATATCGACTCTTGTTGATTTGTCCAAGAGGGCATGGCCCGCCGGGGCGGTAATGGGTAAGGTGGAGATGATTTGAGGTGAACTACGGTGAGCTTGATCCGTGGAGATGCGTGAAGCGTCGCGGTGTAGTGGCCTTGTTGGATTGGCTGGATTGGTGATGGTGATCTCTCTAGATGTTCTTGGTGTTCTTCGGTGTTCGTCCAAAATTTGAGGTGAATCAAATGATGTACGAGGTGGAGAATTGTAGAACATGCACAAAACATGCACAAGGCGGTTTTGGGTTCGATGAGTCGACTACTATCCGTCAACGAGGAAAGCTTGGCGAGGGCCAAGAAGGCAATATTCTTGGGATATGCAAAGGCGTAAAGGCTATCGCCTTTGGTGTCTGGAAGATTCAAAGTTCGTGGTCAGAGAGATGTTACCTTTGATGAGAAATCCATGATTACTAGGGCGTCCAAGGATGATGGTGTTATGGCCGGTGAGACTTCTAAGTCTCGGGTTATTGAAATAGAACCTAAAGACCAACTAGGTTCTAATCGTGCTCAAGTGGGAAGTCGGTAGATGATGAGCTTGGCGGGGAGGAGGTTCAGCGAGGAAAATACAGGCACTACAACAACAACTCGAGGATAATTTGGCTTCCACTAGGCCAAAGCGAGCATACAAGCAAAATCGGCCGGGCTGATCAACCCCTAAAGCACTATGGGCAGGCTAATATGATTGAATCGCACTCGGTGGAGGAGGACGAGCGGTCTCCTTCAAGGAAGCTATTCGGGACAAGGATAGTGAGAGTTGGTTGGCTGCGATGGAGGAAGAGATGGAATCTCTTGGGAAGAATCATACATGGGAGGTGGTCCCATTGCCCGTAGGAAGAAAAGCTATTGGTTGTAAGTGGGTGTATAAAAGAAAGGAAGATCTTTGAGCTTCGGTGGTGTAAGATACAAGGCGAGGCTAGTGGCTAAGGGTTTTGCCTGAAAGAGGGTGTGGATTACAATGAGATATTTTCTCCGGTGGTGAAACACACTTCTATTCGGTGCTATTGAGTATTGTTGCTCATGGTGATTTTGAGTGGATGAACTTCGATGTTAAAAGCGACCTTCTTGCGGAGACTTGGATGAAGAGATCTACATGCATCAACCCGAGGGCTACAAGGTTGAGGATAAGGAGAATCATGTGTGTCGTTTGAGGAAGTCCTTTGTATGGATTAAAGCAATCTCGGCGGTGGTACAAGCGATTTGACTTCTTCATGCTAAAGCATGGGTTTTCGGCGATCATGATTGTTGTGTTTACATTGAGCTTAGCGAGGTAATTTATCTATCTTCTTTTGTATGTGGATGACATGCTTATTGCTTCTAAGAGCGGGGTGGAGATAGATAGGTTGAAATCTCAACTTGGTGAAGAGTTCGAGATGAAGGACATGGGTCTTGCTAGGAAAATCTGGGTATGGAGATTAGAAGAGCCGGCGAATCGGCGATTGTTCTTGAGTCGGAAGGGCTACATAGAGCGGGTGATCGCGAGGTTCGGGATGCAAAGTGCTAAGTCGGTGGTGACTCCATTGGCTCCACACTTTAGGCTTCGGCAATCAATCTCCCACTCTGTGGAAGAAGAAGCACATGGAGCTTGTTCCCTATGCTAGTGCGGTTGGCGGTTTAATGTATGCAATGGTGTGTACACGCCCGAGATATTTCCTGGCGATTAGTGTGGTCGGTAGATTCATGGCGAATCCGGAAAGGCGCCGGGAAGCGGTGAAGTGGGTCCTCAGTACTTAAAAGGTACAGTTGATCACAGTGCGTATTTTGGTGGAGAAACATGTCGATTGGCGGGTTTGTGGACTCGATTATGCGGGCGATCTAGATAGGCGGCGATCTACTACGATTATGTATTTAAGATACATGGAGCTCCGGTTAGTTGGCGTCGATGTTACGAGCTCTGATGGCACTTTCTACTACGAGGTGAGTACATGGCCATGGCGGAGGAGTGAAGGAAGCATTGTGGTTGTGGGGTCTTCTAGATGATTTGGGGATTGGCGAGCGTGAACTTGTGGTGTGGCAGTCAAAGTGCAATTCACTGGCGAAGAATCAGTTCATCATGCTCGTACCAAGCATATCGATGTCGGTATCATTTTGTGCGGGATGTCATTGAGGAAGGTGATATTTCTCTCATGAAGGTGCACACGAATGAGAATCCGCGGACATGTTAACCAAGGTGGTCACGGTAGTAAGTTTAAGCATTGCTTAGACTTGCTTCATATCGACTCTTGTTGATTTGTCCAAGAGGGCATGGCCCTTGGGACGGTAATGGGTAAGGTGGAGATGATTTGAGGTGAACTACGGTGAGCTTGATCCGGTGGAGAATGCGTGAAGCGTCGCGGTGTAGTGGCGCATTTGGATTGGCTGGATTGGTGATGGTGATCTCTCTAGATGTTCTTGGTGTTCTTCGGTGTTCGGTCCAAAATTTGAGGTGAATCAAATGATGTGCGAGGTGGAGAATTGTAGAACATGCACAAAACATGCACAAGGCGGTTTGAGGGTTCGGTAGTCGACTACTAGGCATTGTAGTCGACTACTAGGCATTGTAGTCGACTACTAGGCATTGTAGTCGACTACTAGGCATTGTAGTCGACTACTAGGCATTGTAGTCGACTACTAGGCATTGTAGTCGACTACTAGGCATTGTAGTCGACTACTAGGCATTGTAGTCGACTACTAGGCATTGTAGTCGACTAATCGTATTATAGTCGACTAATCGTATTATAGTCGACTAATCTGATTCATTAGTCGACTAATATGAGTTGTAGTCGACTAATCAAGCAGATTCAAAACGGGTCTAATTAGGATTTGGTTTTAAACCCAATTCGTTTAGAGGCTATAAATAACCCTAACGATTGTTAGGGTAAGCAAAAGCACGTTTTGGAGCGACTTTTGAGGGTTTGTGCATCTTTGGAGAGGAGATCTTTTGAGAGATTGAGAGGTTTGTTTTAGGGTTTCTTTGTGAGAACTTGTAATCCTAATTTGTATTCTCTCTTTCTATTAGTGAAAATCCCCTCCTTACCCGTGGGCGTAGGCAACTTGCGAACCACGTAAATGTCGTGTCTTTACTCTTTTATTGTGTTTTTTGCTATCGTTTGTGGTGGTTTCTCTCGACGGTTCCGCGGTCCGCGCGCCCAACACAGAGCATCAATTCCTTCCGACTACAGATTTGGTTCTCGCGTACAATGGAAACTTGGTGGTATTATATTCAAATTTCGCATGTTCTTCTTTTCTTTTTGAGCACTTCTATCCTCAGCTTGTAAAGAAATAAGTTCAAGTACTGGTATGGTTGATTCCTGACGTCGCCACACTTGCTCAATTTGAACACAAAATGAGTCTCCTATATGTAAGTCATTTGTGTCTACGTCTTCACTCAAAAAAATTGTGTATGCATGCATTTATTTGTATACATGCGGAAGACTAAATCCGGAATGCTCGTTCAAATCAACTCAACATCGGCAATCACAGGTGATATATCACTGACACCGACACCGACAGCAGCTCAGGGGGTTATAACTAATATTGCTCTCAGGTGAGATAATCGCGTGTTGTACTGCATATTGTTTTCGTGTTCAGGTGTTTGTACCGTCAACTGTACCCTCAACTATCGTGAATTTTCCTAGATTTTCAAATCCCAATATGTTTAAGGTTTGTTGAGGGTTCCTTTGTATCTAGAAAACTCTTATGAAAGGAGTTGTTCCATAAGGTCTAGGGTATAAGAGAATACATAAACAGGGGAGAAATCTATTGATAATCTATGAGACAGAGTCTGAAGATCATTGATCTCATCTGTTTAATCTGTAATTTCTCCTTTGATTAGTGAATGTTTATATGTTGTTATCTGTGAACATAGGATTTGCTCCGAACTATGTAAAATCATGTGTTGTGAGCATCTAGTTTTTCTATGATTGCTTGCTTTCTTGAGACCTTGATTTCAATTCATGTTGCTTCCATATCCGAACTATGCATTAACCTCTACAGCAATGGTTAACAATTAGATGAATTTTGTACGTAACAGCGGGACTAATTGCAAACATCTTGTATGATTCGGAAGATGACTTAAAGGACTAATTGCAAAATATGAAAGATATGAGGGACTAATACCGAAATCATCCTAAAAATTATCTTATTAGAAAAAGTCTCGCTGGCACCATAGGGCGGCTGAGAGAGAATCCAATATATGCTTCAAACTGCCGCAGTGAAGCTTCCCCTAACTGTTGTACTTTCTTATCCTGAATCCTTCTCTTTTCTCCCATCTCTCTCTCTCTCTCTCTCTCTCTCTCTCTCTCGTCTGCTTTGCTTTCTTTTTGCAAAATCCAAAGCTTGTTGTTTGTAGATGATCTGTCAAGAGACCAAAACAGAATCCGAGGTGCTTTCTTCTCCTCCCAAAGATGATCCATTCTTCTCTCTTGATAAAAGAGCCTTGAATTAGTTGTCTCCTGTGATCCTTTTTAACTACCTCAATGCCCAGGCACCTCTTCCAATGCTAAACTAGCCCGAGAAACTTATATACTCTGTTTCTCACTTTGAAAAAGTATGTGCCGCATTTTGTTTATTGGTAGACAGTAGATGCACTAGCATACCCCTTTGATCAATTCCATTCGAAAAAGTTACTCATATCTAATACTCCTATATTTAATATATACTGATCAAAGAGTAGATTGTCCTTGACATATGTCAAACGTCCTCCGCAGCTTGAACGTGCTCTATTTATATGCCAAAATTTTAACTTATCCATCCGCTTAAAATTTGTGACGAATGGGAATTTGAACCTGAATTGTTCAGCTGATACCAACACTGCACCAAAATTCTAAAGATGTGCTAAAGATTGAGCGTTATAGTTCTATAGTCTAACAATACCCTAAGTATTGACTAGACAACGTCAACTTGTGTGAGACTATAAAATTACAACTCTTGAATTTAATCACGACTTTGGAGTTACCATAAACTGAAAGGGATTTAACATAGTATGAGAATAATCTAGATTCAAATCTCATCAGCCACATATTTAAAGATAGATTTACACACGCATCCAACATGTGGGTCTAGGTTTCGACACAAAAAAGATTGGTATAACCCTAAATCTCATATTAACTCCTAAGTTTCTGTATAACGTGTAAACCTTTAATAACATGATAAACTCTTTTCCACTCATCAAAACTCTGATGGTAAACATTGTGGGTTAGAATTTTATCCTCTAGAGGTCAAGTATGTCCCCCACATGAACAGTTTCTCCTCTTTCTCCCCACATTATTTCTCTGAAACCAATAAAGGAAGTTGCAGCACCTTCTCTTTTCTCCATGGGGAAAAAGAAACGTAAAGCTTCTTAACTGCATTAATACATAAAAAATTAGCTTGAGAAGAAAGAGGTAGTATTCTACCTATTAAAAGAACAAAGGGGGAAAAGAGAGAAAGGAATGACTGATACTCTCTGTCTCCCTCTTTTTTTCTTCTCTCATTTGCCTTGTTCAAAAGGACGAATGGTATCAAATGAGGGCTACTACTAGCTACTCTTTTCTTTTCATATATAATATGTTTATATAGCCTTGTTGTAAATGGAGTATTGTATAATATATACAAGTTTGCAATGATGAGAGTAACTAACTAGACAATAATAACTAACCTAAAATCAAGCCTGTAAAAGGGTAACTGCATTCTTAAAGAAGAGATGGTGAAGAAAGAATATACACTGCGCAATTAATGCATTGGGAAACAAAAATAAAACCTTGGAGATTGTGAGAAGCTAGTTAATATATTGCTCATCTCTTCTTTTCATGGCTTAGACATCTGAATGATTGACTTCTAGATGCATGAGAAAACAATGGAAAAATGATAGGATAATAATTGCCTCTGTAAAAATGTTATGTAGCCAACTGTTAATTTGGACATATGAATGTCTTTATACTTCATTCCATCCTGAAATGATTGTGAAAAATAAAGAGAAAATACTAAAATTAGCATCATATAATTTTATGATAGATTTATGGAAGAATTTGAATAGGGATGACAAAAGACATGAGATGCATACTTCTTCAAAGAGCAAGCTAGAGCATGGAACATTCAACAAACTCTAGGACATATAAATTAATTTATCAAACTATACTTGCATCAATCTCACACAATAATAAAATGGTATTTATTGAGTTCTTTAATTAATATTTACTTTGTTAATACTTCCATAATTAAGTCATTTATATTTCTTCAGAAAAAGTCATTTATTTGCGATTGCTTTCTAGATCTTCTGAGATTTGAAGAAAGTAGCATAATTCTTTAAGGTTTTCTCTTTATATCACAAAAGCACTTCTAATAGAAAAATTAATCTGCCAAACAATTTGAACCCTAGGGCTCATAAATTTCTTAAAGAGATTTAAGACTCTAAACATGCATGAGTAAAATTTGATGATCGATCACTTAATTAATCATAGTCATAATATAGAACAAAAGGAGAAAGTAACGACAGTATATAGTAATATATAACAACTAAAAGTTCTCAAAACAAATTAAGTACTTAAGGGAGAAAAAAAAAACAAAGGATTTCAATCTATTAGTTTACTTAGAACACCCCACTCTCTTATTCAATAAATATGTCTAAGTTTCTTACACGAAGAAACAAATGCTCACCCATATGACAAGTTTCTTGTTTGGTTTAAACCACCACTTCTCATCATAGGATTCATCCTTTCCATTGGTGGAGGAGCTCTCCTTGGAGATGGCCTTTCAAGCTTCGTCGATCCATCAAACTTCTTCTCACCAACGCAATCGCCTGAAAAATTCGGTTTAGCTTCATAAACATCACCTATTGACTCCAAATCAATGCCACTATCAAGTTGAAGTACTTGATCACTCTTAGATGGCTCTGCAGACCCTAATTCTTGAAGGCGAAGGTCATCGGCCCAAACCATAGGGCTCTTTCCATTAGAACTATATGGATTAGGCCTTTTCTTGCCTAGACTGAGGGTTTGATCATTTGGAAAGAAGCCATCAAGTTGATCTCCACTGTATATGTGAAGATCTTGGAGAGAAGGGAAGCTCATCGGCGATCCTAGATCTTGGTTTCCGATGCCTTTGAAGCTTCCGGAAGCTCCCATGTTGTCGCTTGAGAGAGTCTGACAGGCTTTCTCGAGTATGGACTGCATATACTTGCCTTGAGCCTCGATACGCATCTGAAGATGTTTTTGCACCTAATGGATGAAAATTAGTAAATTGAGTTGAAAAAACTAACTGAAGTTTTGAAATAGAATTTAGGTAATATAAAAAATTTTATGTTTGTATTTCATCACACCTCTAGTTGTTCATGTAATCTTCTTTGAACTTCCATCTGCATCCTAAGGGCTTCTGAGAGGTGAACGTTCCTACTGAATAATTGTAAAACAAAACATCCAAATATTAAATTTTATAAGAGAAATTTATAATAAAATTTTGTGCTCATAGTTAAATTTTGATGGAATAATTACTCCAGCAAATCACTTACTCATTCATGGTGTGGCCCATCATCGAGGAAGAAGCAGCATTTCTCTGAAGCTCAAGAGCAGAAGCTGAATTAAGTTTAAAACAATATGATCAGTTTTTCTAAAATAGATGTACAAATTTTATGAGAAAAAAATCAAAATCATTAGATAAAGTTATTGTTCTTATATCCCGCCTCAACTCTCACCATCCTTAATTGAATGGTCGCTGAACTCCTTGTGTGGCTGCTTCCCAAGCCTGAATTTCTATATAGAGAAATTTTTTAGAGGAAATTCAAGATGAGAGATAAAAAAATGAAATTGATCAATTCTACAACATAATTTATAATTTGCATTAAGTAAAAGATACCTGAAGATGACTTTTAAGATGATAGAGTGTAAGACCCTTAACTCCCATGACTCTCATGATGGTCTTTGGTGTTGCCTCTACAAATAAAAAAGGTTCAGTTAATTAGATATCCAATAATTCTCCATCAAAATAATAAAAAGTAAATATTTACCAAAATAAAATGTTCGAATAATCATGATGATATTTCATAATTATACATAGAAGAAGGAAGAATTAAGATTTGGATCACAAATTAAATAATTAAGAATGAGAAGAAGAAAAAGAGAAGAAGAATAAGCACAAAGAATTGAAATTACTGACTAAATTAATTATGAACAAGAAGAAAGAAATGAGGAGAAGAAGCAAGAAGAAGGCATTAGGGTTTGCTCTATAAGTTAGTAAATTTTCAATAAGAAGAAAGAAAGAAAGAGAAGGACATATAGAAGGAGAAGAGTTAGGGTTTGTACTATCAGGTCCTCCGAGCTGAGTAACTGCATCGACGAAGCGATCATGGAGCTCAACAGTCCATCGGAGGCGAGGCTTAGGGTCAGTGGTGAGGACAAGGCCAGAGTCTCCTTGCACACACATGGGCCTTTCATGAGAATTCATAGTTGGCTTCTTAGAAGGGAACATTCTATCTTCTCTCTCTTCTTTCTCTCTCTATCTCACTTGCTCTAGAATTGGAAGAGATTCAAGAACAAAGAACTAGCATATGAGGAGGAATAGGGTGCGTTTTCCCTTCTATAGACATTTGTTTTTAAGCTCACTGATCTCCTCTCCTATTCTTCTCTCTTAGAAAGCAATGGGATTCTTAACCCTTCACTAAAAGGCACCGACTTGGAAACCCTCCTTCAGTTGAGAGAGAGAGAGAGAGAGAGAGATGCAATTGGAATATATGAGAGAGAGAGAGAGAGAGAGAGAGAGAGAGATGCAATTGGAATATATTCAAGTGAGGAGGTGGTGGCTAAATACAAGGTACTATGATTGCATGGGGTCTCATGTATGCATATATATTTTGTAAAGGTTTCTAGTGACTAGAAGAATAATCTCTCTCTCTCTCTCTCTCTCTCTCTCTCTCTCTCTCTCTCTCTCTCTCTCTCTCTCTCTCTCTCTCTCTCTCTCCCTCTCCCTCCATCCATATAACAATCATATACATGTGTTAGTGTGCCATTATACATATAAAACAACATATATATGTTATATAGATAGATTTGGATTGCATGGTTAGGAGACAAACCCATGCTTTATGTCTTTACATCTTAAAACATGCTCCCATTGGTGATCTTATTATGATGACAAGAACACACATCTTCATTATTGACCTTATGAATCATCATGCTATCCCTCTTTGAGCTCACCTAACCACCTCAAACAGAACTTTCTTACTAATAAAAGTTAGTGGTGTGAACTTAAAAAACTAGACCCATTTAATGCAAGTTGGACAGCTAAATCAAATTTATACACCAATGTTACTTTAGTACTTTGATAATACATACAAATATTTTGCAAGTATAATTTACATGGAGCCTCAAATGTTGGTGGTTGAGAATGTAAATATTCTATAAAGTCCCTTGGAATGAAGCTATTGATGAGAGGGGACCCTTGCTTTTTTTCTTTTCTTCTCTTTTTTCTTCTAAAGCTTTGGTGAGGCTCAAACCTGTATGGCTTTAGTAGAATCGAAGATTGTCTACTCTCACCATGCATACGTCACTAAGCATTAATCTCCAACCCAAATCGACACAAAAACAAATAGGTCAAAACCCTCTAAGTTGACACCTTGGGCCCACAGATAAAAGAAAGTAGAGGGATGAGTGAGAACAATATAAAGCGCTCTCTCTCTCTCACCCCAAATTCTGAGATTGTAGAAAGCTATAAAGAGGGGGAAATGCAGTCCATTTACCATACACCGCAAGGGAATAGATGCTTTCTTCTTTGACAATTAACCTAAGATTCTTCTTTAATCTTCTAAACACTAAAATGATGAAGTTTTGATTTGGGTTTTTAATTTAATGACAAGATTACATTAGTAGTACTTTACTGTTGTCTATATAGTATTAGTAGTTATAATTTTTATTTCTTTCATAATTTCTCTCAGTCATATTTATTAACTGCACTTTTTCAATCATATATTCATCATAGTCTCAGTCATTACATCTTAATTATGTGAAGCTTATATAGTTAGATGAAGATTGTAAGAAAATGAACATATTGTTTAATATATAGATATCATATCTAAACATACTTCAAATACACACACACATACATCTAAAAGTACGTCACTCATTTAATTAACTATTGAAGAGCTAGTATATATAGTTACTTAAAGTCTAGTACATCTCGGACATATCATATATCATTCTAGCTTTCTATTAATTTTCTGACGTGATCTACTATGATTCTCGTATATGAACCTTAACCAGCTTCCTTGAATCTTTGGTGGCTAAATTTTAAAAACAATTCGTTACGTCCGTACCTAAACTAACTAACAGCCTCATATATATAGCTCAGCTAATAGTCATATTAATATGGTGGTTGCTTTATTTTCTTTGGTATTGATATTTAATGCTTTCATTTACTTTTATGTTTTTTTTGGTAGATATTGGTCCCTTAAATCTTCCACATCAAATTTGTATTAGCCCTTCAAATCGTTAAAATTTCTGATAGGTCCCTCAAAACATAAGGGTAATTGCATTTTGGTCCTTATGTTAGCTAGTTTCAATTAAATTTAGTTCTTAACCCAACACAATCAATTACTAAAATACCCCCAATGATCATTTTTAGAGAGAAGAAGAGAGCTGGGAATGATGAGAAATGGATTATTGGATAAGGGGTGGGATAATATTGTGTGGAGATTTAGGTGGCAGGAAATTACATGCGCACACGGATTTTATGCTAAAATTTTCCTTTTCCATGGGAGGAGATTTTGCTAATTTGTATTTTTGCTATTCTTTCTTTTCCATATTCATTCCCCAATTATGAAAGCATTAATGAGATTCCTAAGAAAGTCCACGTGCAAAGGTGTGTGCCCCATTTAAGTAATGCTTTGCAAAGATGGTATTTAACCTTTAGCTCATTAAATAATAAGCTCTAACATCAAATCATATCCCAATCCAAAGACCATGTTAGCTTAGATTTTAAGCACGCATTTGGAGAAAGATGCTCTTTGGAATGATTCTTTGGATAGAATAGTTGCATTTCTTTATGGCAAGCTTCATGCAGGCTCTCTCTCTTTACAGGGTAGCTAGGTGTCCCTAACCCTATCTAAAGCTACCCACATAGGAATTTTATGAGTAAATTTAAAAGAAAACCCCCAAAACTTTGTGGGGTTTTTTTCCAACAAAACCTCTATGAATTTTGTTTATTCCATTAAATCCCAAAACTTCTCGATTCCACTAAACCCCTGAACCTCGATCCAAAACAACACCTCTATATATATATATATATATATATATATATATATATATATATATATATATATATATATATATATACACACACACACACACCACACTCCCCTAGCAACGTTATTGTTCGATATGAAATTAGCCAAATACCCTAAAAGAGCTCCTCCCCCTATCTCCTGATTAGTTACAACCAAGGGTGGGCAAACGATTGGTCCGGTCAGTTTCAAATAATTTGTTTTTTTCATACTGAATCAAATTGAACTAGATTCAAAACCGAACTGAATCTTGTCAAATTGTTTCAGTGCGGTTCGGTTTGGTTTGTTCACTTTGGGCTTAGATATGTAAAGTTAGAGAATTATTAGCTAAAATACCTGAGAAGACTGTTACTTCTACAAACATCTCACTTATCCCAACGACTTTACAAACTAAAATTAAACATTAATCAATTAATATACATAAAAATATTAGTATAAATAATCTCTTCATCTTGAGCGAGCAAAGTTTTAGGCAATTATGTGGAGAGCAGTCAGTTCGGTTATTTCAGTTTCAAATATTTTAGAATTGAACCAAAGTTTTTTTAAAATTGAACCAAACCGCTGAAATTCGATCGATTCAATCGGTTTAATTGGTTTGCACCAAACTGTGCTCACCCCTAGTTACAACCCAACCCCACCCCCCAAACTAGAAAGGGGTTTTTCGATATTAGTCCCTTAAATCTTGCATATTTTGATATTAGTCCGCCAAATCGTTGAAATTTGATATTAATCCCCCCAAATCCTTTAAGCGTGTTGATATAAGTCCCCCTAGTTAACAACCCGTTAAAAATTGATGTAATTCTTCATTTATTTTTAACATTTTAGGGTGCACTCCCAGTTTATCCTTGTGTACCTAAACCCTAAACCTGTTAACTTAAACCAAATAACACCCTAACCCATTTTAAAAACTCAAGTCTCAAATTCATTTAGGCAACCTTCTTCCCTATAGCTATCCCTTCATCTAACCCATGAAAGAAATTGCTACTTACTTCATACCTATAACAATCCTCTAGTATCTCCTCAAGAAGCTATCTCCATCAAATTATTCTTAGCCATAATCAAATTTAAGCTCTTGAATCATGCTCTTAGGTTCAAATAACTTTGTTAATGAAGTTTCTGATTTTAGGGCTAACAAGATTAATAAGCGGGAAATGAGAGGGAGGATCCTTAAAGAAGGATAATTTTGTAATTATCCAACCATGATCAGCATTTTAGACAGAATTTGTAACAAAAAGACTTATATCAACATACTTATGATTTGAGGGACAAATATCAAAATATGCAAGAAATAAAGGACTGTTATCGAGGGGAAAAAACCCAATTAAAAAAATTAAATACGGCATTAATAAAAACTCAGCGACCCAAACTTCCCCTTTCTTTCCGTCTCTGCAACCGTCTATGATAAGAGAACACAAAGACATCTCTTCAATTGGATGGACTTGGATGACGAAACCATTCAGAAAAGAGCTTAAAATTTCATAATTTTCCCACATGAGAAGCAAGATTCAGTGGAAAATACATGTTTTGCAAATTTTCAATAGGAAAAAGATGACCACAAGTATCAGGAGCTCCAACTTCGACCGCATCTGAGCACGAAGAAGAAGAAACTAGGGAAATTTGGGGAGAAGGATATTTTTGAATCAAAATATTAAAATAAGGATATGTAGTCATTTTTTTACTTAGGGGTACTTTGATCGATTAAAGTCATGTGCTAGACAAGTGCCGGGGGTTAAAACTAATGAGGTTAACTTCGGGGTTTAATGAAATAAACAAAGTTCAGAAGTGTGGGAAATTTTTCTTTTTTTCCTTTTTCCTCCTTGTTTACCTGTTCTTCAATTTAAATTTGGATTTTCTTTTTCTGCATGAAAATAATAAACATTAAAATATAGTGTTAAAAGAAACTTGTTATTGTTGTTCTATTAATGAGGCTAATTGTTGATAACGCCATTATACTGTCTGAGTACTTACATATAACATAAAAATTTGAGTTTCTATTTCATGTTTGATGTAAATTTGTAAAAGAATTGTCACTCTGAAATCCTATACAGATGTTATATAATGATATTAGAGGATTTAGCCTTACATCTGATGGACTCAAAGAAAACCACTAGCTGTGAGGGAATTGGTAAATTTGAAAAACTTCTACAGTGAATAAAATTAGAGAAACCCTCCTAAACTTAGTGGGGTTATTGGTTGAGGATTTTTATTTGGACTAGGACTTTTTAGGATTTAACTTTAAAATGTAATTGTTGTAGGACAAGGATTTATAGATTTTAACTTTATTGTGTTATTGGTTTAGGACTAGGATTTAGATTTAACTTTATGGTGCTATTGGTCATTTAGGATCATGATTAGTACTAGAATTTTAAACTCTAAATTCCAATCCAACTCTATACATTCTAGTGAAAAATTATGATTAGTACTAGGATTTTAAAATCTAAATTCCAATTCAAGTCTATACATTCTAGTGAAATAATTCCAAGAAAAAGTCCACGTTAAAATTGGAGGATTGTGATCCTGTTCTAGGATTTTCTCTCTCCCTTCCTTTAATCGTCCATATTTTAAAAATTACTACTAACTAATATTTACAAAATATCATAAAATGAAATATATTTAACAATTAATATTATTTAAATATAATTTATCATATTTTAAACATATAAAATAATTTATTAAATATTAAATATACACTTAATATTTATCACAATTTATATTTAATATTTATATATTTAATATTTATTTAAATATTAGATAAGAAATATAGCAAATAAGTAATATTAAATATAAATAATACTTAATATGTTAAATAATAAAAATATTAAATATTAAATAATTTATTATTTAAATTGAATGCTTGACAAATTTTCTATTATATTTAATGTTCATATGTTGAAATATCCAAATTAGTAGTAAAAATTTAATCTTAAAGTATAATCATAAAATCTATTAATTAAATAATTATTATGTTTTTGATAAAAGAATAGTTATGCTTGTTAATAATTATTTAACATTCACCAAGAATCCATTCAAAAGTTTAAATATCCTTCCAAAAGCTCAGGACAACCCAAATATCCTAGTCCTAATCCAAATCCTAGAATATAGGATTCTAGAACAACAATCCTAATCTTATCAAACAATCTCGAATGAATAACACCCCTTAGAGGAAGTTTCACAAAATCTCCCTTACTTCAAAATCTTCCATAAACTAAGAAAACTAAGATACTAAGAAAACTAAGATATCCTTCTTTAAAGGTAACTCTCTCTCTCTCTCTCTCTCTCTCTCTCTCTCTCTCATTAGAACTTTAGAACAAAAGTTCCCCAATTCTTTCCTCTTTTTCTCTATCCTCTCTTCCTCAACAAACCGTAGAATGGAATTAGCCCTATGATCATCACATTTTATTATACTTTTATACAATCATTATTTATTTTATTTGAATAAATATATCACTAATAACGCGTTTTATCTTAATTTGTAGGAAATGAAGAATTAATAAATAAGAGCCCAAAAGAATCAAATTCTCTCATTTTTCTATCACTTATTGAAGCTCAAGATTAAGCCAAGAGGAGGACTACAAAAGCCCAAGGAATCAAAAAAAATCGGGTCAACAAGTAATCAATTATGTTAAGAACCAATCGGTTCACCAACTGATTGGCCAATCGGTCGACCAACCGATTGGCCAACCGATTAGTTTGTAATAAAAACAATGTATGACTGAGATTTATTTCTTGAAGCTCAAGCTAAATTCAATGGCTCTTGTTGATTGTTGTAGGCTATAAATAGGGGTAGAGGGTGAGGGGTTTGAGCGTAAATTTTTTTTGTAAAAACTCTATTTGGAGAGGAGGGTTACTCTTAATTAAGAAGATCTTTCAAAATTATAAACTTTTTATATGCAATAAATAAAAAATTTCTACTTTTAAATTTTCTTCTCTTCTTATTTGTTGATGAAAATAAAGATGAAGATTTACTTTCAAGGGGTCAACCCCTTGCAATGTAAATTTTTTAATTATTTTTCTTTATTTTCTTATTTCAAAATTCATGTTTTTGGATTTTATTTTCTTTTGTTTTTATATTGGTAAATTAGATTTATTTCATGCATTGTAATGTAGATTTACGTTTATGCTCTTTTATTATTTTGTTGCTTTGTAGTATTTATTTTCTTAAAATTTCTTTTGCAGTGTAGATTTACTTTTATCCACTTTTATTTTTGTTAGTTAGATTTCCTTTATGCTCACAGTTTATATCTTTATTTCCTTATTCTTGTTCTTATTTTTGTAGTTAGTTTTATTTTTCTTGTAATTTAGATCTCTTTCTTTTATGCTTTCTAGTCTAGATTTTATTTTCTTATTTTTATTTTGTAAAATAAGTAATTAAATCTTATAAAAATTTTAGAATTGTATAAAACTAGTTTGATTTCTTTTATAATTTGTGGATTGCTCTCTTATGCTTAAAATGATCATGTTTAGGATAATCAACTAGAGAACTAATTGGTAGAAGAAAATTTTGATAATCTATCTTATTTTGAATGATTTGATAGGTTATGCTTATAAATTCTAAAATTATTATCTAGTTGTTGTTCTTTTCATGAATGAAGTTTTGCTTGAATGATAATTTGATAGATTATGCTTTCTTTTAGTAGTTTGATAATCTATGCTTAGTAAATCTAAAGTAAAATATGTTAAAAAGAGAGTAGTTCATAAATCCTAAATGAAATTAACTAATGGATTCAATTCTAGATTCCTATCTTCTCTACTTGATTTTCTCCATCTTTTACTTTTTGATTTTTCTCTTTTTGATTATTTTTGCTCTTCTTGATTTTATTCTTTTCTATTTTCTTTATTTCTCCTCCTTGTTTATTCTTTGTTTTCTTTTATTTGTTCACTCTCTTTCTCCCCTTTTGTTCGAGTTTTTTATTTTGTAAATAATCACACACTCTCTATATCTCTATACTTTCACTCCTCTTTGTCCACACACATTTCTAGGATCCAATTTAGAATTTTTCCTAGACACCTTCCTCGTAGGATCAATATTGTAACTATATTATAACTTGATAGTTGTCCTCTTATAACTTTGCATGTTATTTTAAATGCATATCAAGTTTTTGGCGCCGTTGTCAGTGAAGGCGCTTGTACTTAGATTTTTTTTATTTTGGTTCTTTGATTTGTGTGTTTAATTGTGAAGAAATAAATTTGAAGAAGAAGATTGAGGATTGAAGATTGAAGATTGAAGATTAAAGATTTACTTTAAAAGGTGAGTCCTCTTTCTAGTATTTTTAATTCCACTCTTTAATTAGTTTCTCATAATTAGAGATAATTAGGAGCTAATAAAAAAAATTCTCTTGTCGACCCTAGTAAAATCCACCCTCTACTTGAACAACTATTAACAAGATAATAAATCCAAACAAGAGCTCTCTCTCACATTTGTTTCGTTGTGGACCATAATTAAAAAATAAAAATATTTTTCTTTTTGCATCCTTTTGTAGTTGCTTTTAATTCTTAGGGTTTGCACTGCATATAGTTAGTAGGAATTCACCCAAGTGATTTGAACATTTTAATTTGACACTCACTTGAAAATACTCTAATGGGAAGAAAAAAACCCGTAATCAAGATAAGGTGAGGAATTTCATCACCCTTTTCTTAGCCCACAAATCATTAATTTCTCACTACACAAACTCATGCCTTTTAAAACTCATTAGACGTTGGCCCCTAAAGATTCAAACTCAACAAGGAACAAGAAACCTTTAAGTGAACCGGTTTAAGTTTACTTGAATCTGTTGGTGTCTAAGGCAAGGCTTAGGGGTTGCGTAAAGCGCTCCGCAAGGCAAGAGGTACTTAATTGGTCATTGACCTCCCTTTAGTACTATCCTTACGTGGCTAACTGACCAAGTAAACTTTAATTTTTTTACTCAAGGTGTTTTTTTATTAGGAACCGGTCTAGTTGAGTCTAGGCGTAACCCTAGAGTTAAGGGTGATAGTTTTAAATGGATGCTCTTGATTTGTTTAGTTAGGTTTTTCTTTTTATCCTTCTTCTCTTTTCTCACTAATCTTTTAGGTCTATTAGTTTTTCCTTAAAAAAACTATAAAAAATTAACTTTTGTTTTTCTTAGATCTTTTCCTAATTTCCTTTTTAGAGATTAAAAAAAATTCAAAAAGAATTGCTTTAGTGTATGCAAGTTTTGATTAGGGATAATACAAATCGTTTAATCCGTGTTGAATCAATCATTGAAACTAAAGAAATGGCAAATCCAAATGCATCAGTTCTTCAAATTATGTGTTATCCAACTAGGAATGCAATCCTGTCTTGCATTAGGCTTCTTGATGCTAATGGAGCTAATTTTGAGTTTAGACCTCACTCCATAAACATGCTTCCAAAATTCTTAGGAAATAAATCCGAAGATGCCTACATTTTTATATCTGAGTTTGAGAATGTGTGTCTTATGATTAAGATTAGAGAGTTGTCTGATGATGCAATTAAGCTCAGATTTATACATTTTGCTCTTAAGGACAAAGCTAAGAAATGACTGTGTAGCTTGCCCACAAATTCCATCTCAACATGGGATGAATTTATTACCGTTTTTCTGAAGAAATCTTTCTAATTCATAAAACAGTAAAGCTTAAAAATCACATTCAGAAATTTCAAGATAGTCTCAGGGGAGCCATTCTGAAAGTATTTTGATAGGTTTAAAGATTTTCTTATCCAATGTTCTCATCACGGTCTAGAAAAGTAGCGATTATGCCAAATTATCTATGAATGATTGGATTATTCTTTAAAGATATCCTTAGAATCTATGTGTCAAGGGGATTTTATGAAGAAAAATACTGATGAAGTTCAGAAATTTTTAGCGAGTTTGTCTGAAAAAACTATGAAATGGGAACACTGTTATGAAAGAGTATTATCAGTTCCCTTAACTAAATCCAGTGGTATTTCTCTAGAGTCAAACATAGCCTCTAAAGAAAATACGGCTATGATCATGCGTCGGTTAGAAGCCTTAGAAACCAAAGAACGAGTTTCGGCTCAAATCAACCAAGTTTTTTTCTAGGATGTTATAACTTTCTATCTCCAACCCATGTTTCAGAGGAATGTCTCTTATTAGAAAATACTCAACCATTGAGTCAAGTGAACGCTGCAATCCAGCATCCTGAGAATGATCTGTTTTCTCCAACCTAATCTGGGATGGAGAAATCATCCAAATTTTGCATGGAATCAGGAAGACTTTTTCGAAAATCAAAACTTCACTCCCACTTTAACCAAATAATTTCCTAGAAAAAATACAGTTTCATTCAACACACCAAATAATTTTTAACAATCTAATTTCCCTTATCCAAACCGGCTCCTCCTCGTCAATCAGTAAATCCTGCTCCTTCAAATTCTGATCACTAGAGACGTTTGAATATCTTAGAAAAGGGTTTAGAAGCCATGATCAAAACTTCTACACAGACCGCCAACATGTTGACTCAGTCATCAAACACTCTGAATTCCTTCATGCTGACAACCAGTCAAATGCTCAATTCTAACGCTCAAGCCATAGCTAGGTTAGAAACCCAACTTGATCAACTAACTAGTGTTGTGAGTGAAAGAGAGAAGCGAAAATTTTCGAGTCAATCTGTTGTAAACCCTAAAGACATTGGATCAAGTTTAACCTACTCAGCTCAGGTGAATGCAATCCATACACTACGATCAAGAAAGCAGATAGATAATCAAGTTAGAATGCCTCCAGATAAAACTCCGTCTTCTTCTTCTCCTATTCAAAATATTGAACCTGAACAAATTCCTTCTCATTCTAATAACTCTGTTCATCAACCATCCTCTTTTGATGACCAAGAACCTGAAACAGAACTTGAGCTCGATCTTGATAGGTTTAAGCTCGTTGCTCCCTTCCCAGATAAACCCAGGCCTAGGAAAAACTCTCCTCAGGTAAAGAAGATCTTAGAAACATTTAAGCAGGTTAAGGTCAACATCCCTCTCTTAGATGCCATCTAACAAATTCAATCTTATGCAAAATTTTTGAGGAATTTGTGCACTAAGAAGATAATAATAAATATTTCAAAGAAAGTCTTTCTTGCTACCATTATTAGTAATATGCCCTCAAAGCCCATGCCTTTAAAATAAAAGGATCATGGTTGTCCTACTGTCTCAAGTGTCATACAAAATACCTTCATTGATAAGATGCTCTTAAACTTAGGGGCGAATATCAATTTGCTTCTTTATTTGGTCTACCAACAACTTTGTGTAGAAAAACTTAAACCAACTAGATGCACCTTATAGTTAGCTGTTAGATCCATTAAAATTCTCATTGGAGAGATAGAGGATGTTCTGATTAAGGTAGGGAAGTTTAGTTTTCCTATTGATTTCATAGTCTTAGAAACACAGCCTGTTTCCAATCCTAAGGGTCTAATTCCAGTCATTCTAGAAAGACCGTTCTTTGTCACTTCAAATGCTCTGATCAACTATAGAACCGATCAAATAAAATTATCTTTTAGGAATATAACTATAGATCTCAACATCTTCAATTTAGGGAATCAGCCGAGCGATCCATTTGATCAACCCTTAAAAGTGAACTTCACTTAGGGAACATCTTAGAAGAAGAATGTGAGTCAAACCCGAGTTTTGAAGAGATCTTTGTTGATGAACTCAAGATACTAGAGGTTAGAATTAGAACTAGTCTTTAAGAAGAAAAACACTGAGTCAAACACAAGTTTCACCGATTTTAGCTTTGAAGAACTCTTTGCAGAAGAGCTTAAGTTCCTAGAAGATATAAAACAATCGGTCTATCATACTTCAACCATGAACCTCGAGTTTGAGGAAAATTTCGAAAAAGAACTGGTTGTGCTAGGACAAACTTTCATTCATATGGAACCTGAGTTCAAATTTTAGACTAACGTTCTGATTGATCGATACTGGAAACTCAAAATACATATCTTCCTTCAAATGCTGTAAAAATCTTTAAATACCTCGGAATGTATAGAACTTAAGCACATCATTGAGTTTATCATTCTATACTTATTTAAATTTTAGGGTAGAATATTTAGCAATAAAAGATTAAAAATGAAAAGCTCACACTGAGTTTATCATTCTATATCTGCCTTTTTGTCCACACACATTTCTAGAATTCAATTTAAATTTTTTTCCTACACACATTCCTCGTGGGATCGATATTGTAACTATATTATAACTTGATAGTTATCCTCTTGCAACTTTATACGTTGTTTTAAATGCATATCACCCTAACGTTCAAATTAAACATTTTGAAAGTTCATAGGGTTTCATGAAACTCCACAACTAAAGCTAGAAGGGCTTTTACCTTAAAAAAAACAAGTTTACGAGGGTTTCTCTAGTTTTTAAAGTTCAGGAACTTTGTGAGCAAATTATCTCAAAATTCAGGGGTGGTTTATAAAGTTGAGCCATCTGAAGTAACTAATCAACATTATACCAGATCAATAAAATAAAAGATTTTCCAACAACGCACTTTATCTGAAAATAACACTAAAATATTAAGCGATAATCTTTGATTTTTCTGGGTAAATGTTATCTATTTAAGTTACTCCTCCAACAACTATAGCTCTCCTTCTATTAGGCATGATAGGCTACATATGATTGCTCACAAGATGTTTATCTGGGAGAAAAAGAATGTACAGGAAAAGGAGTACAACAAGGTCATTTCTAATCCAACTTTGCATAACAATGCATGCTACATGGCAACCATACAGAATTACTTTTTAGGCTTAATTATTCAGAACTAATGCCTTTGGCAACTATTTAGGCCCAATTAATTCTATTATCCAGAGCCTTTTCTTAATCATTTACTCTAAATTGCATACGAAGTCGGGTGTTTGGATACATGATATCTATAGGACTTGTAGCACTACAGATGTTTCTTGCCTGTACATTCTTTTCTAGGTATTCTGTAGTATCCTTTTCACATGTTGCATTACCAGTTCAGCACATCTCACGCCTCTTAGATTTTCAGTGTTGTAGTCCGAAATCTTCATTTTATGAGGGTCCAATTAGCAGCTCACATTTAGACCCGTATCACATCTCATTTAGAATGAGCGCACCACAAATAGAAGCAGTCTATTAACAATGATATCTAGAAGAAAATAATAAATAAATGATCTAGTTTTTGGCTTTTAGTGTCGATCCACTAAAGGAAGTCCCTCTCATGGAGAAGGTCATCATGTATTACAACAGTAAAGTGAAAACAATGCCTTTAAACCTTGATTAATACTTGTAGTTTCATCTCCATTTTTTTCTGGGGTACCACCATTCTTTCTTGGATTGAATAGTCTATCTAGTGTAAAAGGTCCTCACAATACCATTCTTTTGTATAGATAACTGAATGCTTAGTGAAGTGTGAACCTTCATGATTTCTAGTCAATGATCTCTTAATAATGATGATAGTCTTTTCCCCCCTTTTTTCTTCTTTTTGAACAAGGATTGAGCTAGTAGAAGATATCCGCAAGCTTTTCTACGGGCACAAAGAGTCTTAAAGCATGAGTAGAAGCCTCGAACTTGTTCACACATTTTCTATCATTTCGTGCATGATATTTGTCTTTGAATGGGCTTAATTAGCAAATCATCAACTAGGTGAGTAAAAATTTGGCAATTTTGTTGATATCTTTTACATCCCATTTACAAATTAGTCTATCAAAATTGATGATTGATTGATTTGGAAAAATATTTTTCAAAATTTGATTATTTAAGGGGTAGTTTGGTAAATACAGAGGTTTGGAGGATAGTTTTGCTAAGGACAATTTTTCGTTTTAGACTGTTTTTGAACTTTAATTCGAAAAAACGACCCATTGAACTTAATTTTCAATTTCGACCTAGTTTACGCGGCGTGGCGAAACTAGGTCGAAATTGAAAATTAAGTTCCGAATGGGTCGTTTTTTCGAATTAAAGTTTAAAAACGGTCTAAAACAAAAATTTGTCCTTTTGCTAATATCCAATATTTAAGGGGTATATAGAAATAACCAAAAAACAAACTTTCCGATGTTGTAGGAGTTATAATTAACAAAGTTTTTTATTGATAGTATTTTCTCCAAACTAATAAGCACTTCCGTTTTCCTCAATTACTTCTAAATCAGTTAGAACATAGCAGTGCAGAAATATATTACTTATAAACAAGTAATAATCCCGTGCTCACAGGGATAGTTCTTTTTATTTTTTGGTTTATAGCCCTTTGAATATGTTAAGTTATCGTAATGTAATAAGAAAGATACTTGATTATACTTTTTGTAGACTATAATTTACAAATCATCTATTAACTAATACATTAAATGCTTATGAAGGAAGAGACAATAAGAACCGCTTTTGCTATGTTATGAGAAGAAAAGAATAGAGTTTTTATCGTTAAATTAGATAGTTTGAGTGATACGGTTTTCTTACAGAAATGACAATCTCAAGTTTGAAATTCAAAATTAGATGGCTTAACGATCAATCTTTTTACAAATATAAATGAAAACTTATGATTTTTAAAAACTAAAATACAACTGAGGTTTCAATGTCATGAGATTTCAATCAATGCTCATGTTTAGTTCACTTTCGAATTTAGACACGAATGAGATTATGACCTTCCTCTAAATCCCTAAAATCGATAATAGAAGTTCCGTTATACTATAGTATTAAGGACATAGGACTTCCATCACTATTATACTCTCCCACCTTATGAATTCCCCACACCAATATTATAATATAATATGTTAAATTTGGAGGCCATTTGTAATTTTAGAATTTTTTGAACTGCCCTCTGTAAAGTTTTGAGGATTGATTGTAATTCTCAAAACTCTCAGGGGAGTTATCGTAAAGTCTTCAGGGGACTGTTTTGTAAAATTTTTAAATAGTTATTTGTAATTTACAAAGCGTTCAGGCTTTTTAAAATACTTCGAGGGTTTTATAATTTTGAAAACTTTCAAGGCGTTGTTTGTAAAATTTTTAAGGATTTTTTGTAATATTTTAAAATTCTGACACAATTTAACAACTTTCATGAGGCTAGTTATAGAATTTTCAAATGGTTGTTTGTAAAATTTTCAAGGCGTAACTATAATTTTGAAACTCTCAAGGAGCTAGTTTTAAAAGTATAGGGTCTGTTTGTAAAACTTTAGGGACTATTTATAATATTTGAACTTTTCAAAGGACTATTCGTAATTTTTAGATTTTCTAGGAATTTTTGTTATTTATGGATTTTAAATGGGGCAATTTATAATTTTCTATAGATTGTGGTTCTAATTGTAATTCTCAGACTACCTCTGGGGTTTATTTTTAATTTTAAACCTTAAACAATTGTTTGCAACTTTAATGGGGCTATTTGTAATTTACAAAGCGTTCAGGCTTTTTAAAATACTTCGAGGGTTTTATAATTTTGAAAACTTTCAAGGCGTTGTTTGTAAAATTTTTAAGGATTTTTTGTAATATTTTAAAATTTACAGACAATTTAACAACTTTCATGAGGCTAGTTATAGAATTTTCAAATGGTTGTTTGTAAAATTTTCAAGGCGTAACTATAATTTTGAAACTCTCAAGGAGCTAGTTTTAAAAGTATAGGGTCTGTTTGTAAAACTTTAGGGACTATTTATAATATTTGAACTTTTCAAAGGACTATTCGTAATTTTTAGATTTTCTAGGAATTTTTGTTATTTATGGATTTTAAATGGGGCAATTTATAATTTTCTATAGATTGTGGTTCTAATTGTAATTCTCAGACTATCTCTGGGGTTTATTTTTAATTTTAAACCTTAAACAATTGTTTGCAACTTTAATGGGGCTATTTGTAATTTAAAAAATTTCTGGGGTGTTTGTAGTTTTAGAAACTTTAAAGGGTCGTTTGCAAAACTTTTAGGAGTTGTATTTAATATTTTAAAAGTTTAAACAAGGTGTTTGTTATTTTAAGCTCATTTTATGAGGCTAGTCGTAAACTTTTCACAGGGGTTGTTTGTAAAAATTTTAAGGTGATATTTGTAGTTTTAAAACATTTAAGGGGCTGGTTGTAACATTTTCAAGGGGTTGTTTATAAAATTTTAGGAGGCTATTGTTTTTTGAACTTTACATAAGACTTTTGTAATATTTAGATTTTCTAAAAATTGTTTGTAATGTATGGATTTTAGAAGGAGCAATTTATAATTTTCATAATTTATGGTGCTATTTGTGATTTTTGGATTTTTAGGGGTTTATTTATAATATTGAATCTTAAGGGTTGGTTGCAAATTTTGATTTTTATGGATCTAATTGAAATTTTAGATTTTGAGGAGGTTGTTTCTAAGTTTTTATCTCAGTGGGAAGTTTGTAATTTTTGAATTTGTAGAATTCTTTGAAATTTTGGATTTTAAAGGTGGTAGTTGATAATTTTTAATCTTGAGCACCCTTATACAAATGAGAGCTTGATTAATAAAAATTTCAAATTATGGATAATTTTATTTCGATAAAAATTCATAGGTAAAGAGGATTAGAAATGACGTTTTCATTTAGAATTTTCTAATTTTAAATTGTTTTACTTTGATTAGGATTCTTAGGTGAAAATAGGATTAGGTGTCAATATGTCAATTATTGATAGGATAGATGGAAACATGATTTTGTTTTTGACACCTAATATGTTTCTCACAATTTATATATAAAGGAGGAATATGATTATGAGTTTTTTATTATAGATGGTTATAATTTGATTAGGATTACCAAATATTTGATTATTAGACTTTTCAAGTTATGGATAGTTTTAATTTGATAAGAAATCTTAATTAGGTGAATATAATATTGTGTGTCCACATGTCAATTTCTAGGATAGAAGGGCACATGACTTTTTTATATGATACATGTCACGAATTTAGATGACACGTGTTAGTTTTTTTTTTGTCTATTTAGTAAAACCACCAATTTCCCATTATATATAAAGGAGAGATATGATTAAGAGATTTTGTTTATTATTTTGGATAGTTATAATCACATAAGTATTACAAAATATTTGATTATTAGAATTTTCTAATTATAGATAGTTTTAATTTGATGAGAATTCTTAGGTGACATAAGATTAGGTGTCCACATGTCATCTTCTAATTATACATAGATATTAATGATATAACACATGTCAGTTTTTACCCTTTTACAATATAACACATGTTAATTTTGTGTGCCTTTAAAAGTTTCACAAATTTCTCTTTATATATAAAGGAGGGATTCAAATAGGGAATCGGCACATCTCCGATCTGTTTTAAAATTCCATACCAATTAAACATTGCACGTTTGTTTTCCCCCAACATCTGATAATGATTTGTACAAAAATGTTCCCAAATAACTAAGACCATTTAGCTAAATTCTATCTCATTTCATTTGCTTTTTGTCGTATCCTAACATTTAATGAACCCTTAAGAGTTGGCCACATGTCATATTAACGGGCTAAGTCATATAATCTGAAAGTCCAACCCAAGTGTGAGCACCGCTGATCTCTTTAACGGTCCGAGTCTGAAATGAAAGACGCTTTCAAGTCGAGATCTATCAAATAAATCCGAGTCTGAGACGAAATACATCTTTTGTTCGGACTCTACTAAGGAATGTCTCGAAAAACAGAATGTCTCATTGGTCTCATCAATGCCATTCGCTCATTTAATGCATCGCCTATTGGCCCATATTTCGCCACCCAGTCGTCATCGCATTAAATGCATGGCCAGAGTCATTATGACTCCTCAGTTGTCGCCCGCACTTCCGCCATTCTGTCGCTGCCACATTAAATGTGAGGTTAGCGTCACTTTACACTCACCCAACCGGCTGACGACACGTGTAAAGTGGAGTCAGAACACCGACTCCATCGGTCGGGTCGAATTACCACAGTGCCCCCAACGAATTCTCTATAAATAGTGCTTAACCCACTACACTAATGTACGCTGGATCAAACCCTGAACTAGATTCTGCATTTTATCAGTTTGCTTTATCTATCACTGAATTGAACGTCGGAGGGCACACCGGAGGAAATCTCCTCCAACCCTCTAACGTGTGTTACTTGTGCAGGGAACTGCTTCCCTCAGATCAATCAGTCACCAGAGAAGATTAAGAGACCCTAAACTCCTCCAAATATCCCCCCACTGATACAATTATTTTTTTGACATAACTAGTTTGGCACCCACCATGGGCCCACTTCTTCTTCTCTTAAGAAAATGATTGATCCTAATCGCCCTCCGCTCCCTAACTCACACACTCCCGAAGAGTCTTCTAGTTCCGGCTACGTCACTCAAGGCTCAGCTAGATGAATCCCCCTAGCGGATAGCACAATCACTCCAACAATAGTTCGCTTCATTTGCAAATGAACTTCTCAGCCATGTTCTTCCTCTTTAGCCTCCCGCATCACCTGCCACCCCTTTCCTCGAGCGGCAGCACCTGCAACAAAAAGATGAAGAGCGGGTTAGGAAGACCACCCCCAACCATCGCGGCATCAAGCTCGCTTCGCTATCGATCATCGACAGACTCATCAACACCTGGAGGTGACAGGCGAAAGTTTAAGCCATGGCACTATCACACCGCACGAGCGGCGTCGCGATAGGTAAGATACACCTACATGATAAAAACCCGGCAGCTCGAGCAAACCCCTTTGCGGCCAACCTAACTTCTCGTTATGACTGGATATTCAACATAGTGGCCAACAGCATCGGAGGAAATACTCTCCTCTCAGATGAAATAATGAACACTCCCTACCCTAAATTCAAGATGCCACGCATTAAGAAATACAAGGTCGAAGGCGACCCGGCCGAACATGCACAAAATTTCTTTGACTTTATGTGCATGCAGCATGTGACTGGTCCGATCATCTGCAGAGATTTTCCCGTCACCCTCAGCCAAGATGTGGTGGAACTCTCTAGAAAGGAAGTTCATCCATAGCTACGAACAGCTCAGCCAAAAGTTTGTACACCACTTCTTAGTAGACAAAAAAAATAAGGCACCCTCCACTCTCTTGTTGTAGATCAAACAGAGGCCCCGCGAAACTCTGATAGAATACTTCAAAAGATTCCAAGCCAAGTGGTTAGAGGTAGAAGAGCACGACAACATGGTGGCAATGACAACGATAATCTCAAGTCTAAAAGATGAGAAACTATCCGACTCACTCATCATGAATCTTGTGGTTAACTTCGACCAACTCATGGTCAGAGCTCAGTCACATATGCACACGAAAGACAGCCGCCTCCATAAGAGGGTGGCCTTAAGGGAAGCGGCCTAAGCCTAATCTTCCTGTCACGCCCCGTTTCCCAAAATACCCGGAAGCGGTACGTGAACAAGTCCGCGACGTATTAGGTTGGGAAGAAATACAAATAAAAAAACTATTTCTTCTCAATCTAGTACGCCAAGCGTCAAGAATAATAATATTACATCACAGTCACAGATCCCAATCACAGCCAGTAAGAATAAATAATAATCCAGAACAGAAGAGTACATATCACCAAAATGAAATCACATCCAGGACTATAAAAGAGTCCACATATCTGAAACAATTCATGTGGCTAAAGAAACTAGAGAAATCTAAACAATGTCTACTAAAATGGAAATACTAAAATCAGTCTAAAGTTCAGCACAAAGGAGAATAAAAAGTAAATCAAGCTCCAACTAGATCCTCTCCACCATCTAGGAGACACTCTGCTGTGAGAACTCCTACCGTGTGATCGATAATCGACTGTCCATATCTAAATCACGCACACCAAGAGAATGGAGTACGTCGTGTATAACACACGGCAAGATCCCACAAATAATGGCAGTATAATAATAATGCGAATGAAATGCAAGTAATCAGAAAAATGCGAACAAATCAAGTATAGCAATACGGTTAACCATCCATGTAAATCCGGGTGAGATTAATATTTAGAAATATACAAAATGAGACGTAGTACGTCGAGCGAAATAATCCAGACAAGAAAACCCTCTTGTATATACCATGTGTCTCAGATTGTAAATAACTAAATATTAACCCCAAACTATACACGGATGAACATATCACTAGAATAAGCATCAACGTGTACAACTCATGTGTTCTAACTGTCTAATCATCCTATAACGGTCTCGGGTCTATATCTCACAAGAGTCGAAGTTCATATTATTCGGATAACTGACGGTTCATATTCCTCTACGCGCATCCAATTTCCGCGGATCTACGGTCTGAGGACTACGCTGTCGATTCGGCTTGTCCGGAACAAGCGGACTCGTGACGAACGATTTCAGCGGCCGCGTCGCGAAAACAAGATCACTGGCCCAACAAACCAGCCCCAAGTGCGAAAACAAGATCACTTGGCACGGGTCTGGAAGATACATAAACAGCCACATCCGAATACATGAACCAAGACTTTCCCATCCCACGATCTCAGGTAAATCAAGTCAACGATGCCGATATATCAAACACGGGTTCACCTCCTAAGCATGGTCAACACACACATGTCACTAGGTCATGTTCATGACAATTCATGTGGCTAAAGAAACTAGAGAAATCTAAACAATGTCTACTAAAATGGAAATACTAAAATCAGTCTAAAGTTCAGCACAAAGGAGAATAAAAAGTAAATCAAGCTCCAACTAGATCCTCTCCACCATCTAGGAGACACTCCTGCTGTGAGAACTCCGGCTCAGGTGTGACTGCATACTGGACCTGTCCGTCATCTAAATCTGACGTACACCAAGAGAATGGAGTACGTCAGCGTGTATAACACACGGCAAGATCCCACAAATAATGGCAGTATAATAATAATGCGAATGAAATGCAAGTAATCAGAAAAATGCGAACAAATCAAGTATAGCAATACGGTTAACCATCCATGTAAATCCGGGTGAGATTAATATTTAGAAATATACAAAATGAGACGTAGTACGTCGAGCAAAATAATCCAGACAAGGAAACCCTCTTGTATATACCATGTGTCTCAGATTGTAAATAACTAAATATTAACCCCAAACTATACACAGATGAACATATCACTGGAATAAGCATCAACGTGTACAACTCATGTGTTCTAACTGTCTAATCATCCTATAACGGTCTCGGGTCTATATCTCACAAGAGTCGAAGTTCATATTATTCGGATAACTGACGGTTCATATTCCTCTACGCGCATCCAATTTCCGCGGATCTACGGTCTGAGGACTACGCGCAATCCGATTCCGGCTTGTCCGGACATAAGCAGGACTCAGGTGACGAAACGATTTCACTGGCCATGTGCGAAAATAAGATCACTGGCCCAACAAACCAGCCCCAAGTGCGAAAACAAGATCACTTGGCACGGGTCTGGAAGATACATAAACAGCCACATCCGAATACATGAACCAAGACTTTCCCATCCCACGATCTCAGGTAAATCAAGTCAACGATGCTGATATATCAAACACGGGTTCACCTCCTAAGCATGGTCAACACACACATGTCACTAGGTCATGTTCATGACAATTCATGTGGCTAAAGAAACTAGAGAAATCTAAACAATGTCTACTAAAATGGAAATACTAAAATTAGTCTAAAGTTCAGCACAAAGGAGAATAAAAAGTAAATCAAGCTTCAACTGGATCCTCTCCACCATCTGGGAGACACTCCTGCTGTGAGAACTCCGGCTCAGGTGTGACTGCATATTGGACCTGTCCGTCATCTAAATCTGACGTACACCAATAGAATGGAGTACGTCAGCGTGTATAACACACGGCAAGATCCCACAAATAATGGCAGTATAATAATAATGCGAATGAAATGCAAGTAATCAGAAAAATGCGAACAAATCAAGTATAGCAATACGGTTAACCATCCATGTAAATCCGGGTGAGATTAATATTTAGAAATATACAAAATGAGACGTAGTACGTCGAGCAAAATAATCCGCATAAGGAAACCCTCTTGTATATACCATGTGTCTCGATTGTAAATAACTAAATATTAACCCCAAACTATACACGATGAACATATCACTGGAATAAGCATCAACGTACAACTCATGTGTTCTAACCGTCTAATCATCCTATAACGGTCTCGGTCTATATCTCACAAGAGTCGAAGTTCATATTATTGGATAGCGGCGGTTCATATTCCTCTGGCATCCAATTTCCGCGGATCTACGGTCCGAGGACTACGCTAATCCGATTCGGCTTGTCCGGACATAAGCGGACTCGGTGACGAACGATTTCACCGCCATGTGCGAAAATAAGATCATCGGCCCAACAAACCACCCCAAGTGCGAAAACAAGATCACTTGGCACGGTCCGAAGATACATAAACAGCCACATCCGAATACATGAACCAAGACTTTCCCATCCCACGATCTCAGGTAAATCAAGTCAACGATGCTGATATATCAAACACGGGTTCACCTCCTAAGCATGGTCAACACACACATGTCACTAGGTCATGTTCATGACAATTCATGTGGCTAAAGAAACTAGAGAAATCTAAACAATGTCTACTAAAATGGAAATACTAAAATTAGTCTAAAGTTCAAAGACAAAGGAGAATAAAAGTAAATCAAGCTTCAACTGGATCCTCTCCACCATCTGGGAGACACTCCTGCTGTGAGAACTCCGGCTCAGGTGTGACTGCATATTGGACCTGTCCGTCATCTAAATCTGACGTACACCAATAGAATGGAGTACGTCAGCGTGTATAACACACGGCAAGATCCCACAAATAATGGCAGTATAATAATAATGCGAATGAAATGCAAGTAATCAGAAAAATGCGAACAAATCAAGTATAGCAATACGGTTAACCATCCATGTAAATCCGGGTGAGATTAATATTTAGAAATATACAAAATGAGACGTAGTACGTCGAGCAAAATAATCCAGACAAGGAAACCCTCTTGTATATACCATGTGTCTCAGATTGTAAATAACTAAATATTAACCCCAAACTATACACAGATGAACATATCACTGGAATAAGCATCAACGTGTACAACTCATGTGTTCTAACTGTCTAATCATCCTATAACGGTCTCGGTCTATATCTCACAAGAGTCGAAGTTCATATTATTAGGATAGCGGCGGTTCATATTCCTCTGGCATCCAATTTCCGGATCTACGGTCCGAGGACTACGCGCAATCCGATTCCGGCTTGTCCGGACATAAGCAGGACTCAGGTGACGAAACGATTTCACTGGCCATGTGCGAAAATAAGATCACTGGCCCAACAAACCAGCCCCAAGTGCGAAAACAAGATCACTTGACACGAGTCTGGAAGATACATAAACAGCCACATCCGAATACATGAACCAAGACTTTCCCATCCCACGATCTCAGGTAAATCAAGTCAACGATGCCGATATATCAAACACGGGTTCACCTCCTAAGCATGGTCAACACACACATGTCACTAGGTCATGTTCATGACGAACCAAGTCCCTAAGTCATGAACTACTACGGTTCTGGACACAACAAGACGATGAATAAATGCAATATAAATAGAATATAATAAATGCATGAAGCTCGTAAAACAGGAATAATCAATAATGATACAGATGCGAGAACACGATCCGTGAATAGCTAATTACACATGTAACTGATAATTCTAAAATCTCACTATCCAGATCTTGAAACTTCTCAACATGGAATAACGTATATAATTACTCTACGTGTCAGCGTCATGTATTATAAATAGTAACATGAATAACTTTCAACAACGGCGCAACATGAAAATGCGAAATAGGAGAATTTAACCACATGAAATGACGCAGATTTCAACATAAATTCCCATAAAAATCCTTTAAACTAATTCTCAACATAATTATCCAATAATTCAAAAGAAAAATACTTTTTCTCTTTAATATTATTTATGAACGATAACTATTTTTATTTTCATAAATCAACAAAATCTCTTAAAATATTTCAAAATTCTTTTTCTCCTCGATAATTTCTTTTAATCATAACATTAATTAAAATATTTTTTACTCAAAATAAATTATTTTCACCAAATAATTTCTTTTAAAAATATTTTCATAATTATAATAAATACTAGAAATATCCTAAAATTACATTCTTACTTCCAAATAGCACGAAATTAATCATAGATCAATTCTAACCTATCCAATCATCACGGCTAATTTTATACTATCGAATATTCACTGAAAATGTAAATGTTAACTGCGCATATGATATCAAATTGGCACGAACTAAACTATACATATACGAAATAATTCATACGGTATAAAAATAAGTAAATGAGACAACGACAAGAGGGATCTTGCCTCGGGTTGTCGAACGGATCGACTACGGTATGGTGAATTGGGACGTGGAGCGTCGCGGATCCGGGCTCGCCGGCGGGGCTACTCTGCGGGTCACTGGGGAGAGGAGTAGAGAGAGAGATGAGGGAGAGGATACGGTGTGGGTCGAGGCGGATGGCAGCGGCGTGGGTGGCTATCGGGAGAGGGGATGGCGGGGGCGTGGGCTGATCACGAGAGGGGGAAGAGAGGAGGAGAGAGAGAGAGATGTACAAAACGAGAGAGAGATGGCTGGGGTTGTGGGTCTGGTCATGAGAGAGAGAAAAAAAAAAGAAAGAGAAGGAGAGAGAGAAAGAGAGTAAGTAATGGAGGAGAGAGGAGGAGAGAGATGGGGGCTAGGTCTACAAGGGAGGTGGGGGGCATGACGGCGATGGAAGGAATAAGAGGGTGTGGATGGTGGAGGAGATAGTGAAGGGAGAGGTAATGGAGAAAGGTCGAGGGAGGGGTGGAGTGGATGGAGGTTGGATGGAAGGGGTTGGTGGAATGGAGGAATGGTGGTGGAAGGGAAGGGTGGTAGGAATGGAGAGGAGAGATGGGGGATGGATAATTAAATAAAATAGATATTAATAACATGATAAATAACATTATTACACATATATATATATTTCTACGTACCAAATACCAAGCTCAGGTTTACAAAATCATTAGTAATATCAAGAATCAAGATTAGGACTGAAAGTATTCATCGCAATTATTGAATTTATAATGTAGCTGTTATGGTCATAACCACTAATCAGTGATTAAGGAGAAAAACCAAGTGCTGACATGGATAAACGCTTGCTTGCCAACGAGGAGCGACACGAACCTCCACACCCAACCCACGAGACGGCCTGCACTTACCGACCTCGCCACGGTCTGTTAAATGACTATCGCCATAGCCGACGCAAAAGGTGAGGTAGGTCGGCCCATCGACAACTCTCTCCCGCGGACGACGCGAAAGGCGGTACCAGTCGTCCCCCCAGCCAATCGACTGCCTCGGAGCTATTCCAAGTCACTCGTCCCCCCGGACGACATGGGGGGCGACCGGCTGCCACCTTCCAACCACTAGTCCGCTCGGACGACGCGAAAGGTGGTGCTAGTCATCCTTCCAACCCGTTACCTATCATAACCCCTTCCAACCAGTCGTCTGCCTCTCCAGACAGTGCGAGGTGAATCTAGACCCCCTCTTCTTAGCCACCCGTCCTCTGGGACGACACAAAAGGCGGTACTAGTCATCCCCTCCAACTGATTACACTAAGGGATGCCTCAAGAGGCCATGCGAGTCGGCCACCCGGCCTCAGCTCCCCCCTCTCTCATCCTACGTGGTTCCCTCCCCTCGAACGACGGTTATACAGTACTCGAGCCCATCAACATCGCATTAAATGCACTGACAGCCCCTTAACTCCCCCGTCTCTCACGGTATTTAAGGCACCTCGAACCCATGCAGCTACAGGCGCCGTCAATCCCATCCCCTTAATGGCGAATAGACCACACAAACCCTCAAATTACCCGCAATTTGACACCTGTAAAGGCTAGCCACCATAGCAGACAAAGAGATGCTCAGCCAATCACTGGCTCACACGAAGAAGAGAGGGCTGACTCATCAGTAGCTCCTTAGCTAATGGAAAGACGAGAATACCCCCACAATCCTAGGTATAAGTAGCAACGTGAACAGCAAACCAAGTAAGTGATTTTTCCTAAGTGAATTCCTGCTCCATTGAATTTTCTCCCCCCATTACTAACTTGACCGTCGGAGGAACCACCGGAGATCCCAACTCCGCCTCTTCCACAGTCCCCTTGTCAGAGGGCTAACCCCCGACCGAGCAACACACGGACATTAGGAGAGAAGGCGGACTCCGCTCTCTTAAAAGCTAAACTCACCCGAGGTTAGTGACTGTGATTATATACATCAATAGTTTGGCGCCCACCGTGGGGCCTCCTTTCTTCTTCTTGCAGTCATGTCCAGCGGTGATGATCTTTCCGGGTCGGGGAACCTACCGGCGGGCTATGTCACACAAGCCCAACTCCAGAAATCCACCGAGAAGATCACTCAAGCCATGCAAGCAACCATGCAGACCCAGCTCAGAGCTTTTGCCGATGAGCTCTTCACTCGCCTCCCTGCTCTTGCGGCGCAACCAGCGCCATCAGCAACGACGGCAAATCAGCCCTCCGCCAGCCGCCATTCCACCACTCGAGGCGATCGCCATTTCGTCTTGAGGCGAACTCCGCTCTCGGAGACTCCCCATATTGATAAATCAAGGAGGGATCACCAAGAGCCACCACCGCCGAAGTAAATGGCGCCATTCAAGACGCCGCCCCTCACCTTCGACCTCACCGATGAGAGCCCTGCTCCTAGCCTAGGCGCAAAGGAACCAGCAGGCACAGCCTCGAGACCTCATACCGCGCCTGCGACGCCACTCCCAACTACCCACCAGCGCGCAGGCGACTACATCAAGTGTACCAGCCAGTCGCCGACGCCATCGGAGGGAAGACTCCCTTCACTGACTCCATCATGAGAGTGCCGGCCGAGAAGTTCAAGATGCCGACGATGGACAAGTATGGGGGTGATAGAGACCCGGCCGAGCATGTTCAAGACTACCACAACACCATGATCATGATGCAAGCATCGGAAGCGACTATCTGTCGCTGCTTTCCCGTCACTTTGACAGGGAGCGCCAAGCTTTGGTGGAATTCATTGGAGAAGAAGTCCATCGGAAGCTTTGACGACTTGAGCCGGAAGTCCATCCACCATTTCCAGTGTGCTCATCCAGACCAAGCAAGAGCCGGGCGAGAGCCTCAGGGCCTACATTAAGAGATTTCAGGCAAAGAGGCTAGAAGTCGAAGATCAAGGGAACAAAGTCGCTATGGCGGCTCTGGTGGCGGGGTTACGACCCGGCGACTTGTCTAAAGCCCTCAACAAGAAGCCCATCAGAAGTTATGAGCACTTGATATCCAAAGCTCATGCTTACATGAACATGGAAGAAGCAGAAGCTTACAAGATCGCCACAGAGGCCGAGTCCAGCAAGACGGCCACCCCTGTTTTGGCGTCCCCCCCACCGGCAGTGCCAGCGCCTCATCATCCTCCTCAGCAGACCACCTACGCGGCTCCAACCGCCCCTCCCGCTAGGTCGGCCCCAGATCTACCTCGGAAGGAAGAGCCCAGACATATTCCAAGGAATCCTCCTCCCAAGAACAACCACAATGGTCGGTTCGACAGGAGAGAGGACAGAAGAGCAGACGCTCTCCCTCCAGTATTTATAGTCCTCAACACATCCCTTTCTGGGGCCCTGGACAAGACCCAGAGGGAGGGGCTCCTCCACAAGCCCCCTCCACAGATGAGGACGGACCCAAACAAGAGAGATCCGCGACGATTCTGTTGATACCATAGAGATCACGGCCACGACACCCGAGACTGCCGTGTTCTCCAGAAGGACATTGAAGACCTCATTAAGAGAGGCTTCTTGAAGAACTTGATCTACCGAGCAAAGATCCCAAGAGGGACGCACCACGCACTCGCCTCGATCTCCCCGACCTCGACCCAACTCGGAGCACAGGGAAGTCGGACAAGGGAGTCGGGGGGTTATCAATACCATCAGCGGGGGTCCCACTTTAGGAGGGGAGTCCAACAACGCCCGAAAGAGGTATGCTAAGCATGCTTTACGGGTGAATAGCTGCGACAAGAAGCAGAAGGCAGATGTGTCCATCTCTTTCAGCGAGGCCGACTTGGAAGGAGTCGAAACACCTCATGACGACCCCATCATCATATCGGCCGACATTTACGGCTTCAAGGTGAAGAGGATCATGATCGACGCCGGGAGCTCTATCGATATATTGTTCTTGGACGCGTTCAACCGCATGGGTATTGACAGATCCAAGCTCCAGCCGTCTCTGGGTCCCCTGATCGGTTTCACGGGACATTCTCAGCTTCCGGAGGGACAAATCACCCTTCCCCTGACTGTTGGGCAACCCCCATGCCAATCGATCGTTGACATCCAGTTCGTAGTGATGGACATCAAGTCGGCGCATAACGTCATCTTGGGTCGAACGTCCCTCCACCACTTGCGAGCCATCCCGTCCACCTATCATCAGATGATCAAATTCCCGACATCGAGAGGGGTCGGGATAGTCCGGAGCGACCAGAAGGAAGCCCGAGCTTGCTATGTCCTCTCCACCAAGGGAAAAGGAGTCACGACCGCCCTGCCTATCGAGAAGACGACTCACCAGCTAAAGGAGAAGACGGAGCACGAAAGGACGACTCCGGTTAAAGACCTCCATGAGATCCCCATCGACCACAAGGGCGAGAAGACGCTCAGGATCGGGTCCAGCCTCTCAGAACCATTAAGAGGTGCGATAATTGCTTTTCTTTTATCTAATCTTGATGTGTTTGCTTGGGGTCCAGAAGATATGCCAGGCATTTCACCCGATGTCATTTGCCATGAGCTCTCCGTCGACCGACACGCCAAGCCAGTTCGACAGAAGAAGAGGCACCTGGGGCCCGAGTGGCAAAAGGCGGCAGCAGAAGAGGTTGAGCGGCTCCTGAAAGCCGACTTCATTCGGGAGGTCCAATATCCCGAATAGTTGTCCAACGTTATCCTAGTGAAGATGTCTAGCGGCAAGTGGAGGACATGCGTCGACTTCATCGACCTCAACAAAGCGTGCCCCAAGGACAGCTATCCTCTTCCCCGCATCGATCAGTTGGTGGACGAAAGTGCAGGGCATTAGCTGTTGAGTTTCTTGGACGCTTTCTCAGGTTACAACCAGATCCGCATGGCAGAGCATGATCAGGAGAAGACGTCCTTTGTCACCGACCGAGGCACCTTTTGCTACAAAGTCATGCCCTCTGGTCTCAAGAACGCCGGTGCGACTTATCAGAGGCTGGTCAACAAGATCTTCAAGCCCCAGCTCGGCCGCAATGTGGAAGCCTATGTGGACGACATCTTGGTAAAGTCGAGACTCGCAGCTGCCCACATTGCCGACCTAGAGGAGACCTTCGCCACCCTCCGACGCTACCGCATGAAGCTCAACCCGACTAAGTGTGCTTTCGGGGTACAGTCGGGAAAATTTCTGGGGTTCATGATCACCCAAAGGGGCATTGAGATCAACCCGGAGAAGATAGAAGCCATTGAGCGACTTCCGAGCCGCGCACCATGAAGGACATTCAGAAGCTCAGTGGAAAGATAGCCGCCTTGGGGCGCTTCCTCTCCAAGTCAGCTAAGAGAAGCCTCCCTTTCTTCAAAATACTTAGGGGGGCCAAGGACCCCAAGAAGAAATTGGAGTGGACCGAAGAGTGCTGCGCCGCCTTCAGAGAACTCAAAGCTTATCTGAGCACCAAACCACTCTTGAGCCAACCAGTGGAAGGGGAAACCCTGTACCTATACTTGGCCGTCTCACCTGAAGCTGTGAGCTCGGCGCTTGTCCGAGAGGAAGACCACATCCAGAAGCCGGTTTACTATGTCAGCCGGATCTTAAGAGCAGGGGAACTGAACTACCCCTTGGTCGAGAAAGCATCCTTCGCCCTCATCACCACTGCTCGCAGACTTCATCCGTACTTTCAAGCACACCCTATCATTGTGCGGACGAGCCTTCCGATGAAGAAGTCCCTGGGGAGTCCCACCACGTCTGGGAGGATGGTTGCGTGGTCGATCGAACTCAGTGAATATGATGTGCAGTTCGAGCCCAGGACCACTATTAAGGCGCAAGCTTTGGACGACTTCCTTATAGAGTCCACCTCGCCAGATGGCGAACCAGATGACCCCGCCGTCCCTGCTCAACCGGCATCCCCCAAGCGGGCCGGGCAGGCAGGGGCACCTCCCCCATGTCCCGATCCTGAGAACGACTCCCCCGAAGTCGCCTCTTGGTGGGAGTTAAAGGTGGATGGATCTTCAAGTGAAGCAGGGAGCGGGGCCGACGTCGTCTTACGCAGCCCCGAAGGAACAATCACAGAACAGTCCATCACCTTCAAGTTCTCCACCTTGAACAATGAGGCCGAATACGAAGCCCTCATCGCCGGCCTGCGGGCCGCCCTGGCAGCCAGAGCCGAGAACCTAATTGTGTTGGCCGACTCTCAACTAGTTATTCACCAAGTTAACGACAAGTACGCTGCCAAGGATAAGAGGATGGCTCGGTACCTGAAGATTGTCAAGGACCTGCTGCCCCGCTTCGCCAACTTCAAAATCGTCCAAGTCCCTCACGCTCGCAACGCTCGAGCGGACGCCTTGTCGAAGCTCGCATCAACCAGCTCCATGAGTAGCTCCGGACCCATCTTCGCCGACACACTCCTGTGTCCCAGCATTGTAGAAGCTCCCTCAGACGTCATGCAGGCGGATACTCCCCATGAGTCTTGCTGGATGGACCCTGTCATCCAATTCTTGATCACCGGCTCTTTATCCACAGACACGGCCGAAGCGAAGAGTTTGCAGAGGACCTCCCGCCGTTACCTCATGATTGACGGCTAGCTCTACCGGTCGTCCTATCAAAATAGCGGAGTAGGGCCCTATCTTCGATGCCTTCGACCGACCGAAGCTGATTATATTTTGAGAGAAATCCATGAAGGCATCTGTGGCAACCATCCGGGGGCGAGAGCTCTCACCCAGAAGACCATACGCCAAGGATATTATTGGCCGACCATAGTGGCCGACTCCCGGAAGCTCGTCTCCAGATGCAAGAAGTGCCAACTCTTTGCAGAGATCCCCAGAGCCGCCGCCACAGAGCTGACTTCTATCTTCAGCCCCCTTCCTTTCGCCCAGTGGGGCCTGGATATACTGGGGCCGCTCCCCCTTGCTTCGGGGCAACGCAAATTCCTGATAGTCGCCATCGACTACTTCACCAAGTGGATTGAAGCCGAGCCTTTGGCGAAGATTGGGGAGAGCAACATTACCGGCTTTGCGTGGAAGTCGATCGTGTGTCGGTTCGGCGTCCCCCGCTCATTCATCACCGACAACGGTACCCAATTCTGCAGCGGGGGATTCCAAGATTTTTGTGAAGAATGGGGGATCAAGCTCAAATTCGCTTCGGTAGCCCATCCCAAGTGCAATGGACTGGCGAAATCTGCTAATAAATGCATCCTCCAAGCTCTGAAGAAGAGGGTCGACAAAGCAGTCGGCAATTGGGTCGAAGTGCTACCGAGCATCTTATGGTCATACAAGACAACCCACAAGAGTTCAACTGGAGAAACTCCATTCATGCTGACTTATGGAGCAGAAGCGGTAACCCCAGTGGAGGTCGGCATGCCCACCATCCGACTCCAACATTTTGATGAGGGGGTAAATTCCGCTGGACTTCGGATGCAACTGGACTTGGTGGATGAGATTCGAACGACCGCTCTGCACAGACAAGTCATCAATCAACAGCGGATCGCCCGATACTACAACAGCAAGGTCCTACCAAGGAGATTCTGAGTCGGCGACCTAGTGCTGAGGAAAGCGGCCTTTGACAAGGACACTAGGCGTGGCAAGTTGGCGCCCAATTGGGAGGGGCCCTACACCATCCTTGAAGAACTACGCCCCGGAACATACCGACTCAGAAGCCCCGATGGGAGAGTCCTACAGCATCCCTGGAATACAGAGCACCTCAGGAAGTTTTTTCAATAATTTTGCATTGTAAATCTTATTCAATCCCTTCCAATACAATTCAGTACTCTACTCCTAATTATTGTTGCTTGTCATAAATTATGCAAGAAATGCTAAAGCAACCGCGCGGCCGAATCCAATGGCAATCGACCCCTCAGCAGCGTAGTAAGGCCCCTAGCTCACTACTCGAGTTAGAAAAACCCGATCGTACTGGCTGAATCAAGATAATTTCCTAGTCGAAATCGAGTCAAGCTGACCCTGTTCGCTAAGTAGAGTCAAGAAACCCTTCTCGCTAAACCGAGTCAAGAAACTCTTCTCGTTTAGCCGAGTCAAGGAACTCTTCTCGCTTAGTCGCAATGGGTGATCTTGCCCGCTTCACTAAGGAAACAAGTCCTATTCACCAAGGGAAAATTGGATTATCCGACCTCGATAAATTGAGCTAGGGCCCCGCTGCGCTCGCTCATCAACTCCGGATGAAGCCGCGGCGTCAAAACAGAGATCGACCTTGCCGAAAAAGACCTAGGCTCCCAGTCCTAGGCACCCGACCTACGCGGTCGTCCTCCACGGAGTCGTCGCTCCCCTGGGGGCCGACTCAGGCTTGCTCTTTGCCTCAAAACAGAGATCGACCTTGCCGAAAAAGACCTAGGCTCCCATTCCTAGGCACCCGACCTCTGTGATGCGTCCTCCATGGAGTCGTCGCTCCCCCGGGGGCCGACTCAGGCTTGCTCTTTGCCTCAAAACAGAGATCGACCTTGCCGAAAAAGACCTAGGCTCCCAATCCTAGGCACCCGACCTACGCGGTCATCCTATACGGAGTCGTCGCTCCCCCTGGGGCCGGCTCAGGCTTGCTCTTTGCCTCAAAACAGAGATCGGCCTTGCTGAAAAAGACCTAGGCTCCCAGTCCTAGGCACCCGACCTCTGTGATGCGTCCTCCATGGAGTCGTCGCTCCCGGGGCCGACTCAGGCTTGCTCTTTGCCTCAAAACAGAGATCGGCCTTGCCGAAAAAGACCTAGGCTCCCAATCCTAGGCACCCGACCTCTGTGATGCGTCCTCCATGGAGTCGTCGCTCCCGGGGCCGACTCAGCTTGCTCTTTGCCTCAAAACAGATCGACCTTGCTGAAAAAGACCTAGGCTCCCATTCCTAGGCACCCGACCTCTGTGATGCGTCCTCCATGGAGTCGTCGCTCCCGGGGCCGACTCAGGCTTGCTCTTTGCCTCAAAACAGATCGACCTTGCCGAAAAAGACCTAGGCTCCAGTCCTAGGCACCCGACCTACGCGGTCATCCTATACGGAGTCGTCGCTCCCCCTGGGGCCGGCTCAGGCTTGCTCTTTGCCTCAAAACAGAGATCGGCCTTGCCGAAAAAGACCTAGGCTCCCAGTCCTAGGCACCCGACCTACGCGGTCATCCTCTACGGAGTCGTCGCTCCGGGCCGACTCAGGCTTGCTCTTTGCCTCAAAATAGAGATCGGCCTTGCCGAAAAGACCTAGGCTCCCAGTCCTAGGCACCCGACCTCTGTGATGCGTCCTCCACGGAGTCGTCGCTCCCACGGGGGCCGACTCAGGCTTGCTCTTTGCCTCAAAACAGAGATCGGCCTTGCCGAAAAAGACCTAGGCTCCCAGTCCTAGGCACCCGACCTACGCGGTCATCCTCTACGGAGTCGCCGCCCCGAGCCGACTCAGCTTGCTCTTGCCTCAAAATAGAGATCGGCCTTGCCAAAAAAGACCTAGGCTCCCAGTCCTAGGCACCCGACCTACGCGGTCGTCCTCTACGGAGTCGTCGCTCCCACGGGGGCCGACTCAGGCTTGCTCTTTGCCTCAAAATAGAGATCGGCCTTGCCGAAAAAGACCTAGGCTCCCAGTCCTAGGCACCCGACCTACGCGGTCGTCCTCCACGGAGTCGTCGCTCCCCCGGGGGCCGACTCAGGCTTGCTCTTTGCCTCAAAACAGAGATCGGCCTTGCCGAAAAAGACCTAGGCTCCCAATCCTAGGCACCCGACCTACGCGGTCGTCCTCCATGGAGTCGTCGCTCCCCCGGGGGCCGACTCAGGTGTAGACGTTAAAAATTGCCTATAAGTCCCGAACATAGCTCGTAACAGTGAGTTGATAATCGACGAGCCATCCGATGACGTAACGGCGAACCGTTGACGACAGCGCAAGTGACCGCGACGCAAACCCTCTCATCAAAGAGACCCTACGTAGAGTTTTCGGCAAGGCGAGATGACTAAACTCAAACGCCGACGAGACGGAATCAACCGTACTTAGTCGACTAGTCGACGAAGCACACAAAGCAAGCCGATGAGGCATCCAAGCTGACATACCGATAAAGCGTATGAAGCAAAAGTGAGTCGGCAAGGCGTACGAGTCAACGAAACGACATATCGTGGAATAAACCCGATAACGAAGTTCGGCAAGGCGAGATGACTAAACTCAAACGCCGACGAGACGGAATCAACCGTACTTAGTTTGTCAATGCAAACGAGCCGTTTGAGCTCTGAAAGTTGATCGGATACGGACTCAAACACAACGGCAACATCACCAGAGGAAAACTAAGCCCGGAAGATCGAGAAAGTCGACGGAAAATAACGCAAAACGATGGAAAACGGCGAACCTCGCCATCAGCTACTCGCCAAGTGGTCGAGGTGACTCTACCACTTTGGCCGAAGCCAATTCTACCGAGGTGGCTCTACCACCAAGTCGGTTCCACCCTGCCATTTGGTCGAGGTGGCAACCCGCGTTTACGACACCGACTTGTATAAATAGGGGGGGTCTTCTTGGAGGAGAGGCTGGATTTTTTGGACTTCGACGAGGATTTTGGCGGGACTTTGGTCGGATTTTCGGATATTCTTGAAGAGCCCTCGCGAGATCTACGAGCCGTCGACGACAATTCGAAAGCACCGGAAAGCACGAAGTTCACCAACATCAGATCTATTCAATCGCGCAGGTGCTTAACTCGGTCGGCTACGCATCGCCAGTGATTTCTCCTAGTAGATCTCACCCGCCGGCGATCCTCTCCTTCGTGAGTGTGATCCCCGGCGATCCTCTCCTTCGTGAGTGTGATCCTCGACGCTTCGCTTCCTTCGTGAAATGAGCCCTTCACGCCTCAGTAGTTCCGTAACCCGTTTCCACGGATCGGAATTGCAAAGGGTCCACGGATGAATAAAAGTCCGACGCGGCGAAGAACCCACACAAGCAAGGATCCGTGATAATAGAGATCCGGCGCTTGTTCAGAAAAGTTATAATTTTCGCTTTCATTGTACGCCTTAAAATAAAAGGCATTTCTTTTGAATTTTGTTGTAGGCCAACGGCCGTAAACGAATTCAGAACAATGAATAACAAACGACTTTCCCGTAACAAGCCGGGCGCACAATAGAGCCAACGGCTTCAACAAAGAAGCGTCAGGTCGCAAACCGCGATCCGCATCCCGGTGATAGAAGAGGTCGAGTTGAGTTCGACCAAAAGAAGTGCGAGTACCTCTCTTCCTCGTCGAGATCGAGTTCCCCATAAGTCCAAGATGGTTTCGGCTGCAAGGAAGACCCAATCGCCCCGTGACGCGAGGCGAAAATCCACCACCACCGCCAAGACTACAGCGACGGTGATACCTCGCCCTAACAATGGCCAAATCTTCAGGACCCCTATCTTTGTAGGGGGTCGGTTCCGCCAATGGCGTTGTGACTCTCTCCAAGAGAGCCCGTCAGAGGCGACGTCAACGCCTGGCGAAACAATTAGCCCAGGCAAAAGAATCAATGGACGGGGTCCGCTATGAGGCGGATCTAAGGTCCAGGTTGACTCAGAGACTGAAGTCTGAGATCGTAGCCGAATCCTACAGGCCGGCGACAAATGAATGGGTCCGAGTCAAACGGAACCGTTCTACGCTTCAGGAGCGTATCCGGAAGCGCCGCGCGCTCCTCGCGCAAGCACGGGCTTTGGTGCAACAAGCCCGCCAATTGAAGAAGGAAGAGGTGGCCAAGAAGCCATCATCAAATCGCTCAGTTTGGAAGCCCAAGTCCGTCGACGGGTCAACTCCGACGAACCCGGCATTCAAGCCTAACTCCATTGGCAGGACAATTTCGACCCAGGCGCTCAAATCAGAAATTGTCAGCGCCCCGACAAAAGTGGTATTGACACCGAAGTTACCTCCGCATTCGCACTCCAAACTTCCTGTGAAGCCAACTCGCCAACGACCAAGTTACCGTCAAGGATCGCCTGGGTCCGCTAAAGGAATCGCGGGTCACTCCTGATACAGGGGGTCGCACCCACAAGAAGAATCCCACGGTCACGCTTCAAATCGAAGTCCGAGCCCACAAAGATTCACGCCGCAAGGCGCAAGGCGCGGTGAAAGTGACTTATGAAAGGCCTATTTTCTCTCAGAAGGAGACGCTCTCATCTGACGATGACAGCGTTATACTTGAGAAGTCGTGCCAACACACGATAGGTTGCTCCGGTATTCATGCCGATGAGTTGTACTATCGTGCTGGGGGTACGAGTAAATCCCGAAAGAGGAACGCCCCGGAACCAAACATGCCTTGCTTGTGCTCGAAACTGATCAAGGCAAGCAGTTATCTGAGTGCAACCGCGCTAAAATGACTCGGAAAAGCGTCGGTCTTTGATAGACTTCGACGCGAGAATGCCCGAACCCAAGTCAAGACGCCGCAAGAAGAGATGGGCCCTGCATGCATGAATTGCCGAGTGTTACCATCAATATGACTAGCGAGGGACGCCGCCACGCTCGTCTCGGCATCGCAACGAATGACTCGATTGCGTCCGACCGTTAGGACGACCCAATTAGCGTAAGATGCGAAGGGATTACCCTCGATGATGAAGTGTCGGATGCCGGCCCGCAATGGCTTCCGATAATACAATTTCCAAAGATAGGACAACCTCGTGGCGTTCATGATCGGCCGGAACAAGTGTCCCAAATGCTTGAAGAGGCCTAACCAAGCAAAGGGACAACTTTAAGCTTGAATGGAACCGCCATGCCAGATGAGAGCAATGCATGACCAATGATCCACGCGATAATGAACCGCCAAGGCGAGTCAAGTCGCCGCAATAATGTCAACTTAACGATAGCGACACGGACAGAGAAGGAGGTCAAACGTAGATGATCGTCTTTCGGCAAAGCGCTAGCGATAACACCGTCATTCCTCCCCAAGTTTACCCGAACGGAGACATAGGGAGAATGAGAAAATAAAGACCTCGAGCAAAATCAATACTTTGATTTCCGCCAAGAGGTAAAGAAGACGGTATGCCATGTCCTTACCAGGGAATGGGAATCAATCTCGATCCCACAAAAATTCAGCCTCATCAACTTCGCCGTTTGGCGGAAAGGATCACCCACTCAAAGACTTGATCTACTTCAAGTCTCATCTAGGAGTTATCTCCTACGACGAGCCCTGATGGTTCGGTCATTCGTTGGCACCTTCGTTGGGCTGCCTTGATTGGTATCGTCATCTCAAACGAGGGCGTTAATAGGCTGGGATGATATGGAGACCATGTTTCTCACCAATTTCTTCGACGATGACACCCAGGTATCCATCGGTCTTTGTTAGACGAAACGTAAAAGACGGGAAACAAAGGATAACTTCCAAGAGGTTCGTAAACAAGGCAATGAATTGCCGAGACCCGATAACGGAGAAGTTCATTCTCCAAACTTGTCACAACAACCTGTCATTGGACGTGTTGGAAGCAATGGGAACTACACCGTCCGAGACCTGGAAAGATTTAAAGATACGGAGAGCAAGCCGAAGCGATTCCTAAAAAGGAAGAAAGCGGAGAGAGGTCAGCCTATGGTGAATGCTCACAAGCAGAACTTTATCCCCCGTGGCAGAGGTAAAGCGCCAAAGAAAGTCTCAGACGCTAATCAAACGCTCAACCGCAACCACAACAGCCGCGAATAACGCGGCAAGACAAGAATCGCAGCCTCAATGGCGCCAACAAACTCAAAATCAGAGACCTTCCGGCTCGAGGTTTCCCAAGACTTACTCGTTCAAAGACGAGGAAGTTCCGGGCATCTTCAAATACCTTCTGGAGAACAATAAGATCCAGTTGCCCCCAATTGTGAACCAAGAGGAGGCAAACAAGGTTACAGATCCTAAGTACTGCGCTTACCACAGGGCGGTACATCATCCTACAAAGTTCTGCTACCATCTCAAGGACAAGATTCAAGCCTTGATCGATGTTGGAGTCATTACTCCAAAACCCTCTAAAGAGAAGAAGGTGGGAGCAAATGTAGTCTCTATAAGCTTCGGATCAGTTCCTTTGGATTGGTTTCAACCGACGCCAGTTGTGAAGGTAGGAATGAAGATGGTGAATGAGGATCCTCACGGGCAACGTGAGAAGGGGCTCGTACCGCACACGACAGCAAACGGAGAAATCCTTTGGGTCCACCACGACTTCTTTGGAAGGCGATCGATGGACTACATCTTCGGCCAAAAAGAAGTCCAAGGGAAAAGGCAAACTATGCCATGCTGCTTCAGCAATTCCAGAGAAGAACGATGAAGAAGTGGCGACTTTCCAGTTTTCTGAAGAAGAGCATGAAGTCTTTGCCACAAGGAGTGGACACGAATACACCTACAAGTATCCGTGAGGTCCAAATCCAAACGAAGACGCGTTGTCAAGCGGGTGGCCACCACTTCCTCACTGCGTGAGAAAGGACAACGGCAGACAGTTGTTAAAGAAAAAGCAGCCAAGCAAAGGAGAAACAGCCTCAGTCCGTGAAGCTCAACTCCGGCGATCCCGATTCAATCGCCTCGACAGAGGGATAGACCGGGAACATCGAGCCCTCCATACCGCTTTCGGACGCCATGGCCCGCTTGGCAAACATCCGGCGGGATAACTCTCTGAGTTGCTCCGATTGTCAAAGAAACGGGAAGCTCTACAAGAAGCTCGGGTCGACTGAGGTGTTTCTTACTCGATCAAGCCAATTCGAAGAATCGCATAACAAGGTAACTTGGCAACCAAGCACTTTCCGTGACACTTTTACAAAGGAGGATATGCCGACGAGATTCCAAGCACGATAGGCCGCTATACTTCACCGTATATTGGCTCTAGTGAAGTTAACCGATCCAAGTCGATCCGTTCCGCCGGTGAGCATCATGCCCTGCGCCTCATGTATCACCTTGAATCCCCGCCGCATCAACAGCACGGATTCACGGATTTAACACCGGTCTCTACTGGTAAAACCGGATAAAGTGCCAAATGGGGACTTAAAGTCCAAGTCACCGCTATGTGATTGACGCAGACTTCCTATAACTTATTGTTGGGTCGACCTTGGATCCACTAACGTTAAGTCCCATCTACTCTTCATCGATGTCTCAAATATGTAGACACTAATAATGAGGTCAAGACGGTGGTCATGACAAAAAACCGCTTAAGGGATGGAGAATTATTTCACCGATTCTCCTCTACTTAATGAGTCCGAACGAATCATCTACCAAGGCACGACGGTGAAGAAGCCGATACCGGCCGGGCTTGATTATAGTGGTGGTTTTATTTTAAATGACATTGTACCCCTTGTAATCAATCTTGACGATGAAGAATCGCCGATGAACATTGTAATTGGCAAATCACGATGAATCAATAAATGACGATTTAGAGTACCCTTTGTCTTTGAATGATGTGATGACAGTTTATACAACCATCCGTAGTTGCACTTACCAACTTCGGTCATCTTGCTTTACACAAAAGTAGTTCAGACTCCTTTGGGACAACACTCGCCATCCAACCTAAGATCAAGTAGTGAAAAGACTTGGTTTACGGAAAAGGAGATGCAAGTTCAACTTAATCATTTCTTAGAAGAAGATGAAGATGACAATGGGCCTATCCTCCACACATTCAGATATAGTCCAGACACCGGTATCATGAAGAAGTGGGGTACAACTTGACACAGGAGAAGGTCTATGTTTTGGGGCGAGGTCCTCGAGTCCCTCCTAAAGCGGCATATGTCCCAAAAGGGAAGCCTGATAATTACTATGCATTTAGAAGGGATTGGGATCACGAATCCTCCTCGAGAAGATGAATGCTCATGGTCGATTGATAATAATCCACCGATGAGGAGACGCATTCGCCCGATTCTTCGATTGGGATTCACCCCTGAGAAGCTTTCAAGGCTTTGATGTCGAATATGCTACTACGATCCCCCGCTACTATTGAGAGTGATGAAGATATGCCAACATGGGAAGACCCATGGATCCATCAACTCGGAGAGCATTTGGGGATAGATTCAACAAAGAGAACCCCCACTAAGGGCGAGGTAGTCGAGTTAATATGGGTGACGAGGAACATCCTAAGCTCATAAACATCAGCAATACTCTTCCCTCGAAGAGAAGGAAGAGTTGATCGCCTCTAATCAGAGTATATCGATGTATTCACCGAGTTACGAGGACATGCCAGACTCGACCTAATGTGGCGACACATCGCCTCAACATCAAGGTGGATGTCAAACTCGCCAAGCAAATCAAGAAGACTTAGCGGTCCACAGATCTTCTGAGCAATCGTTGGAAGTAAAGAAACTCATAGAATCGGGATTCATCAAGGAAATTCAACATCCGGATTGGGTGGCGAATATAGTCGGTCATGAAGAAGAATGGTTCGATTAGGACTGTGGTTCCACTACAGACGAACGCCGCTGTTCGAAGATGACTTTCCTCTTCCAATCACGATGTCATAGTCGACAATACGTGTGGATTTGAAAGAATGTCATTCATGGATGGTTTCTCGTTACAATCAAATCAAGATGCACCCGATGATGCCAAGCACACACCGTCGTAACGATCCAAGATATATTGCTACACGGTCATGCCGCTCGCCTCAAAATGCCTACGCCACATATCGCCGAAGCAATGACTAAGATTTTCCAGATCATCTCCGAAAACTCCATCGCTGCTGGACGACTGGTCGGAAAAGTCGCGGACAAAGGAGATCACATCAAAGATCTTATAACGGTATTCGAACTCATGACTCATCAACTAAAGATGAACCCGCCAAATCCTTCCTTGGGATGTCGGTGGCAAGTTCCTCGGCTTTGTCGTCGCAGACAAAGGAATCCACATCGATCCCGACAAAGTGAAGGCGATTCAAGAGTTGCAACCTCAGAAATGCGAGAGAACTTCGGGGGTTACAAGGGCGATTGGCGTACATCCGGCGGTTCATATCGAACCTATCGGGAAGTGCCAATCGTTTCTAAGTTGAACAAGAAGGGCGCGGTCGCTTATTCGACAACGCTCGCCGAAGCGCTTTGAAGAGATCAAATCGTATCTCGCTAAACCTCCTCGTTTTGTTGCACCGCTGCCGGAAACCGCCGACTACGCCAAGGCAACGGATCACTGTTGTTTTACTCAAGTAGACGATGACGACGGTCACGTATCGTGCAAGCAGTATTACCCGAGCCTAACATTGGTCGCCGAAGTCTCGATACCCAATGGTCGAGAAGCGTTGCCTTGCATTAGTGTTCGCGATTCGTAAAATGCGGCACTATTTAGTCGGATGACGATTTATGTTATCTCTAACGAACTCGGTCCGAATATTTATGACCCAAATTTACCAATGAGTTAGCGGCTATTTAAATGGGCCTTGCTCTTGTCCCAATATGACTTGCACTTCAAACAAAAGTCGGTCAAAGGACAAGCGATTTATATCTCTTGGTCGCCAACCGACAACGATCTAGCTTGAGCTATATGATGATCTTCGGATGAAGTTGGGAAGTCAACACTACATCGCACCAACAAATATGGCGATTGTATTTTGTGAACTTCTCGGGCCACTAATGTGGCAAGTACCCCGGATGTTCTAAAATTACTGAGTCGAGTTGTCTTGATTTCCAGGGAATCATGTCATGCCCGTGCTTATTCACTCACGAACCTTGTTCCAATAGCGTGGCGAATACAGCGCGTTACTTATGGGACTTAGCCGCAGGAGCTGGGGTGAATATCTCGAAGCATCTGGCGATTCACAACCGATAGTCATGCATCCGCGGAGACTACGGTCGAAATCCAGATCTAATTCTTATCATCGTAGCAATCGAAATGGCGTAATCGCTCAAGAGTTCTTCATCGAATATATTCCACGCCTCCAAACGCTCACGGATGCATCCGGGCTAAGAATGTGTCGTTAGCACAACCTTAGAGACCGAGCAATTAGTTACGGTCAGGACTCATCAACTCTTCGTACCAATATATAATGAGGTACAAGAAGATGAAGGGGTAATTACCAAAGAGGTACATGCAACCCAAACCGAATTGGAGCCGAGATTGGCGCTTTCCTATCATCGACCACGCCTTGCACCGGATTCCGTAAGACGAAGGGAGAGAGAGTCAATCCGGCGAAGAGCTCCAAGATTCTTTTACAACACAAAGACCCAGATGTTATATTAGGGTATGACGGTCTTTTACTCCGATGCCTTTCAAACAAGGAGTAAGAGGTCCTTCGGCAACACTAAGGTGAATGTGGTGCTCACCACCGATCCCAAGATCTACGATCAATCGAGAATGAGCTACTTTTGGCCCACAATGATTAATGACGCAATGAGACGCCGAAATGCCACGCTGCACAAATTCACGCCAATTATGCATCGCCTCCGTGAGGCCGATCCTTCGCCACATCCTAGCCATTCGAGACATGGGGAATGGACGCTGTAGGTCCCATTTTCCTCCGTCGGTCAAAGGCAATCGGTTTATTCTAGCGATCACCGACTACTTCTCCAAGTGGGGCGCAATCCGCTAAAAGAAGTAAAGGCGAAAATCCGGCCGTCAAATTTATCAAACACCATGTCATCTATCGACATGGTGTTCCAAACGGATCGTGCATGACAACGGTCCCCAATTCATCGGCAATTCCTTCATCGGGTTTTGCGAAATTCAAGATACAAGACGCCTCATCGCATGTACCTATAATCCAATTTCAAATGGATTAGCGAGGCATTCAACAAGGCGATTATCAAGATTTTGTCAAAGCTTGTGAAGAATAACAAGCGGACGGGATGATAAACTCGAGAAGCACTCTCCGGCATATCGCACGATCGCACGCACGCTAATCGAGAGACCCAGATTCTCGGTCCACGGTGAAGCGCCTCCCATTGAAAATCAGATTCACCCGCATCTCTCAACGGAGATGACGATTGAAGAACAACATCGAAACGCCTCAAGAGCTCGAGATGTTGGATGAAAAGCTTCGAAGCTCAACAATGCATTGAGTTCTATCAAGCTAGGATGTGAGGCTTTCAACAAGAAAGTGCGACAACGGAGTTTCAAAGAAGGAGATTTGGTCCTCGCCGCTAGACGACCGATAATTCTCAACTCCAAGAAGAAAGGTAAATTCGAACCCAAATGGGAAGGACCGTTTATAATAGACACGGTCTATTCAAACGGTGCATATCGCCTTATCACACAGAATGGCGACCGGCAATTAATGCCAATAAACGGGAAGTTTCTGAAAAAGTATTATCCTTAGTACATTCAGGATAACCCGTTTTGATGGGAAGTTCCTCAGAGAATATCTCACTCATTTTCACGAGGATAACCCTAAGTTATTGTGTTTTCCTCCAAGATTCTCTCACCGATCAAATTCATTGACGGTGGGCTCACTAAAAATCTCCCTGGTCCAACCACCAAGAAAATCCCTCTCGATTCCTCCCACTAACGAGGTCCACTTAAATTCTGTTAGCAATCCTATAAAAAGCTATCCGTACCCTTCCAAGATTCTCAGAGTGGAGACCCCACTCTTAGTTTCTCATTGGGAAATAGAATACATTCTTCCTTTCTCACATTTTACCTGGAGATAGAATACATTCTTCCTCTCTTGTCTTAGATTCTCGGAGTGGAGATCCCACTCTTAGTTTCATCTTTCAAGATTCTCAAAATGGAGATCCCGTTTTTAGTCTCTTTCACTGGAAACAGGACAAAAATCCTTCCTTTCCAACACCCGGAGATAGGAGACAAGATCCTCCTTTCTCTCCATCAATAAGAGATAGGATACAAAACCTTCCTCTCTTATTTGAATTGGTGAGTTTTTAGGAGATAGGATACAAAACCTTCCTCTCCACCGGGAGATAGGATACAAAACCTTCCTCTCTTGTTCATCTCTTACAGGAGATAGGAGACAAGATCCTCCTTCCTCTCCAGCGGCAAGAGATAGGATACAAAACCTTCCTCTCTTGTTCATCTCTTACAGGAGATAGGAGACAAGATCCTCCTTCCTCTCCACCTTGGAAATAAAATACATTCTTCCTTTCCCACCTCAATCAATCTTTATTCCTGCTTGGGCCAGCTCCTCCAAAAAGAACGCACCAATGTTCATCTTGGGAATTTGATCCCGGCATTAAGTAGATAGGTCGACGCCAACACGCTGCCGCCGGGTTACTTTCCCGAAAAGACGGCCTCACGTGATTCAACATCGTAACATTAAGTCTAAGAGAGTTTCATTCTTTTAGCACAACGTTGTGTGTAGAAGTTTAGATAATCTACATGCTAGCCCAACTCAAGCGGTAGTTGGTAAAGGCTCATCAAACCCGCTGAGAGTCGGGGTCAATAACCTTAAAGCCAACGCCACACGCCTGTCGCTTAGTCTTTTTCGCATTCAAGAAGACACGAGTTTGATTAGGGTATTTCATCCCGAAGCCTAAGAAGGGATAAAGCCAACGCCACACGCTGTCGGCTTAGTCTTTTCCGATTGAAGAAGACACGAGTTTGATTAGGGTATTTCATCCCGAAGCCTAAGAAGGGATAAAGCCAACGCCACACGCTAAGCCGGCTTAGTCTTTTCCGATTGAAGAAGACACGAGTTTGATTAGGGTATTTCATCCCGAAGCCTAAGAAGGATGAGTCTACGCTGCGAACACGCTGCTATCGGGTGGTCTTTGCCCGTAAAAGAGTAATGGCATACGTGATTCAACATCGTAGCATTAAGTCTAAGAGAGTTTCATTCTTTTAGCACAACGCCACGCACGAACGGATCCAGATAATCCAGACGCCAGCCCAACTCAAACAGTAGTTGGTAAAGGCTAATCAAACCCGTTGATGGTGAGGGTTTGCCAAAATCCTATAAGTATTATGGTTAATTATTTACGTGAAATAAAAGAATCATAATAAAGAAGAAAAAAAAGAGAAAGAAAGTACATATTTGATTAATAAAGGATGAGATTACAAATCCTTAAACATCAAATTTATGGGAACAAATTTGTTATACTTTATCGGTGAAAGTTTCTTTGAAGTTCCACTTGAAGCTCACCAAGGACTCTCACGCATTAAGGGCCTTCGCAGCCTCTTCTCGATGTCAACCACCGCTTTGAGAGTTCAAATTTCTGCATGACCGCGAAGAGTCTCTTCTTTGTTGGCCTCTTCCTTCAAGATGATCGGGACTCTCCTCGCCGCTTGAAGTTCCTGCTCGAGTTTACTATCCTCGCTTCTCCGGCTGACACAAGACCGAAAATGTCCCACGGAAGATGAAGCTTCAAATGATGCCAGCCTTCAAATGATGCACCTGGTCTCGCCAGATTTGAACTTCGAGTCCAAGATAACGCAAGCATCCCGCTAAGTTGCCAGCAGCCCTCGCCTCTCGCTCTCTATATATGAGGGGAGCCGGCCGCCAAAATCTTGTAGACTTTGGAGCTTAACCTCCAAATGGTGAAATCATCGGCAATGGCACGGGCAAACTCAATTTTCAAATATTCTCCCATGTCGCTTAATCCTACTCCAATCGTGAACACGAGTATAACCGCTTTCCTAATTGCCGAGAAGCCTAAGAATATTTTCATAAAAATATTCTTAGGATAACTCGATCGCGGCGGATTGCATCGACGCTAATCAACGCTGCCTAATGCTACTCAACTAGGAATATGAGTATAAACTATTTCCTAATTTTGGTGAGAAGTTCGAAAATATCTTAAGGATAACTCGACCACTCAATGGGTAGTTGGTAAAGGCTCATCAAACCCGCTGAGAGCCGGGGTCAGCTAACCTTAAAGCCAACGCCACACGCTGCTGTCGGGTTTAGTCTTTTTCCGATTGAAGAAGACACCGAGTTTGATTCTCGGTATTTATCCAAGCCTAAGAAGGGATAAAGCCAACGCCACACGCTGCTGTTTAGTCTTTTTCCCATTGAAGAAGACACCGAGTTTGATTCTCGGGTATTTTATCCCGCCTAAGAAGGATAAAGCCAACGCCACACGCTGGGTTTTAGTCTTTTTCCCATTGAAGAAGACACCGTGAGTTTGATTCTCGGGTATTTCATCCCGGCCTAAGAAGGATGAGTCTACGCTGCAACACGGCACGTGGTCTCTTGCCCGTAAAGAGCAACGGCCTACGATTCAACATCGTAGCATTAAGTCTAAGAGAGTTTCATTTTAGCACAACGCCACGCACGAACGGATCCGATAATCCGCGACGCCAGCCCAACTCAAACGGTAGTTGGTAAAGGCTAATCAAACCCGTTGATGGTGAGGGTTTGCCAAAATCCTATAAGTATTATGGTTAATTATTTCATTTAAATAAAAGAATCATAATAAAGAAGAAAAAAAGAGAAAGAAAGTACATATTTGATTAATAAAAGGATGAGATTACAAATCCTTAAACATCAAATTTATGGGAACAAATTTGTTATACTTTATCAGTGAAAGTTTGCTGAAGTTCCACTTGAAGCTCAGTCCGGCCCTGAAGGACTCCTCGCTGCTATTAAGGGCCTTCGCAGTCTCCTTCTCGATGTCAACCACCCGCTCGAGAGTTCAAATTTCTGCATGACCGCAAGAGTTCTTCTTTGTTGGCCTTCGCCGCCTCAAGATGATCGACTCTCCCTCACGCAAGTTCCTGCTCGAGCTCTACTATCCTCGCCCAAAGAAATACACAAGACCTAAAATGTCCCACTGAAGATGAAGCTTCAGCCGACAGCAGCCTAAATGATGCACCCGGTCTCACAGATTTGAACTTCGAGTCCGCAATAACGCAAGCATCCCGCTAAGCCGCCGCGAGCTCGCTCTCGCTCTCTATATATGAGGGGAGCCTGGCCGCCTTCAAAATCTTGTAGACTTTGGAGCTTAACCTCCAAATGGTGAAATCATCAAAGAATGGCCCGCAAACTCAATTTTCCAAATATTCTCCCATGTCGCTTAATCCTACCCAATCGTGAACACGAGTATAAACAAGCTTCCTAATTCGCCGAGAGCCCTAAGAATATTTCCATAAAAATATTCTTAGGATAACTCGATCGTAGCGGATTGCATCGACGCTAATCAACGCTACGCCTAATGCTACTCCAACTAGGAATATGAGTATAAACTATTTCTAATTTGGTGAGAAGTTCCCGAAAATATCTTAAGGATAACTCGACCACTCCGAATGGTATGAGGATAAACCATTCTCAAACTCCGTTGAACGATGAGTATAAACCGTTGACGCCGTACCAACGCCATAATCGCCATGAAGGTTGAACGCCAAGAGGAAATTTCGACGAAAACACGCTTCTACCTCGAAGGACTCAGACTAATGCCGACATCGTAAGGCCGCTGCCGAAGCCCATCGGTCAACAGCTCGAACGAATAAATCCCGTGAAAAATTCCCCCATCGGATAATTGTACTCCAACAAGGAGTAATGCGAGCGACGCCAACCAACGCCGTCGCCGGAGAATTCATCGATCAACGGTTCGGATCCACGAAGATCGCACGCCGGCCAACGCCACATCTCAAAAAATTCCTCCGGGTCAATCCCCGCAATGAGCGCCACAACAGGAGTCCACCGACAAAGGGCTTAACCACCAATCTCCTCCCATCAGCGTTAGGCCTACGCCGAATTTAACGAACGGAGAATGCCAATTCAAGGCTAACCTCATGAAATATGAAATTGAATGGTCAGCTTCGACGATAACTCACCAACACGAAGCAAAGCAATAGTTCATTCATCACTCGTCAAGAGTTCAACGGTCGACAATAAATGCAAAGATCTGGATACTTTCTACCATCCTACAAACCGGATAGTCCGAAGAATTGATAAGTCAAGACTGAAGCCATTTTCGTGTCCCGTTGTACCGACGGTCAGTTTGATCATATCCAAAGTATTTCGCTTCTTCTATAAAAGAGCGAGACCAAACACTTTGAGGGGTATCAGACGCTAAAATTGCCTATAAGTCCCCAAACATAGCTCGTAATAGTGAGTTGATAATCGACGAGCCATCCGATGACGAATTCAACCGCTGATCAATACGCGAAGTGACCGCGACGCGAACCCTCTCATCAAAGAGACCCCACGCAGAAGTTTCGGCGTCCCGCCTCCCACTACGCGGCCATCCTACGAGTCGCTGCCTCGGGCCGACTCGTGCTTGTTTCTTTGCCTCAAAACGTAGATCGACCTTTGTCAAAAGACCTAGCTCCTGCCCTAGGCACCACCTACGGCCGTCTCTTCCACGAGTCGCCGCTTCCTACGCATCAGCTGTTTCTTTGCCTCAAAATGTAGATCGCCTGCCGAAAAGACCTAGGCTCCCAATCTCTGTGCACCCGACTCCACGCGGGTCGTCTTCCATGGAGTCGCTGCTTCCTGGGGCCGCATCGTAGCTAAAATTGCCTATAAGTCCCCTAACATAGCTCGTAATGCTGAGTTGATAATCGACGAGCCATCCGATGACGAACGGCTAACCGCTGACGACAAATAAGTGACCGCGACGCAAACCCTCTCATCAAAGAGACCCTACGCAGAAGCTTCATCCCGAGGTCTTGGCTTAACCGACATGTTAGGCGCTGCGCCGTATGAAACGAGCCGACGAGATGCCCAAGTCGACGGTTCCACTAACACACAAAGCAAGCCGATGAGGCCCGCCGACATACCGATAAAGCCGATGAAGCAAAAGTGAGCCAAGGCACGACAATAACGTAAATTACACGGAATAAACCGATAACGGTTCGCGCCAGATGACTAAACTCAAACGCCGACTTTGGAATCAACCGTACTTAGTCCGCCAATGCAAACGAAGCCGCTTGAGCTCAAAGTTGATCGGATACGACTCAAACACAACGGCCACATCACCGAGGAAAACTAAGCCCGAAGATCGTGAAAGTCGACTAAAACGACGAAAACGATGAAAACGGCGAACTCTGCCATCGATCGGTTACTGCCAGTGGCCGAGGTGGTTTCTACCATCATGGCCGAAGACTTCAACCGGAGGCGCTCGCCAATCCTGTCAGGGTGGCTCTCGCCAAGTGGCGAGGTGGCTCGCCAAGTGGTTTGGCCCAGGTGCCACTTCCAGGCTATGGCCGAGCCACCTTGGTGGCGGGCAAGACTCCTAACTTGTATAAATAGGGGGTCTTCGAGGAGAGGCCGGATTTTGGACTTCACGGGATTTTGGCGGACTTTGGTCGGATTTTTTGATATTCTGAAGAGCCCTCGCGAGATCTACGAGCCGCCGACGCATACCCGAAAGCACCGGCGAAAGCACGAAGTTCAACGACATCGATCTATTCAATCGCGAGGTAAGTAACTCGGTCGCCTACGACGCCGCGGATTTCTCCTAGTAGATCTCACCCGCCCGCGATCCTCTCCTTCGTGAGTGTGATCCCCGGCGCATCCTCTCGAGAGTGTGATCCTCAGCGCTTCGCTTCTTCGTGAAACGAGCCCTTCACGCCTCAGAGTTCCAACCCGTTTCCACCGGATCGGAATTGCGCGTGGTCCACGGACTAATATAAAGTCCCCAGATAGCGAAGAACCCACACAAGCAAGGATCCCGTGATAATAGAGATCCGAAGGCTTGTTCAGAAAAGTTATAATTTTCGCCATTGTACTTTAAAATAAAAGGCATTTCTTTGAATTTTGTTGTAGGCCAACAAAGCCGTAAACGAATTCAAAGAACAATGAATAACAAAACGACTTTCGCCGAACATCGCTTGCTCTTTGCCTCAAAATAGAGATCGCCTTTGCCGAAAAGACCTAGGCTCCCGCCTAGGCACCACCTACGCGGTCGCCCTCTACGGAGTCATCGCCGGGCCCGACTCAGCTTGCTCTTTGCCTCAAACAGATCGCTTGCCAAAAAGACCTAGGCTCCCGCCCTAGGCACCGACCTCCACGCTGTCGTCCTCCACGAGTCGCTCGGGCCGCTCAGCTTGCTCTTTGCCTCAAATAGAGATCGCCTTGCTTAAAAGACCTAGGTTCCCAATCCTAGGCACCCGACCCACGCGTCGTCTCTCCACGGAGTCATCGCCGGGGCCGACTTGATTGTGGTTGAGTTAACAATATTCCAATGTAGCACCTAATTCCACTAATGATGATGTCGATCACACACAAAAAAAAAGAGAGAAGATCCGAAAATAAGTCGAATGGGCAGCCACCATCACTGAAATGCAACCTTTCATTGATATTCCAAGCAAAGTTTACAATGGTCTGCGCGACCGAAATACCAAAATAAAAGAGAAATTAAAAATACAAGCCCAAATGGACATTCTAATCGCATTGCCGCCACCATCTGTGATCTTCGACTTTACCGCCGCTCTCTCGCCACCTCGCGGCTTTACACTCTCCGAAGGGAGGTCGCAATAGTTGCAGAAATTAATGAAAGGGCGCCAAAACGACCTAGGAAATCCGAGTGAAGTACTGCCAAAGAATTTTAAACGTTGGCCCCATGGCTTCATATCAGCACAATACCTCGGAACCCATGAATGCAAACAAAGCTGCCCTTCCTCGGAGAAACACTCAGCACTCCAACTGTTCCTCACTAAAATAGACACAGTGACGACCAAGAACCGTGCCCCAATCGCTAGATGCAAACGAGGGATTTCCCCCCTTCTTCACAGATGATCGGAGCAACTGTCGCCGGCACTCTCAACTGGAAACCCCCGGAGATGGTAAGCTCTGAGGAGAGCACCCACCTCCGCGCCCCAACCATCTTTTGACGAAGGTCGCCGGCACTCTTAGTTTGAGACCCTAGAAATGGCAACAGGAGCCAAAATTAATCGCCAACCTAACGGGAACACGAAGAATAGGAAGTTGTCTCCCCCCTATTTATAACGAAGCCCATAAATGCTAAGCCCCCTCGTAATTAAAAATGTGGGACTCGAGGCATCACTCGAAATCACAAGCCCGATCGTCACCAAAATCAATAAACACCTTTTATCTCAAATGGGACTCCACCGTCCCAAAAATCTAAGAGTCGGCAATTTGAAAACGGCACGCTGACGATAGCTGCGCTCCACTCGAGAAACGAATTGATGCCCCCTCCATGGCCGTCCGTGACCATACGACTCAGTGGTCGACCCGACTCACCTAGGATCGACCCCCAATCGGACGTAAAATTACCAATCAGGTCGACTGAGCTATGATTATCGTTCGGCCCATTTATCATGTCGTACAAACCATAGATGATAGCTATTCAGGCCAAAGTCGCTTGTCACAAAGCCTAAAAAAGGGCATCACAGAAAAAAGAGAGTTTGACGTAGAAAAACGCAAACTAAATTTTCATTCATAAGTGAAATATATTACAAATGCATGGCGATTTTCCGGCCAAAACAAAATAAAGAGAACGAACAAAGCGCTAGAGTGACCTAATCTCCTCCCTCGTCGCCATCTCCCTCTTCTCCGTCCTCGCTCTCATCTTCCTCGTCGTCCTCATCCTCATCGGGATTGTCCTCGGCGCTAAGTTGCACCCCTGCCCCTCTGGCTTCCAGGCTCTGCAGGACGCGCAGAGAACTCTCCACCCTGGGAGGATATGCGAGACTAGATGTCGGGAAAGCGTCCGAAGGAAGTTGGGCTTTTAAGTAGTCGTAGCCCGCTTTAACAGCTAAGGACAGCTCTACTTTCCCCATGGGCCCTTGTCTATACTCTTCAATGACCTCTTTCTTGCCTTCCTCCGACGTTATTTAACTTGAGTCGCTCGACGACCGGCCGTCCAAAGCCGATCGATGAGCCTCTTTCAACTTATCCGCCACACCAGTTCTCGCCCTCGAAGTTTCGCAGCCTCCAGCTCACTCTCCAGGCCCCGACTTGCCTTTCCACTCTCGATCTCTTTTCGAGCCTTTCAACCGTCTCTTCGATGGGCGACTCTTTCAACTTATCGATGACGCCTCCGCTTCGAGTGATGAGTTCGAGGTTAGCACGTGGATTGCTTAGCCGCCACTTAATCCGCCACCGTTCGACCGTCACTAAGGGCGACCACCTCTTCTCGCTTCTCCTCGCTCACCTTTCTTCGACAAGCCTCTGCTTAAGTTGTCGGCTATTTCATCATATGATGCCGGTTGAAGATCTTTTCTCGACCTGGCCCTCGAAGTTTGATAACTCAAGAGAGCTAACCGAAGTCGATTGAAGGTATTTCTCTAGGAGCTCCCTATCTTTGGGAGAGTGAACTGCCCGGCGACGCTGCCCCCATCCGAAGAAGCACGTAACCCTCTTTATGGAGGGAATGGTCGAGACTAACTCAGCCACTTTGGGAAGGTTCTCTGCGGAGTACCCTTCCCACAGATCACCATGAGCGAGTTCGGAGGTCCCTCCACTCAACCCCCGACCTCGGCGACCCGATGACGAAAAGGAAGCTCTATGCCCAAACTATTGAGCAAGCTCAAAAGATTTGACCTCGAGATCGATCATCGAGACGACGCCTCCTCCCCACCTCTCGAGCCGCTCATCCGAGGTCGCTTCTACAACCCGCCGAGGGCCTCTCCTCGACCGCGGCCGACCCTCACGCTTGTTGGTCAGAATTACCGACTGGGACGTGACTCCTCGAATGCACCTGAGGCAGAATTTATGAGGCGATTCCCCCGCCAGCTGGGGTTCCCTCAATGCCCTACTGTTTCGCGGATCGGCCCCTCGTCGCCCTTTGAGGTCGATCCTCGACTTCTTCATCTTCTTCTTCTTCTTTGGTTGGTCGACTCTGGCGTAGGAGGAGCCTCTTCACTTGCGGCATAGACGCCGCTTCGAATCCTCCACTCCGCCTCCTCCGCACTGGCCTTCCTCCCCTAACCCTCTTTCCGAAGTTGCACAAGAACTTTTATCGGCTAGGACCCCACTTTGGGATCCTCAACCGGCCGAGGCCACCTCTAGCAGCCTTCTCTTTTTCCTCATCGACCCCGGGCTTGCCGAACAAACGACACTTCGCCATCCTCGCTGGTTTATCGAACAGTTGTGGCCCTTCCGCGATCCCGGAATAATGTCGGAATTTTTTCGTCGCTTCGTCGTCCGAGAGAGGAAGGTTTTTCAGCGCCTTTGTTGATCTCCGCCACGAACGGTAAGCCAAGACGGCGCCGCGCTGAAACCTAAACGAACTTATTCTTCCAAATCCTTGTTCGACTGAATTCAACAAATCGACCGCCCACATACCAAAAAGAAGTGGGCGTTTCTTCGCCGCCTCACCGTGACGAGATTGCCAAAGAGCCAAGAGTCGGCTACCTTCACTCGATGACAGATCACCAAAACGCCATTATCGTAGCAATGGCGTTAGGGCGAATCGCACGGGGACACCCTACGCCACACGCCTTCTTCACTAACGCCGCAATGGAGGCTTAACCGCTGTCCAAATGCGCCATGTACGCGGTAGCTTGTTCAGCGTAGATCGACGATGGCTTATCCTTCTCGCAGTGGAAACCGTGAATTCTCCGTGGAGATCGTATCTTCATGGAGACCCTCCGATCCTCTTCTTCGTTTTCGACCGCCAAGACTTGAGCTTGGCAATCCTATCAACGGGGCGGAGGTAGAAGCAGCCATGGCGGAAAGCTTTAAAAATTTTGAGTAAGGAGGAAGAAGGAAACGGGTCTTTAGAAGGCGCAAAAAGAAACCCCTAAATAGGGTAAAGGTATATATGGGCATCTAAAACGCCCACGTGTCTATTCCTAGACGGCACTTCAACTTTGAAATCTAACGGTTTGGATTGATGCTCGGATATGAACCGCCTCTTGAAAATTGAAAAACCCACCGCCTTTATGACCCACGTCTCTTCGCTCGAAATTCGAAACGCCTTTGACGGCTAAAGTACCGCTGACGTCAAGTCTTATCCTCTACAAGGCGCCTTCAAGCCTAAAACTAAACCCGCTTTTGTCTGGGTTCATCGGCTACCGCGTAATTCGTAACCAACAGACTAAGAACAAGTAACCTAAAAACCGACTCAGCCAGCGAGGAGCCATCTCGAGTCGATCATCCTATGGGAGGTTGTACCAGCCATTTAAGCCGTGAACGCGACCAAGTCGCGACATCAGGCCGCTCAACCCGCTGAATCATTTTAACTATCGAACACAGCACGAGATATAACTATGAGAGCAGAAAGAACTTTTATTGCATTCATTTATTTGGTAACAAGTACAAAATATACACACCAACAATTACATGACAGACGAAAACTCAAGACCTAAGCTACTGACCCGAGTCGGCCTCACTCAAGGAGCCGTCACTTGATGACTCTTCCCCCTCTTCCTCCTCGGCCCCGTCATCGCCTAGATCATAGCGGCTCCCCACCAAATCTTGAGAGGAGACCTATCCGCCGGCTATGCTGGGGGTATTGGACGACTGTGGACACCCCGATACCGGGTGGAAGTTGCTTGACCATGAAACGCTAATTCCGCCTTTGTGCCGAGCGATCTCGACCTTCCCCAGCCAGACAAGGCTTAATTCTTCGATGATGGCCGGCCGGCTTTTCTCGTTATGGATCGACCGATAGTCGCGGACTCGTGATATTTTATCCTTTCCTCGCTTTACTCAAGGACTCCTTAAGTTGAACACATTCTTTCGTGAGTCGCTGACGGCAACCGATTCCTCCGCCAACCGAAGTTTTGGTTGCCACTCGCTTCGAAGGCCGACTGCACCGCCGCTAAGTCGCGGCCCTATAGACTTCCGGACGACCGCCGCCCCCACCATTCTCAAGACGCGGTCGAGTTCTCCGATCTCAACCAACATTCTTGGCCGGAGGCCTTGAGCTCCGCGATAACTTGCTCCTTAACCTCCGCTTCACGCCGCCAATCATCAAGCTTGTTTAATCAAAGCTTAATTACTTGATCAAGATCCTCGCTTGTGCCGGACCTGTGGGATAAATGCTTCTTTCAAGTCAGAGCGGTGGCCCCGGACGAGTCGATCAACAACTCTTGCTCCACCAAACAACCCCGTCAAATAACTCCGCAGATTATATGTGCCAACATCGGAATCACCTTCAAAACCTCCCGTCTCGTGCAAGTTGAACCGCTTCTACCGCTTTCCTTGTACATAGCTCGACCTTAACACCGATGAGCTAAGGCCCATATACCACGCCGCCAGACATTGTTCGCCAGGCTCCCTTCATAACGCCGACGGGAGCGCCCCCATCATCAAGTCGCTACCTTATTCCAATCCCTCAACCTTGATCGCGGATAGGAGAGGGCCATCCCGCGAGGGACAAACCCCGCCCCCGTTTACCGGTTGTTTTGTTGATTCAGGGTTGATTCTTATTCGGTTGATATTTCTCGAGTACTGGATTTCGGCCTTTCTGTATTGCTGGCGAGACTTCAGGTTTGCCGGGATTTTCCTCGGCGCTGGCTGATAGCTGGTTGCTCCTCGATTCTTCGATTTAATTTTTCCATTGATTTTCCAGACTTCTTTCTGGCTTCGTTTAGTTTCGGGGATCTGGCGCGGAAAGACGCTTGAGCAAAGTTTCTTCGAACTGATTCTCAAGGCTTAAGATTTATTAATTCCTTTGTCGTTTCATTATTCCCAGTGGTTGTTCTTCCATTGGCGATTCTTCTTTTTGCTCTCTTCCTCGGCCGAGATCGAACCCCTCTCCGTGAGATCGACTCACGCCGCCGCCATTTAGCCGCCGAGCTAACCCTCTTCGGTTCTTTTCAATGGACCCTCATCCAAAGCCTACTCGCCTCGACATTCTCCCATTATTCCCCCTAAAGTCACGCATGAGCCCTCGCCATCGGAAGGGCCGGAGGGGTGGAAGAAATTCCATGAAACCGTAAGACCGACTTGTCAAGCAAAGTATCCATCGTGACGCGCCCCGTATTGGAGGATCTGCCCAACTCCCGACGATTCTCTACGTGGGCTTGGGCTCTAGGTCTCTCTTCTAATCTCTAGCCGACGCGACACCCTAGGTTCGAGTCATCCCCGTGACCCGCATTTAACCTATCTTTCCATCCTTTAATGGACTTAAGATCAAGGATAACCTTGAATTCCACATCTTGAGGTAGTAATGGGCCTTCAATGGTTATGGCGACCAAATGGCTTAGACACTCATCGCTATCAATCGAGAGCCAACGATGGATGACGGTGAAGCCGATCAATATGACTATCGAGTTGGGCGTCATTTGTATTGGAGACACGCCCAACTCATCAAACACCTTTAGAAGAAAGGGATGCGCAACCAAGGTCGCGACTCCAAGTGCTTGAGGTACGGAGTCCTCTGCTCACCATGGTCGACACCGAGATGATTTCACGAGCCTCCAACTTGTAACCCTTCAGATGTCAAACTTCGAACGCAAAGACTTCATCTGCGTCTGGGTAACCTTCGAACGGAACTCATCAAGCTGCTTGTGATGATCGGAATCCATACCAGGTCTGTATCACTCGCCGGAGAATCGCCTGAGTTCGTGGTTGAAGAAGAAAGTGAATGCTTCCTTCCCCCTCACCGCTCAGATTATACGGGGCCCATCGACACCGCCTTTCATGATCAACGGAGGAGATTAAAACCCCGCTCCCGAGGTGCCGCCTCGGGAGATGAAAAACAATCCCACCTGTTCCCAGAGGGCCCCACCATCAAGCCAAGAAGGCGAAGCGCCAATGGCCAAAAAACTGCCTGCTGACATCAGCCACGTCCCATCAATAGAATGTTCGAACCCCTTCCGCTCTCACACTATACTATTTCATTTCACTTGGACTCGCTTCCAACCGACTCAGCGAAAGGCCAACTGTTATGGTCATAACCACTAATCTGATTAAGGAGAAAACCAAGTGCCGACATGGATAAACGCTGTTTGCCAATGAGGAGCCACACGAACCTCCACACCCAACCTACGGGCGACTGCACTTACCCCACTGCCACGGTTCGTTAAATGACTATCGCCATAGCCGACGCTGGTAGGGTAGGTCGCCCATCGACAACTCTCTCTCCGGACGACGCGAAGAGGGGTATTGCCGTCCGCCTACCAATCGACCGCCGGAGTTATTCCAAGTCGCCCCGGACGATATGGCGACCGCCGCCACCTTCCACCACTAGTCCGCCGACGACGCGAAGGCGGTGCTAGTCATCCTTCTAACCCGTTACCTATCATAACCCCTTCCAACCGCCATTCGCTCGTGACAAGGCGAGCCGATCTAGGCCCCTCTTCTAGCCACCCGCCCTTCCGACGACACAAAGGCGGTATTAGTCGCCCCTCCAACCGACATAAGGGATGCCTCAAGAGGCCATGCGAGTCGGCCACCCGCCCAGCCCCCCTCTCTCATCCTAATGGTTCCTCCCTCGAACGACGGTTATACAAGACTCGAGCCCATCAACATCGTGAAATGCACCGATGCCCCTTAACTCCCCATCTCTCACGGTATTTAAGGCATCTCGACCCATACAGCCTACAAATCAATCACATCCCCTTAATGGCTAATAGACCACACAAACCCTCAAATTACCCGCATTTGACACTGTAGGCTAGCCACCATAGCAGCATAAAGAGATACTCACCAATCACCGGCTCACACGAAGAAGAGAGGTCTGACTCATCAAGAGCTCCTTAGCCGATGGAAAGACTAAAATACCCCCACAACCCTAGGTATAAGTAGCAATGTGAGCGACAAACCAAGTAAGTGATTTTTCCTAAGTGAATTCTCGCCCATTGAATTTTCTCCCCATTACTAACTTGACCGCCTGAGGAACCACCGGAGATCCCAACTCCGCCTCTTCCACGGGTCCCCTTTCTTTGTGGCGAACCCACGATTGGAGGCGTCCTTTGGACATTAGGAGAGAAGGCGGACTCCGCCTCTTAAAAGCTAAACTCACAGAGGTTAGTATTTGTGATTATATACATCAGCGGTAGCTAAATCATAAACATAAATATAAAACTCTATTTTGAATTAAGTAGAGAATCACGAAAATTTGAGAAAATATTAATAATACTTTTAGAAAATAATATTTAATTTTTAAATACTAAAAATAATATTTAATATTTAAATACCGTAAAATTAACATTTAATATTTAAACACTAGAAAAATAATATTCAACTTTCAAATGCTAGAAAATAATATTTAATATTAGAAAAGCAATATTAGAAGATACATATCAAAAAATATTAGGAAAATAATACTAAAAAAATACGTACCGAAAATATTAGAAAAATACGTATCGAAAATTCACGGGTGTTACACTTCCAGAGGCAAGAAGACTAAAGGCGACCAATCTGAGTCCAAGTCCAGATCCGGCCGACCTGATAAGAGAGACCAGAGAAGGGATGCAACAAGGAGACCGACGTTTGCCCCCCTCAACGCTCCCCCTCTCACAGGTATTGCACCTGATCTAGAAGGAGAGACATCTCACCAAAACTCCCCCTCGTATGACTTCAAACCCTCACAAGAGGGACTCCCGACAATATTGCCACTGCCATCGGGACCACGGCCATGACAACGATGACTGGAAAGTGCTACAAAGAGACATTGAGGAGCTCATCAAAAGAGGGCTGCTAAAGAAATACCTTGACGGTCGCAGAAAGGAGGGGTCATTCCCGAATAGATTGGAGAGGAGATCAAGATCACCTCGCCCTAGTCGGCAAAAGAGTTAGCAGAGATAAGCTAATGACAAAGGCACTATCAACACTATCAGCGACGGCCCAGCAGTAGGAGGGATGTCAAACAATGCTCGAAAGAAGTATGCTCGACGAGCCCTCGAGGTGAATCTATGCAAGAAGAAGCTCAAAGTGGATCAACCCATCATCATTTCCGTACAAATCAACGGGTTCCGAGTCAAGAGGATCATGGTGCATACAGGAAGCTCAGCCGACGTCTTGTTTATGGACGCATTCAACCTGATGGGGATTGACAGATCAGAACTGCAACCATGTCCGAGTCCCTCTGGTAGGCTTGTCGGGGCATTCAGTTGGACCAGAAGGGTTGATCACCCTGCCTATGGTCGTTGGTGATTATCCCAGCCAGTCCACGATTCGGTTTAGTTCATTGTGCTAGACGTCAAGTCAACTTATAACGTCATCCTCGGGAAAACCTCCTTGAATGAACTCCAAGCTATCCCCTCCTACCATCAAATGGTGAAGTTCCCGATCCCGAAGGAGTCTGCCTTGTGCGGAGTAATTAACAAGAGGCCAGATCATGCTACTTGCTCTCCATAAAGGGTAAAGGGACCTCAGAGACCATACTGATTGAGAAGTCCCAAGCCTACGTACAAAAAGATGAGGGAAAACAGACAACTCTAGTGGAGGAATTGGAAGAAATTTAGCTCGGCAGCGACAAAACCAAAAACGTTAAAATAGGATCAGGACTGGCCGAACCACAGCGAGGAGCAACCATCAAATTCCTCCGCGCCAGCAAAGACATTTTTTTCCTGAACCCTGAAGATACACTAAGGATTACTCCAGAAGTGACAGTCATGAGCTATGTGTCGACTGACACAGCAAGCCGGTCCGATAGAAGAAGAGGCATCTTAGGCCAGAGAGACAGCAGGCGACTACAAAAGAAGTTGACTGACTGCTAAAAGCTGCTTCCATCCGAGAAGTCTATAACCAGAGTGGCTATCGAATGTGGTGCAGGTCAAGATAGCCAATGGTAAATGGAGAATGTGCATCAACTTCACTAAGCTCAACAAGGCACGTCCCGAGGATAGCTTTTCCCTACCTCAGTCAACCATTAGTCGATGGGAGCGCCAACTGTTGATGTCAGAAGTTAGGTTGCAGGATTTAGGGCTTATTTTGAAGAGCTTAGGGTCCCTTAATCTCCTTTGATGACTGATTCCTTGATAGGAAGAGAATCCTACACATATGCAACACGTTAGAGGACCGGAGTTGGGTTCTCCAGTGATTTCTTCGACGATCAAGTTAGTTATTATCTGTATGGGAGAAAGGAGCTGACCTAGTTCTCTCAGTGAGCAGAAATTGGGTACCTTTGGGCAATAAATGATGCGCCTATTTATACCGAACTGACAACGGCATTTATGTAATCTTGGTCGAGTCCATGCAGTCGGCTTAGTCAGCTGATACCTTTACAGGTGTCGGCATTGGGGGTACGAGTCACCCTTGTGATTAATGCGACGGTGACAGAGGGTTCAAGGTGCTGACATGGTCTGATGAGTCATTAAGACTTCGGCGGTGGTGAAATGATGACTTCGACTGTGCATTTAATGCGATGTTGACTGGCTGCCGCCAATGGGTTCAAGAAAGACCGCCTTTCGTCGCGGCTTGGCTTTCGAGAGAGGTCGAGTGAAGACGTCTTTCGACTCGGCCTGCTGAATGATGACGCCTTTCGAGTCGGCCTTCATGAGACCCTGGTTGGGTCGATGTCTGGTTAATCGAGACACGTGTCACTTTCTGAAGTGAGATTTATACTTGGTGAATTCTACTACACAACATTGGCCCCTTTCGCTCGAACTCGGGTCACGGGTCCGAGTGAAATCAAACTATTGTCTGTTGGAATTTCGAGGCGCATTTATGAGGGGTCACTAATGAGTCGTTGTTGACGCAACGTTCTGACATCAGAGGAGATCGTGGGTTGGTGGAGGAGGGGATGTCGCTTCGGTTTCTAAGCGACCGCCTTGAATTTTGGGAGTCCTTTCAGCCATCCTTCGATAACCGAGTCTGCCGTTCAGATCGCGCCACGTGCCCACCACTCTGATTATATATATATCCGATCTCCTGATGGGTCAGATTACATCTTTGCAAACCCTCAAAAATTTGTCTGTGGCATTTAGGCAATTCCCGACTATCTCCAAGTTTCTCCGGTCATCTTCTTCAACAAAAAATGGCATCTTCCGCTCCGGTTGTCCCCATTCGCAACGAAACCCGAATTGATCTACTTCGAGGGTTTCATTCCAAGGTGCTCCCGTCAATGCTCGAGGCCTACCACGAGAAATTTGACATTCCTTGACATTCCTAGAGTATGGCCTACGCTTTCCGCTCCACCCTTTTCTCCGACGGGTTTATGAAGTTCTGAGAGTTTCGTCGTCTCAGATCAAGCCGAACTCGATCACAATGCTCATCGGATTTGTCGTGATCTGCCATGGGGTGGAGGTGGAGCCGACGCTTGGCATGCTCGGGCATTTGGTGAGCGTTAAGACCAACAAGCTCGAATGGCATTACTATTTCCAGTCGTTGGGGAGTTTCAAGCTTGTTTCCAACGCCCTCGACTCGAACAAGGATTGGAAGGATCGGTTCATGTTTATCTTTGGAACCGATGCGATCCGTACTTGCTCCACCTGGTCAGAGATAAATAAGGATGCTCTAAAGGCGGGTCTGCTCTCAGAGGCGAAGAAGCATGGGTTGGATAATATCCGAGCCTATCTGGGGTCGCCAGCGGCGAGAATCTATTCGACAACTTCGGTCTTTGCGAGTTGTGCGGCATCTGAACTCCTCCCTCTGGGGAGGGGCGAGGGCTCGGGCCGTCTTAGTGCTGCGGAGGGAGGAGGCTAGGACGTCTCAAGGGGGTTCTTCAGCAAGACTCCAAAAACGCCTCTGATCCGACTTGGCCCCGGAGGAGTCGGAGATGATTAAGACCAATGCGGCCGAGATTGCAGCTCGGCTCCTACTATCGTTCAGATCAAAAGGTCTGAGAAGAAGAGAATGACTAAGGAAAATAAGCGGCCAGGGCCCATCTGGGAGTGTCGGGTCTTTGGAAGAGAAGACTGGGGGTGCAGTGGGGGCTAGCACACCCTTTCTTGTGCGGAGAAGGGAGGTGATGACTAGACAGTCGAGCGGGGCCCCGCTCCGTAAAGCAAGCGAACCTGCATCCCTGCCAGAGGGCGGAGCTTCGACCGTTTTGACCCAGAGATTCCGCCAGCCGTCCCACCAGAAGTAGTCGTAGTGGGCGACGAGTCCCGATACAAGGTGCTAGGGAGACGAACTGGCCGTGGTCGAGCCCGGCGGCCAGCGGCATGTGCCGGTGAAGGAGGCGGCTCGCAGTTCGCCGAGGCGCAGCCACCGCCAAGGTAAGGAGCCGGTGTCGATGAGGTGTCTCCCACTCAGGAGACGAGTTTTGATTGGCCTTTTCCCCACCGCATTGATGAGCTTTCTCAGGAGAAGTGGGAGGAGCTGAGGATGATGCTGATAAGGTCGGCAGAAGCCCGACCCAAGTACGACAGAGAGCCGTCCGAAGAGAATCGATTTGTCGCTGAGCGTTGGCTCGATAAAAAGAGGGTCGGTCTTGGAGTCCAGGACCACTCAAGCTAGAGCTAGGAGCAGCTCCTACTGCCTCGCGATAAAGAGATCCTCAACAAAATGCTTGACTTTGGCCTCCATCAATCTCTTAAGAGTTATTTGCTCAGAGGGCCCCTCATGGGGCACGAACTGTATGTTCGGTTTGTGTATGTCCGGGGGCGATATCTTAAACTCCGGGAGGAGATGGAGGCCCAGAAGGCAACTTGGGAGGCGGCTGATTTGAGGGCGGCAACAAAGGAGAGCGAGTTGGTGGTGCTGAAGAGGTGCTAGAGTCGGCAAGAACGGGAAGTGGAGATGCAGGACAAGAATATCAAGGGTCTACTTGCTTCACGTAATCAGCGATCGGCCCAACTAGTCGAGGCCCAGCGGACGATCCAGCAGTTTCAGAAGGATCATGACTGCCTTGAGGAACGGGTGAAGTTCCTGGAGAAGGAGGTTGAGGTCGAGGCTCGGGAGCGAGATGACGCCTATGAGTGGTCTCGTCAAGCTCGTTGGGACGCCGAGATGAAAATTTGGCTGAAAGAGGAGGAGGCCGCTCAAAAGATGTTAAGGCAGGAGGCCACTCGGGCTGCTATGGAAGCTTAGCAACAACGGAGTTGTCTCTCTCCGAGATACAGGCGTTGCAGGGTCGACTCGATCACTTGGAGTCCAAGTCTTACCGATTCGAGGTCGTTGACAATTATCGCAACGGCACTCTCGGGAAGGTGGAAGTGGCCTTGGCTTGTAAGGCTAGGTTCGACTATCTGAAGATGCAACTTCCGGTCGAGCTTAAATCCCATCCTGAGCAATTTCACTATCCTTCTCAAGTGGCTAACTGTCTTGACGCTCTCAAGGAGATCGAGAGGAGAGGAGGCGGACTCGTGCTAGAGTGCGAAAATGGAGATGAGGATGGTGAGGAGTCGGTTCAGGGGACTGGCGAAAGTTCGGGCCGTGATAGCTGGGTACGCCAGCATGATGAAGAAAATGATCAAGCGGTTTTGTCTCAGCTTCAGTCGTCTTCTGTACCGACTCCTTCAGCTACCACTCCCTCCATCTCGGGTTTTGTTCCAACCTCTGGTCCAGCTCCGACACTGAGTTCTGCTCCAGCTCCGGGCTCGGCTCCTTAGGAGCTTTGCCCCTTTTCCTCTTCTTTTTTTTAAAATACTTTTGTCTTGTAAATACTTTGGATATATGAATGAAAGAGATTCCCTTTTGTCGATCTGATTTGTGTATCTTTTGCAGTTAGTTTCTTGCATATTAAACGTCTTTGATTTGTTGCGATCATGTAGGAATCTGCGTTCAAGCCTTAGATGCGTTCCGAATGGATACCAAGGGCTTTAGCTCATGCCTTGGGTTTATTCATGAAAATGACTGATTATCACATTTTAATGACATTTTTATACCCTCATTACCTATGTTATATGAATAACGATATTACTAATAATCATTTTTATCTTATTTTGCAGGCTAATAAAGAAATAATGAATAAAAACCCAAATGACTCAAATTCTCTGAATTTCTACCTATATTTGAAGCCAAAATCTGAAGACAAACAAAGGCCCAAGATACCAAATTGATCCAAGAGAAATTCGTGAAGAAAAATCAAGAAAAGATAAATTAGGTTGGGAACCAATCGGTTGACCAACGGTTAGTAACGGTTAATGCTCGGTTGGCTAACCGATCGACCAACCGTCGGTTTGCAGCAATTCAATTAATGGTGGATTTCTCTTCTTTTTGGCTAGGTTTGATCCAATGGTTCACATCAACTCCGTTGGGCTATAAATAGGGGTGAAGGTGAGGGTTTTGAGTGTGAAATATTTTGTAAAACTCCATTTGGAGAGGAGGTCACTCTTAATTGAGAAGACCTTCCAAAATTGTAACTTTTGTTACACAATAAATGAAATGTTTCACCTTCAATTTCCTTTCTCTTCTTCTAATCCAAGGACCAAAAGGAGGATTAGATTAAGATCGAGGAGTTGTTGGTTTCTATTTTATTTCTTTTTCATTTTCTTCTTTATTTTCTTGTTTGTAGAATAGATTTACTTTCATGCAATTTACTTTCTTGCAATTTACTTTCATGCAATTTAATTCCATGCAATTTACTTTCATGCAATGTATTTACTTTCTAGAATAGATTTTTTTCCTTTAATTCACCTTGAGGCTAGAACCCTCTAGGAATTACCCTTTTCTAAGTGTGGAGCCAATACTTGTGGGATCCCTAGAGATTGTTTGAAACTAGCTAACAAATCCAACTCATTTTCATGAGATTGAGATAAGCTAAGTGGATCTACTCTAGATTCCTCATATCTTTAATTAATCCTCCATACTTTACCTTCTTTATTTTCCTCTTATCCTTGTTTTTCATTTGTTTGTTATTTTCCTTTATTTTGATTTCATTGATTTTTACTTCTCTCTCAATCTCATATTCCCTTCATGTGCATATAATCTCAAACCTAGTTTTGTTGTTATTTGCACATAACCTAACTCACATTCTCAACTTCATTTTCTCCTCCTTTGCACATAATCCACATTCACTCTCTTTTATCCCTCCACATCCACTTTCACCATTTCCTTACTTTCATTTTATTTTAATAACTCCTAATTGTCAGCATAATTTGAGAACCAAAACTTGAACAAAACTCTTCCTACTTCCGTTCCTCGTGGGATCGATAATCTTTATACTATAACTTGATAAAGGTTGTATACTTGCAACTAAGGAGGTAATCATTTATTTCCCATCAAGTTTTTGGGCCGTTCTGGGCGATTATAAGTAGGATTTTCATTAAGTTTGGTTTTATTTTGTGTGTTTTCTTTGTGTAGGAACTTGGAGCTTGAAGATCAAGAGTTGAAGATTCAAGATTGAAGAATTGCCTCCAACGAGGCTTTGCATTGCTTTTATGTGGGTAACTTCTCTATCTAGTATTTTCAATTCCACCCTTTAGATAGTTCATATACATTAGAGACAATTAGGATAAAAATAAAAATAAAAAATATAAAAATAAAAATAAAAGGACTTTTTTTCCTTGTAGACCCTAATAAACTTCATTTTTTTATTGTCGACCATAATAAAAAATAATAAAAAGATTTTTGTTTTTGCATCCTTTTAGTTGCTTTTAATTCTTAGGGTTGCATTTCATATAATAGTAGGAATTCACCAAGTGATTTGAGCATCTTGATTTGGCACACTTGAAAATATCTTAAGGGCAAAACCCATTAATCAAGATAAGGTGAGGGATTTCATCACCCTTTCCTTAGCCCAAAATCACTAATTCCTCACTATACTTACCCAAGCCTCTTAAAATTTGATTAGGCGTTGGCCCCTAAGGATTGAGCTCATTAAGGAACAAGAAATCCTTAAGTGAACCGGTCCAAGTTTATTTGGATTAATTGGTTGACCAACATTGTAGGTTGGTAACGGTTAACTAACGGATCACCAACCGATCGGTTTGCAGCAATTCAATTAATGGTGGATTTCTCTTCTTTTTGGCTAGGTTTGATCCAATGGTTCACATCAACTCCGTTGGGCTATAAATAGGGTGAAGGTTGAGGGTTTTGAGTGTGAAATATTTTGTAAAACTCCATTTGGAGAGGAGGGTCACTCTTAATTGAGAAGACCTTCCAAAATTGTAACTTTTGTTACACAATAAATGAAATGTTTCACCTTCAATTTCCTTTCTCTTCTTCTAATCCAAGGACCAAAAGGAGGATTAGATTAAGATCGAGGAGTTGTTGGTTTCTATTTTATTTCTTTTTCATTTTCTTCTTTATTTTCTTGTTTGTAGAATAGATTTACTTTCATGCAATTTACTTTCTTGCAATTTACTTTCATGCAATTTAATTCCATGCAATTTACTTTCATGCAATGTATTTACTTTCTAGAATAGATTTTTTTTTCCTTTAATTCACCTTGAGGCTAGAACCCTCTAGGAATTACCCTTTTCTAAGTGTGGAGCCAATACTTGTGGGATCCCTAGAGATTGTTTGAAACTAGCTAACAAATCCAACTCATTTTCATGAGATTGAGATAAGCTAAGTGGATCTACTCTAGATTCCTCATATCTTTAATTAATCCTCCATACTTTACCTTCTTTATTTTCCTCTTATCCTTGTTTTTCATTTGTTTGTTATTTTCCTTTATTTTTGATTTCATTGATTTTTACTTCTCTCTCAATCTCATATTCCCTTCATGTGCATATAATCTCAAACCTAGTTTTGTTGTTATTTGCACATAACCACAACCACATTCTCAACTTCATTTTCTCCTCCTTTGCACATAATCCACATTCACTCTCTTTTATCCCTCCACATCCACTTTCACCATTTCCTTACTTTCATTTTATTTTAATAACTCCTAATTGTCACGCGCATAATTTGAGAACCAAAACTTGAACAAAACTCTTCCTACTTCCCGTTCCTCGTGGGATCGATAATCTTTTATACTATAACTTGATAAAGGTTGTATACTTGCAACTAAGGAGGTAATCATTTATTTCCCATCAAGTTTTTGGCGCCGTTGCCGGGGAACGGTGCATAAGTAGGATTTTCATTAAGTTTGGTTTTTATTTTGTGTGTTTTCTTTTGTGTAGGAACTTGGAGCTTGAAGATCAAGAGTTGAAGATTCAAGATTGAAGAATTGCCTCCAACGAGGCTTTGCATTGCTTTTATGTGGGTAACTTCTCTATCTAGTATTTTCAATTCCACCCTTTAGATAGTTCATATACATTAGAGACAATTAGGATAAAAATAAAAATAAAAAATAAAAATAAAAAATAAAAGGACTTTTTTCCCTTGTCGAATTTAATAAACTTCATTTTTTTATTGTCGACCATAATAAAAAATAATAAAAAGATTTTTGTTTTTGCATCCTTTTAGTTGCTTTTAATTCTTAGGGTTGCATTTCATATAATAGTAGGAATTCACCAAGTGATTTGAGCATCTTGATTTGGCACACACTTGAAAATATCTTAAGGGCAAAACCATTAATCAAGATAAGGTGAGGGATTTCATCACCCTTTCCTTAGCCCAAAATCACTAATTCCTCACTATACTTACCCAAGCCTCTTAAAATTTGATTAGGCGTTGGCCCCTAAGGATTCGAGCTCATTAAGGAACAAGAAATCCTTAAGTGAACGGTCCAAGTTTATTTGGATTAATTGGTGTCTTAAGGCAAGGTTTAGGGTTGCGTAGGCTCAGAAGGAAAGAGGTACTTAATTGATCTTTGATCTCCCTCTAGTACTATCCTTACGGCTAATTACCCAAGTAAACTTTGATCTTTTCACTAAGGGAATTTTTGGTTAGGAGTCGGTCTAGGTCAAGTTTAGGCTTAACCCTAGAGTTAGGGTGATTGAAAAGTGATTGCCTTGTTTTATTTTTTAGTTAGTTTTTCCTTATTTTTTTCTCTCATCATCTTCTTAACTTCTTCTCTTATCCTTTTTCAAATAAAAAAATTAAAAAAATTTGATTTTGGTGTATGCAAACTTGGGTTAGGGATAATACTAATCGTTTAATTCGTTTTGATCCATCTCTTGAACCAAACGAAATGGCTAATACCAACCCACCTGTTCTTCAAGATGTTTGTTACCCCACTAGAAATGCAATCCCCTCTTGCATAAAACTCCCCGAGGTAAATGGAACCAATTTTGAACTTCGACCGCATTTCATAAACATGTTTCCCAAATTCTTAGAATTAGAAGAAGGCGCATACATCTTTATCTCCAATTTGAAGAAGTTTGCCTCATGATTAAAATGAGGGACTTAACTGAAGATGCGATCAAACTCCGATTTATTCCATTTGCCCTTAAGGACAAAGCCAAAAAATGGCTGTATAGCTTGCCCACAGATTCCATCTCAACTTGGGGTGAATTTGTAACAGTTTTTACGAAAAATTCTTTCCTATCCACAAAACAATCAAGCTTAGAAACAGATTCAAAATTTTAAAATTGTCGGGAGAACCTTTTGGAAGTATTTTGATAAATTCAAAGATCTTCTTATCCAATGTCCTCACCATGGTCTTGAAAAGTGGCGATTATGCCAAATCATTTATGAAGGATTGGATTATTCTTCAAAAACTTCCTTAGAGTCAATGTGTCAAGGGATTTCATGAAGAAAAATGCCGATGAAGCTTGGGACTTTTAGAGAATTTATCAGAAAACTATGCGGTGGGAACAACGTGATTCATCGATTACCCAATCCATTCTAGAGGTCCTTCATTAGAGTCAAACATAGCCTCTGAAGCTAAGATGGCTACAATTCTCTATGGGTTAGAAACTTTAGAAACCAAAGAACGAGCTCGGCTCAAATCAATCAAGTTTCTTCGAGGTTGTCATAGCTGTCTTTCTACAATGCATCTTGAGCAATGTCCACTCTTAGGAAATACTCAATCTCTAGAAACGGATGAATCGCATTCCGACATCCGATTAATGATCCATTTTCTCCAACCTATAATCGGGTTGGAGAAATCATCCCAATTTTGCATGGAATCGTGGTAATTTCTGAAATCAAAATTTCACTCCCTCTTCAAACCAACAATTCCCTAGGGCAACGCAGCTTTTCAGCTCAAACCAACTTTCCACAACCAAATCGACCATTTCCAAATCGGTTTCCTCATCATCAATCTACAAATCATATTCCTTCAAATGTTGAGAAACGTCTTAATGTTTTGGAAAGGGGTTTGGAAGCCTTGATTAAAACCTCTACACGCACTCACAAACTTGTTGACTCAAACATCTATACGATGAACTCCTTTATGCAATCAACAGACAAATTCTCAACTCCAACACTAAAGCCATAGCTAGATTAGAAACCCGCTTGGTCAACTAGCTAGTGCTATAAGTGAGAGAGAAAGGATCATTTCCGAAGTCAACCCGTGAGCAATCCAAGGAACGCGGGCAAGTTCAACTTTTCAAGATCAAGTGAATGCAATCCATTCACAACAAATGTAACCGTGTTAATAATCAAGTCCTTCAGAACGAGAGAATTACGTTGAATACATGCATCTTGAAGCCAACATTTGAAGAACCCTTTATCAATGAACTTAGATTTTTGGAAAATGGAAAACAACAAGATTTCATTTTTGATGAAATTTTTGTTAATAACGAATCTAAGTTCAAAATGCATAACACCAATAAGACCTACCTTAATTTGCTGCAAAACACATTGCAACCCTTGGAATTTTCAGAATTTGAGAACATCATTGATTATATCATTTTGAAATTCTTTAAATTTCGAGGTAGAATTTTCAGCAATAAGGTAGGATTTAATGTAGAATGTGAGCTTCTCATGTTTCATCTTTTATTCTACATTTTTATTTTTGTCTCATAATAATAAAAGAATTTATTCTTCTCTCATATGAGAGTTTCTTGTTCTTTTCAATATGAAAAAACATATGAAAAAAAAGAGAATAAATTTTTGACTTCACCTTCTCATACCAAAGGTAATTCTGAAATTTTTATCATTGTTGAAGTCGTAGAACAAATGTAAGTGCTTCCATTCTTATCTGTTTTTACTTTGTGCATAATAGAATTTGCATTGAGGACAATGCAAAATTTAGGTGTGGGGTGGGAATTAGTCATTTTATCTTTATCTTAGTTATTTTTTCTTTTACTTACCATTCTTTTATGTCATTTTTTTCCTTCTTTTCATCATAAAAAATAGTCACTTGCCAACTTAATAGAGTTGATTAATAATTGATCAATTTGATAGAATTTAAGTCTTCTAATCCTTAGTTAGTTCTATACTCAAGTTTACCTTTTATGACAACTCCAAATAAATTTCTTAAGAAATGATTTTCAAGTAGTATACTTTACTTAAGTTTTAACTTAGATTTTTAATTAAAGTAATGGAATTTTTGCATGCCTAACTTAGAGTTGAAAATAATTTTTCAAGTTGTCTTGATCCAAATATTGTTCGAATATATATACATATACACATATATATATTATACTAACTTAATAAAAAGAAGAAAAAATTCTCTTAAAATCATTGGTGGTTCTATTTTACTAAGCCTAAGTTGGTGAGTAATTAAGCCGAGGAGTATTTCTATGCTTAATGACCTAAGCCCAATTGGGTTGGGATTCATTGGCCCAAAACTTCGCTAAATGGTCACTTAGAAAGCCGATTAAAAGAACAAAACCACCAAGGAATAAAGAGTTAAAAAAATGTCATACTAATCATGTTTTTATATATAGTTATATTTGTATATGTTCTTGAAAAATTAAATGGATTTAAAGACTTGAAGTTTGTTTAAAACAAAGAGTTAGCATGTTCTTTTCAAAACTTTCAAATTAAATTTTTGAGTTAAACTTGGTTTTGTATAACTATAATGAAAGGATTTTCTTAAGAAAATTACATTGGAGTTATGATAAAAACGTTTTCTTGAGTATTAACCAACTTCAATTGGAATGTTTGAAGATATCAAATGAATTAATTATTTTATTAACTTCTTTAATTTGGCAAGTCGACTGAATTTTGTGGGTATATTCACTGCAAACCCTCACGAGACTACAACTCGTCCACTAGGGTAACCTAGGGGTTTAAAGGCTTGTTGTATGTGCTAAATACAACCGCGATTCCTGCGAAAGTGAGTTAGGTTTTCTTTTTATTTTCTTTGCTAGAGGACTAGCAAAAGTTTAGGTGTGGGGGTATTTGATTATCACATTTTAATGATATTTTTATACCCTCATTACCTATGTTATATGAATAACGATATTACTAATAATCATTTTTATCTTATTTTGTAGGCTAATAAAGAAATAATGAATAAAAGCCCAAATGACTCAAATTTTCTGAATTTCTACCTATATTTGAAGCCCAAATCGAGAAGACAAACAAGGCCCAAGATACCAAATTGATCCAAGAGAAATTCGTGAAGAAAAATCAAGAAAAGACAAATTAGGTTGGGAATCAATCGGTTGACCAACCGGTTGGCTAACGGTTAGCTAACCGATCGCCAACCGATCGGTTTACAATTCAATTAATGGTGGATTTCTCTTCCTTTTGGCTAGGTTTGATCCAATGGTTCACATCAACTCCGTTGGGCTATAAATAGGGTGAAGAATGAGGGTTTTGAGTGTGAAATATTTTGTAAAACTCCATTTGGAGAGGAGGGTCACTCTTAATTGAGAAGACCTTCCAAAATTGTAACTTTTGTTACACAATAAATGAAATGTTTCACCTTCAATTTCCTTTCTCTTCTTCTAATCCAAGGACCAAAAGGAGGATTAGATTAAGATCGAGAGTTGTTTTTTCTTTTTACTTACCATTCTTTTATGTCATTTTTTTCCTTCTTTTCATCATAAAAAATAGTCACTTGCCAACTTAATAGAGTTGATTAATAATTGATCAATTTGATAGAATTTAAGTCTTCTAATCCTTAGTTAGTTCTATACTCAAGTTTACCTTTTATGACAACTCCAAATAAATTTCTTAAGAAATGATTTTCAAGTAGTATACTTTACTTAAGTTTTAACTTAGATTTTTAATTAAAGTAATGGAATTTTTGCATGCCTAACTTAGAGTTGAAAATAATTTTTCAAGTTGTCTTGATCCAAATATTGTTCGAATATATATACATATACACATATATATATTATACTAACTTAATAAAAGAAGAAAAAATTCTCTTAAAATCATTGGTGGTTCTATTTTACTAAGCCTAAGTTGACTGAGTAATTAAGCCCGAGGAGTATTTCTATGCTTAATGACCTAAGCCCAATTGGGTTGGGATTCATTGGCCCAAAACTCGCTAAATGGTCACTTAGAAAGCCGATTAAAAGAACAAAACCACCAAGGAATAAAGAGTTAAAAAATGTCATACTAATCATGTTTTTATATATAGTTATATTTGTATATGTTCTTGAAAAATTAAATGGATTTAAAGACTTGAAGTTTGTTTAAAACAAAGAGTTAGCATGTTCTTTTCAAAACTTTCAAATTAAATTTTTGAGTTAAACTTGGTTTTGTATAACTATAATGAAAGGATTTTCTTAAGAAAATTACATTGGAGTTATGATAAAAACGCTTTCTTGAGTATTAACCAACTTCAATTGGAATGTTTGAAGATATCAAATGAATTAATTATTTTATTAACTTCTTTAATTTGGCAAGTCGACTGAATTTTGTGGGTATATTCATCAGAAACCCTCACGAGACTACAACTCGCCCACTAGGGTAACCTAGGGGTTTAAAGGCTTGTTGTATGTGCTAAATACAACCGCGACTCAAAGTGAGTTAGGGTTTCTTTTTATTTTCTAGAGGACTAGCAAAAGTTTGTGTGGGGGTATTTGATTATCACATTTTAATGATATTTTTATACCCTCATTACCTATGTTATATGAATAACGATATTACTAATAATCATTTTTATCTTATTTGTAGTGCTAATAAAGAAATAATGAATAAAAGCCCAAATGACTCAAATTTTCTCAATTTCTACCTATATTTGAAGCCCAAATCAAGAAGACAAACAAAGGCCCAAGATACCAAATTGATCCAAGAGAAATTCGTGAAGAAAAATCAAGAAAAGACAAATTCGGGAATCAATCGCTTGACCAACCGGTCATAACCGGTTACAACCGACGCCAACCGACGCAATGCATTCAATTAATGGTGGATTTCTTCCTTTTGGCTAGGTTTGATCCAATGGTTCACATCAACTCATGGGCTATAAATAAAAGGCCGGGGTTTTGAGTGAAAAATATTGTAAAAACTCCATTTGGAGAGGAGGGTCACTTAATTGAGAAGACCTTCCAAAATTGTAACTTTTGTTACACAATAAATGAAATGTTTCACCTTCAATTCTCTTTTCTTCTTCTAATCCAAGGACCAAAAGGAGGATTAGATTAAGATCGAGTTTTGGTTTCTATTTTATTTCTTTTTCATTTTCTTCTTTATTTTCTTGTTTGTAGAATAGATTTACTTTCATGCAATTTACTTTCTTGCAATTTACTTTCATGCAATTTAATTCCATGCAATTTACTTTCATGCAATGTATTTACTTTCTAGAATAGATTTTTCTTTCCTTTAATTCACCTTGAGGCTAGAACCCTCTAGGGAATTACCCTTTTCTAAGTGTGGAGCCAATACTGTGGGATCCTAGAGATTGTTTGAAACTAGCTAACAAATCCAACTCATTTTCATGAGATTGAGATAAGCTAAGTGGATCTACTCTAGATTCCTCCTATCTTTAATTAATCCTCCATACTTTACCTTTTATTTTCCTCTTATCCTTGTTTTTCATTTGTTTGTTATTTTCCTTTATTTTTGATTTCATTGATTTTTACTTCTCTCTCAATCTCATATTCCTTCAAATGTTGAAAGCGTCTTAATGTTTTGGAAAGGGGTTTGGAAGCCTTGATTAAAACCTCTACACAGACCACAAACTTGTTGACTCAAACATCTAGCACGATGAACTCCTTTATGCAATCAACAGGACAAATTCTCAACTCCAACACTAAAGCCATAGCTAGATTAGAAACCCAGCTTGGTCAACTAGCTAGTGCTATAAGTGAGAGAGAGAAAGGATCATTTCCGAGTCAACCCGTGAGCAATCCAAGGAACGCGGGGGCAAGTTCAACTTTTCAAGATCAAGTGAATGCAATCCATTCACAACAGTCAGGTAACCAGGTTAATAATCAAGTCCTTCAGAACAAGAGAATTACGTTGAATACATGCATCTTGAAGCCAACATTTGAAGAACCCTTTATCAATGAACTTAGATTTTTGGAAAATGGAAAACAACAAGATTTCATTTTTGATGAAATTTTTGTTAATAACGAATCTAAGTTCAAAATGCATAACACCAATAAGACCTACCTTAATTTGCTGCAAAACACATTGCAACCCTTGGAATTTTCAGAATTTGAGAACATCATTGATTATATCATTTTGAAATTCTTTAAATTTAGTAGAATTTTCGACAATAAGGTAGGATTTAATGTAGAATGTGAGCTTCTCATGTTTCATCTTTTATTCTACATTTTTATTTTTGTCTCATAATAATAAAAGAATTTATTCTTCTCTCATATGAGAGTTTCTTGTTCTTTTCAATATGAAAAAAACATATGAAAAAAAAGAGAGAATAAATTTTTGACTTCACCTTCTCATACCAAAGGTAATTCTGAATTTTTATCATTGTTGAAGTCGTAGAACAAATGTAAGTGCTTCCATTCTTATCTGTTTTTACTTTGTGCATAATAGAATTTGCATTGAGGACAATGCAAAATTTAGGTGTGGGGTGGGAATTAGTCATTTTATCTTTATCTTAGTTATTTTTTCTTTTACTTACCATTCTTTTATGTCATTTTTTTCCTTCTTTTCATCATAAAAAATAGTCACTTGCCAACTTAATAGAGTTGATTAATAATTGATCAATTTGATAGAATTTAAGTCTTCTAATCCTTAGTTAGTTCTATACTCAAGTTTACCTTTTATGACAACTCCAAATAAATTTCTTAAGAAATGATTTTCAAGTAGTATACTTTACTTAAGTTTTAACTTAGATTTTTAATTAAAGTAATGGAATTTTTGCATGCCTAACTTAGAGTTGAAAATAATTTTTCAAGTTGTCTTGATCAAATATTGTTCAGAATATATATACATATACACATATATATATTATACTAACTTAATAAAAGAAGAAAAAATTCTCTTAAAATCATTGGTGGTTCTATTTTACTAAGCCTAAGTTGGTGAGTAATTAAGCCGAGGAGTATTTCTATGCTTAATGACCTAAGCCCAATTGGGTTGGGATTCATTGGCCCAAAACTTCGCTAAATGGTCACTTAGAAAGCCGATTAAAAGAACAAAACCACCAAGGAATAAAGAGTTAAAAAATGTCATACTAATCATGTTTTTATATATAGTTATATTTGTATATGTTCTTGAAAAATTAAATGGATTTAAAGACTTGAAGTTTGTTTAAAACAAAGAGTTAGCATGTTCTTTTCAAAACTTTCAAATTAAATTTTTGAGTTAAACTTGGTTTTGTATAACTATAATGAAAGGATTTTCTTAAGAAAATTACATTGGAGTTATGATAAAAGCGTTTTCTTGAGTATTAACCAACTTCAATTGGAATGTTTGAAGATATCAAATGAATTAATTATTTTATTAACTTCTTTAATTTGGCAAGTCATTGAATTTTGTGGGTATATTCACTGCAAACCCTCACGAGACTACAACTAGTCCACTAGGGTAACCTAGGGGTTTAAAGGCTTGTTGTATGTGCTAAATACAACCGCGATTCTGAAAGTGAGTTAGGTTTTCTTTTTATTTTCTTTGCTAGAGGACTAGCAAAAGTTTAGGTGTGGGGGTATTTGATTATCACATTTTAATGATATTTTTATACCCTCATTACCTATGTTATATGAATAACGATATTACTAATAATCATTTTTATCTTATTTTGTAGGCTAATAAAGAAATAATGAATAAAAGCCCAAATGACTCAAATTTTCGAATTTCTACCTATATTTGAAGCCCAAATCGAGAAGACAAACAAAGGCCCAAGATACCAAATTGATCCAAGAGAAATTCGTGAAGAAAAATCAAGAAAAGACAAATTAGGTTGGGAATCAATCGGTTGACCAACCGGTTGGCTAACCGGTTGGCTAACCGATCGGCCAACCGATCGGTTCTTGATTCGAATTAATGGTGGATTTCTCTTCCTTTTGGCTAGGTTTGATCCAATGGTTCACATCAACTCCGTTGGGCTATAAATAGGGGTGAAGGTGAGGTTTTGAGTGTGAAATATTTTGTAAAACTCCATTTGGAGAGGAGGGTCACTCTTAATTGAGAAGACCTTCCAAAATTGTAACTTTTGTTACACAATAAATGAAATGTTTCACCTTCAATTTCCTTTCTCTTCTTCTAATCCAAGGACCAAAGGAGGATTAGATTAAGATCGAGTTGTTGGTTTCTATTTTATTTCTTTTTCATTTTCTTCTTTATTTTCTTGTTTGTAGAATAGATTTACTTTCATGCAATTTACTTTCTTGCAATTTACTTTCATGCAATTTAATTCCATGCAATTTACTTTCATGCAATGTATTTACTTTCTAGAATAGATTTTTCTTTCCTTTAATTCACCTTGAGGCTAGAACCCTCTAGGGAATTACCCTTTTCTAAGTGTGGAGCCAATACTTGTGGGATCCTAGAGATTGTTTGAAACTAGCTAACAAATCCAACTCATTTTCATGAGATTGAGATAAGCTAAGTGGATCTACTCTAGATTCCTCCTATCTTTAATTAATCCTCCATACTTTACCTTCTTTATTTTCCTCTTATCCTTGTTTTTCATTTGTTTGTTATTTTCCTTTATTTTTGATTTCATTGATTTTTACTTCTCTCTCAATCTCATATTCCCTTCATGTGCATATAATCTCAAACCTAGTTTTGTTGTTATTTGCACATAACCACAACCACATTCTCAACTTCATTTTCTCCTCCTTTGCACATAATCCACATTCACTCTCTTTTATCCCTCCACATCCACTTTCACCATTTCCTTACTTTCATTTTATTTTAATAACTCCTAATTGTCACGCGCATAATTTGAGAACCAAAACTTGAACAAAACTCTTCCTACTTCCCGTTCCTCGTGGGATCGATAATCTTTTATACTATAACTTGATAAAGGTTGTATACTTGCAACTAAGGAGGTAATCATTTATTTCCCATCAATGACACCAAGGTTTCAAAGTCGATGACGACCGAGTTGAGGCGACTCGGCTTCGCGCCTTGGTTTCTCTCCGAAAGGGCACCAAGGTCTTTGGTTGTGTGCCTTGGGTCTATTCATGAAAATGATGCCAAGGTCTTAGAGTCGAAGACGACCGAGTTGAAGACATGCCTTGGTTTTATTCCGAAAGGATACCAAGGTCTTATGAGTCGGAGTTGACCGAGTTGGAGACGTGCCTTGGTTTCATTCCGAAGGGATACTAAAGTCTTACGAGTCGGAGTCGACTGAGTTGGAGACGTGCCTTGATTTTATTTCAAAGGGATACCAAGGTCTTATGCAACTTGACTTCGTGCCTTGGGTTAACTTCGAAACAACACCAAGGTCTTAGGTACGTGCCTTGGGCTTATTCATGAAAATGACGCTAAGGTCTTAGTCTTCATTGCCGAGTAGATGAAGATCGAGTGGCAAGAACTGCATACAGGTTAGTACATAGTGCAAAATTTTTCTTATTTACAGAAGAGTCTTTATAGTTTAATTACATTTTGTGGAGATATTCTCTAAAATATTTTACGTTTTATGACAACCCTACTGTTTACTTAGCTTTGCTCTTAATTGGAATTTCTTGACTGCCGTAGTGTTTGACTGTCGGTGGCAGTTTCTAATTCCGAGGTTTGAAGACAGGGGATCGACCATTTTCTCAAAAAGAGATGAAGAGTCCTCATGGTGGGCACCAAACGGTTGCTATCAGAAGTTAGGTTGTAGGATTTAGGGCTAATTTTGAAGAGCTTAGGATCCCTTAATCTCCTTTGATGGCTGATTCCCTGATAGGAAGAGAGTCCTGCACATATGCAACACGTTAGAGGACCGGAGTTAGGTTCTCCGGTAGTTCCTCTGACGATCAAGTTAGTTATGATCTGAAGGGGAGAAAGGAACTGACCTAGTTCTCTCAGTGCGCAGAAATTGCGTACCTTTGGGCAATAAATGATGTGCCTATTTATACCGAGCTGACAAGGGCATTTATGTAATCTTGGCTGAATCCATGCAGTCGGCTTAGTCAACTGATACCTTTACAGGTGTCGACATTGGGGGGTCCGAGTCACCCTTGTGATTAATGCGACGGTGACAGAGGGTTTAAGGTGCTGACGTGGTCCGATGAGTCATTAAGACTTCGGCGGTAGTGCAATGATGACTCCGACCGTGCATTTAATGTGATGTTGACTAGCTATCGCCGATGGGTTCGAGAAAGACCGCCTTTCGTCTCGGCTTGGCTTTTGAGAAAGGTCAAGTGAAGACATCTTTTGACTCGATCTGCTGAATGATGACGCCATTCGAGTCGACCTCATGAGACGTAGGTTGGGTTGATGTCTGGTTAATCGAGACACGTGTCACTTTCTGGAGTGAGATTTATACTTGGTGAATTCTACTACACAACACCGACCATGAAATGCTTAACTTCATGAATGTCTTCTTATGTTATAACCAAATAAAGATGGCAGAGTATCACAAAGAAAAAACCTCTTTCATCACAGATCAGGGTATTTATTATTATAAAGTAATGTCATTTGGTCTCAAGAATGCATGGGCAACTTACCAGAGGTTAATCAACAAGATCTTCAATGATCAATCCGATCGCAACGTGGAGGTGTATGTGGATGATATCATGGTGAAATTCAAACATACCGACTCCCACGTTACGGATCTCGAAGAAGCCTTCTTCGTCCTCCGCCGATATCAGATGAAGCTCAACCCTGCGAAGTGTCCTTAGGGTGCGATCGGGGCAAATTCCTCAGATTCATGATAATCCAGCGAGGAATCGAGATCAACCCAGGGAAGATAGCTACAATTGAGGGGATGTCCGAGTCTCACACGGTGAAGGACATCCAAAAATTGAACAAAGGGGTAGCGGCTTTGAGCCATTTCCTTTCCAAATCGGCTGAGAGAAGCCTTCCCTTCTTCAACATCCTGAGGGGAGGCCAAAGGACCCAGAGATAACATCCAGTGGACGGCAAAGTGTAGCAACGCTTTCAGAGCTCGAGAGGTATCGGACCTCCAAGCACTTGTTGACCAACCCCATAGAAGGGGAACAACTCAACTACCTAGCCATCTCGACAGACGCCATGAGCTCGGACCTGGTCCGAGAAGAAGAGAATGTCCAGAATCCAATCTACTACGTCAATCGCATCCTGAAGGCAGCCGAACTCAACTACATTCTCATTGAGAAAGCTTCCTTTACTCTTATCACCATGGCGAGAAGGCTCCATCCGTATTTCCAGGCCCACACATTGATAGTACGGACCAATTAGCCTTTGAAAAAAGCACTCGGCAGTCCCACCACTTTCAGGCGAATGCCCAATTGGGCCATCAAACTCAGTGAATATGATGTCCAGTTTGAGCCTAGAACAACCATAAAGGCCTAGGTCCTTCCCGACTTTCTAATCGAGTCACCCGAACAAGAAGATGGCCCACCAGCTCGAAAATCGGCTCCACTCCTGGTCCCAAAGCGGGTCAAAAAGACCCCACCCTAGAAAAACAGTATCCCCAAATATGATCTGCCAGAATTCTCATCACGGTGGTTTCTGAAAGTAGACGGATCTTCAGGAGAAAGTGGTCAGAGCAGGAGTAGTACTGCGTAGCCAGGAGGGACACTTCCATGACTACGCAATCACCTTCGATTTTCCAGCCTCGAATAATGAAGGTGAATGTGAAGCTCTTTTGGTCAGCCTCAAAAGCCACTCTAATGGCTAAGGCAGAGTCTGTTTTAGAATTGAGCAGGTCCCAAGGGCCCACAACGCCCATGCAAATGCTCTATCCAAGCTGGGCTCCTCGAGCTCGGGGGCAGGATAGGGACAAGTATACACGGACACCCTCAATCAGCCCAGCATTGCCAAAGCAATGACGGACTATCATGCAAATAGACCCGCAATCAGAACCATGCTGGAGGATCCACCCATCCAGTATCTGACAAATAGGACCCTGCCAAAAGACGGAGCGGAAGCTAGAAGCTTGCATAGGAATGCCTTGAAATATCTCATGATTGAAGATCAAATCTACTGACTCTCCTACACAAGCAGCAACATGAGGCCCTATCTCTGGTGCCTCCAACCTGAATAGTCGGATTATATTTTAAGAGAAATTCACAAGGGCATATGCGAAAACCACATAGGGGCCAGAACCCTAGCACAGAAAGTCATCAAGTAGGACTACTACTAGCTAACCATTCTGGCTAAGTCAAAAAAGCTCATAACCCAGTGCAAAGCCTACCAATTCTTCTTAAACATCCCGCAAGCTCCGGCAACCGAGCTCACTACTCTCATTAACTTGATCTCTTTCGCTCAGTGGGGGCTAGATTTGCTGGGACCATTCCCAATAGCAACCGAACAGTGAAAATTTTTAATTGTGGCTATAGACTAATTCATCAAACAGAGCTACTGGCAAAAATAACATCCGCAACTTTATCTGAAAATCGGCCACCTGGCTGGTAACCATCATAACTAACAGCAGCACTCAATTCGACAGCAAGGGATCGGACAACTTTTGTGAAGAATAGAAAACCTGACTCAAGTTTGCATCATTAGCACACCCCAAATGCAACAGTCTAGCAGAAGCGGCAAACAAGTGCATACTGCAAGCACAAAAGAAGAGGGTAGACCAAGCAGTAGGGGCCTGGGTTGACGAACTTCTCGCTATTTTGTGGTCATACAGAACAACTCACAAAAACTCTACAGGTGAAACACCAGTCCGACTGACATACAGAGAGAAAGCGGTCATCCAGGTAGAAGACAGCATGCCTACCATGCAACTGCAACACTTAAACAAGGAAGCCAATCAAATCAGCCTAAGGAGTGGACTCGATCTCGTGGACGAAACAAGAGAGAAAGCATTCCGATCTCTAATTATCAGTCAGCAGCGCATTGCCCGATACTACAACAGCCAAGTTCAATCCCGGAGGTTCAAAATAGGAGATCTGGTCCTCCAAAAGGCTATCTTCAACAAAGAAACTAACCGCTGAAAGCTTGCCGCCAACTGGGAGGGACTCTACAAGATCATAAGAGAAGTCTACCCGAAAACTTACTGATTGTAGAATCAAGATAGGAAAGTCTTGAAGCATCCTTGGAATGTAGAACATCTCAAGAAATATTTTCAATGAATGTAATCGAAAGACCCCCCATACTAATGAAAAGTTGCCTTATCTTTCTCCATAATCTTGTGCAAAGAAGCAAAACATCTTGGTATCGGTTTTCAAAAGTAAACCCAATGTACTAACCTCATGACTCGCTCTTCACCGACTCGTCCAATGCACTAAAAGACCTCAGTATCGGTTTTCAAGAGTAAACCCAAGGCACTAACCTTGCAACTGGGTCTTCATCGACTCATCTGAGGCACTCAAAGACCTTGGTATCGGTTTTCAAGTGTAAAACCAAAGAACTTACCTTATAACTCGGTCTTCACCGACTCGTCAGAGGCACTCAAAGACCTTGGTATTGGTTTTCAAGTGTAAAATCAAGGCACAACGAAAATCCCTTACGGCTCACTCTTCACCAACTCGTCCAAAGGTGGCTCAAAGCCCTTGGTATCAAACTTCAAAAATAAGCACAAGGCACGCTGTGAGGAATAACTCAAAACAAAATCGCGAAAATACTTAATTCGTGCCAAACTAAGTCTTTTTCATTAACTTGCAAAAATTTGCAGGACTTTTTACAATGACTCAACGAAAAAATTAGAAGAAAATCACGGAGCAGGAGCAGAGGATGAGGTCCATGGTCGGTCGGATGGTCGGATGGTGAAGGCTAGCTGGCTTCTTCACTAGAGTCCCCCTCGGCCGAGCCCTCATCTGATTTACCGTCTGCCTCCTCACTTTCCTCTGCCATTCCCAGTCGGCCATCCACGTCGAGCGTCTTAAGGACGTCCAGGCAAACCCTCACCTTGGAGGGGTGAATCGGTCGGGATTGACTTAAGCTCGTGAGGGAGCTACTTCATCAGATGATCAAACCGGCCTTACAAGCGAGAGCAACCTCCACTTTTTCGAGAGCACCAATACGGTACTTCTCTATCACTTGATTTTCAATGGCACTCGACTCTCGAAATGCTAGCCATTATTGGAGGTCTCGGATATGGTCGAGGAGGGAATTGCGCTGCTGCTCAGCCCTTTGAGCGGTCTGGGTAGCGTCATTTCGGAGAGACTCCTGAAGAGCCGACTCCTCCCACAACCTCACCTTCAAGTCCTCCATCTCGAGCTGAGCCACCCAGGCCCGCTCATAAGCATCCTCTCTCTCCCTTTCCTCCACCTCAACTTCCAACTCGAGATAATTGACCCGCTCGTCGGTAACGCCCAAGTCGTGATGGACCTGATTGAGTTCCTCCTGCATGTTTTGCATATCCGTCCGAGCATGAGCAAGGATGACAACTCGATGTCAGGAGTGATCAATTGCAGCCTTGATCTTATCAGCCCGCTGGGCCAGCTCGCACTCCATCTCCGCCCGACCTTCCTTGAGTTGATCCAGTTCACTCCCCCTTTGGGCGGCCAACACCTCGGCCGCCTCACAGGTGTCCTTGTGAGCCGACATCTCCTCTCGAAGCTTAAAAAAAGCTTGTGGGCTTACTTGTACCTGCTGAACAACTCGATCTCCACAAACAGGCCCTTAGTGAGATAGCTTCGAAGAATCTGATGAAGGCCAAGATCAGGTACTCTGCTCAGCAAGACTTGGTCGTTGGGGAGAAAAATATACCCACCTACACGGGCTTGGTCAGACCTGGATTCTAGGATCGACCCTCTTAAGTCCAGCCGGCACCCGGTACAAAAATGGAGTCGTCTGTCGGCTCATGTTAGGAGGCTAGCGTTAGCCGACCCAATAAGAGTCATCCTTAACCTCACCTATTCAGAAGGAGAGAGTTCGCCAATGCGATGGGGGAAATGCCACTTGAACCGACCTCCTTGAGGAGCCCCAAGAGGAACCGGCTCGTCCGCAACAACCGGCTTCTCTCTAGCGACCGGTTCCCCAGTAACCGGCTCCTTCCTGGCCCTCCTCGAGGACTCGGGAGCCTTGTTCACTTCGACCTGCATGGCGGCATCAGCTCCACCTTCAATCGAGATCTCAACTCCTACTAACTCTAAAGCAAGGCAACCGGCCTGCGTAGTAGTGTCAGCTTCACCTTCGGTCGGAATCCTAACTCCGGCCAAACTCCGGCCAACTTCGAAACAGGGCGAACCCTCTTTGCAACCACCTCCCGCTCAGCAGCCAACCGCAGGGATTCACCACCCAAGTCAACGACCTCATAAGGAGGAACCTCTAAAGTCGGAACTCCACTAGTAAACCCGGGCACGGGCTCAGTCGCCTCGTCCCCAGGAGCTAAAAAGTCCTGCATACCACCCTCCGCTTGGCGACGGTCTTCTTCATCTTCCTCTTCTCAGACCTCTCTGCCCGGGCAGTGGATGTAGCCGAACCCAGGCCGAGTTGAGTTGCAAGCTTAGCCAGATCCTGGACTTCCTCCTCTACCAGTCGGCACGCGGGCGCTTTCGAGGTCCCGATGACAAGCCAATGCAAGGGGCCTCTTCTGACTACACTTCAATAGCCAAAGGTGCAGCACAAGCAAGATCCTCCTTCGTAGCCGGCGTATATGCTGGCAGCCTAAAGCACGACATTGTCAAAGAGGTTCTCGCATTGACGAGACCCCTTGTAAGCTCAGATCTTCTCAAAGCATTGCCTCTCCATCTCGGAGAGTTTCACCGCCTTTAAACGCTCCTTCTTGATCTCCGACCATGTAGGGCAAGCTAGGATCAGGTTGGCGCCAAAGATCAAGAAGAACTTTTCTCTCCATTCTTGTTGGTGTCAGAGATATTCGAGGCCAACCGAAAACCGCCAACAGACTGGAGGTAAAAATGTCCCTCGCCCCTACCACCCTTGGCACACAATAGGTGACCCAGGATCCCTAGGGTTGGCTCGATGCTCACCCGGTGACAGATGATGAAATAGGCGACCAAAAAAGCCACCGAATTGGGCTTCAAGTGCACCGGCGATATGCCGAGCTCTCGAAATACCCGCTAAAGAAAAGGGTGCAGGGGCAAACGTAGCACCAAGTCACCTCCGTGGTGGTAAAGGGTGCGGTAATATGCCGGAACAAATAGCGTGAAAGAGCTAGGGATGTCGTACGTTTTCGCCCATTCTACGAGACAAACCTGGAGCATCGACGATTTGTACTGACGGAGCAGCGAAATCCGATCCTCGTTGCGAGTCGAAGAGGGTTGGGAGCTAGAAGCCAGCAGAGTAGATGATCGGATTTGATGATCAGAGTAGATGATCAAGGAAGACAATCGAAGTTCGATAAGGCAGAAGCATAGAAAAATCTAGGGCTAGAGATTCAAATAACATATCAGAGAAGAAAAGGGGGGAAGTATTTATAAGCGCTCGATAGATGATACGTGGCCAAATCCTTGCAGTGAATTCAAACCCCTAAAAATCCGCTAATGGTTCTCTTCTTCGAAGCGTTGTTCTCGTCAACCGAAGCATCCCATCATGAAGACCAAGCACACGATCTGCGCTAACGTCAGTGCATCAAATCACAGCTGTCCCCCACAATCGGTTTGAATCCCCGAGGTGGAAAAGGATAAAAATGGTTCGGTTTATCTCGAACTCCACTTTGGGGAATCCGAGTGAAAGGGGTTAATGTTGTATCCTAAAAATTAGGGCTGTGCAATCGGTCGGTCGGTTCGGTTTTGGCTAAATTTTGCCAAACCGAATCGAATTGCCTATCATTCAAAACCGAACCGAACCGATTCAAGTCGGTTCGGATCGGTTTGTTCGGTTTTCACTTGGGTACAATTCTCTTGCACTATGTGCTTCAATCGAGGAGAAAAATCAAGAAAATGTTAGAATCAACATTAGGGATTAAGTTTCTTACCTCCAAGTGGATTGGTCGAAAGTAGAAGAAGCGAATAGAGAATAGAGAGGTAGAGAACTAGAGATGATGAGAAGCCCTAGAATTAGAGAGGACACCGTTGTCGGGGTATTTCGTTGACATTAGGTTGCGTGAGAGAAAAAGATATTAGGCTACTGCGAAGCAACTCTATATGAACTATGACGGGTCGGGTTTAAGTGGATGCGGATAGTGATTAGAATGGGTAACACAATTCGGTCAGTTCGGGCGGTTCGGGTTGAAAAAACTTCAAACAGACCCGAACCGAACTCTAGTCAAAACCGAACCGAACTGTCAAACTTCGGCCGGTTCGGTCGGTTTGTTCGGTTTGAACCGAACTATGCTCACCCTTACTAAAAATCACTAAGTTTAATGAACCCTTAAGAGTTGGCCACGTGACATATTAACAGGCCGAGTCATATAATCTGAAAGTCCAACCCAGGTGTAAGCACCGTAGATCTCTCTTTGACATTCCGAGTTCGAGATGAAAGGCGTCTTCAAGTCGGGATCTATCAGAGAAATCCGAATCCGAGACGAAATATGTCTTTTGTTCGTACTCCACTAAGGAATGTTCTCGAAAGACGAAATGTCTCATCGATCTCAGCAACGCCGTTCGCATTTAATGCATGGCTAATCGACGCCTATACTTCGTCGAGCAGTAGCCATCGCACTGAATGCATGGCCAAAGTCATTATGACTCCTCGGGCCGAAGTCATGACTCCTCAGACATTGTCCGCACTTCCGCTATTCTGTCGCTGTCACATTAGATGTGAAGCTGCACCACTTTACACTCACTCAGCCTGCTGACAACGAGTGTAAAGAGGAGTCAGAACATCGACTCCACCAGTTGGGTCGAATTACCACTGTGCCCCCACGAATTCTCTATTCATAGTACTTAACCTCACTACACTAAGGTATACTGAATCGTACCCTGAACTAGATTCTACTTCTAACAGTTTTTTTTTCATCGATCACTGACTTTCGGAGGGCACGCCAGGGGAAATCTCCTCCCACCACCAACGTGTGTTACTTGTGAAGGAAATTGCTTCCCTCATATCAATCAGTCATAAGAGAAGATCAAGGGACCCTAAATGACTCCAAGTATCCCCCACTCATACCGTTTAACTTTATGACATAAAACACTTTTTAAAGTAGACCTGCATGGAAATAAAAAATGCATGTCTTTAAGCGGAGAAAACATGTTATGATCATGAACTTTGTCATACTCTATAATAAAAGAGTCTAAGCTTCGTTTGTGTTCTCGTTTGTGTTCTCCAGCTTGACTGGGGCCCACAGCCTAAGCCCTTTGTTTCTCCTGCATATCTTTGTTTGTCATCTCCTATCTGCTTGTCACCTGCTACAACGAGTTGGCTTCATTTGCTCACTTCCGAGTTGAACTCAATGGAGCCCTCATGATGGTTTTAATCTTGCTCACCCTATTGGTAGGGCCCACATGAGATACTATCTCATCAAACATCTGTCCTATCGTGTTGATCAACTCCCACTTCCTGGTGGTTGCTTACCTCCTACTTCCTTTTATTATCACAATAGGAACAAAACGTTGAAGGGATTAAAGATTTCCTAAAGAAGGGTAGAGGTGTGTCCTAAACTTCAGGAATATTGGATTCATCAAGACAACCATAAACAAAGTGATTGTGTCAAGAAAGATTTGTGCAACTTAAAATAAAAGATGAACAATAGTTCAGCTATGCTTCAACTTCTTCACACTCTAATAAAGGAGGGCACGGCTTATTAATAAATTCCAAGCTCAATTATTTTCCAAAAAAAACCCCCCAATTTTTTTGTGAAGATCTCAAACGGAATGCAAAAAGCTAAGATTTGGGCAATATGATAAACAACTCAGAAAATTAAAAAAGATATTGGCTTCTTCTAAAGTGGGCTAATAATTAGCGCTTAAGCACCTTTATAGTTTCCCCCTACTTTGCACTTATATACCCTCACTTCTTTTATGTTAGAGAATGATTTCGTAGGAGAGCAAATTTAAAATAAATGGGTGTAGAACTTTCAAAAAAAACTACTCACCGCATTAGTACATACTAGACCTATGGTCTATGTACAAAATATTTCGTTTGTCACGAGTACAATGTATCGAACGTAGTAAGCCTATTTGTGCATTTTCACTTGAATTTGTGCAGCTGCTATTGGAACCTATGCAAAGGATATCTGCATTAGAGCTTATTAGAGGCTGGGTACGTTAACTGAAAATTTGAAACATCTTCAAATTATAAAACACGATTTGAGCCTAGAGCTGCACCAAAATTTGCATATCTAGCTTTCTCTACAATTTTTTATTATTATTATTTTTATACAGCTGAATAGAGCGCACGTGCATTGCACGTGCCCTCTTCACTAGTACTCATCATAAAGACACAAGTGCCATGTTTGTATTAAAAAGAAGTATATAGAAAAAAATAGCACATAAATTGAAACTATTAAATACTCGCTACTTAAATAATTAGTTGTTAGCTACAGTTAATCTATTACTATTATTGAAAGAACGTTGCGTATTAGTCACAATTTTTGGTGTTATATATTTGCTGTGAAGGTAGAAAAGTATTTTTTTACCAACTTACCTTAATTTATTTACATGCTTACGCAAAGGTAACTCTAGTGAGTCCTCCAGTATGGAATCATCAACGAATTTACATGAGTAAAGTAGCTTAACATAAGTAACTAAAGTATTTCTCATTGTCTCAATACAAGTAGCTTTCTAATTTCAAGTTCTAAGCATAATGTTCAGTTATTATAACTTTTTAAGGATGTTGATCCTAACTTTTTTACGGCTTTTTTATTTTTTATTTTTTTTATTAGCACTTACACCTCGTGAATCTCAGATGGCGTTACCCCTCATTTAAGTAATTTTTTTCTGTTAAACCCAAAGACAAAAGGCAATTTATCATCATGCTATGCCATTTAACATCATACTATTCCCATGTGTCATCTCAACGTAACTTGGGAATAATGTCCTAATAAAAATTGTTCAGAGGGTATAAATGACTAATCCTCATAGTATAGAAGGTGTTTCTGCACTTAACCCTTTACTATCCTTTATTATGAACACAAACGTATGAACTAATGGCTTCAAGATCGGCTTGGCGATACTACTTATCAATGAATTTATGGATATATTGAAGATTACTAAAAAGAATTACTGAAGCTAAGAAAATATATAAACATGCTCAATTAGAACACAATTCTGTCCTGATAAAGTTCCAAAGCTCGAGTGACCTTTTCTAGGAACAACTTTCTGTGCAACCGATACCTGCAAATATGGAAGAGGTTCAAAAAGTGTTAAAGGGCAGCAAACCATACATAATTATTAGATAAATAATGATGATCAACAAGCTTACTTGATGGCAGCTTCTCGTGTTCTACTTGCGTCGGGATTAGAATCTGCGTACATATACATAATAATTCTATAATCATAAATTGGAAAGGATTGGAAATTAATAATTCTATAATCATAAATTGGAAAGGATTGGAAATTAATAATACATGACGATCTACTCCATTAACTATCCATACTAACAAGAATGATCACACATTACAGTGTGTAGACATCATGAGATCACGCTATCTTCAAATAGAAAGTCAATAAACTGAAAATAGCTCCTCAGTGAAACATAGGAAGTACATGCCCTAAATTTTAAAGGCTAATTGCAGATAGATCCACATATTATGAGTGTGCAGTCACTTGTACCCTCTAAAACTAATTATTTTGCACTTACACAGTCACACCCCTTAAACTCCAGACAACAATATTTTCCGAGTAATGTTGAAATGTCACATGGGAGTCATGTGACAATAAACTGCCTATTGTCCTCAGTTTAATTGACAAAAGACCAACTTACCCTCTAAAAGCTAGCAAAGTTTGATGCCAAAAGATATAAATGATAATTACAGTTCAGGGATATAGGTGACTACACCATCATATAACAGGGGATACAACTGCATTAGTTTTAGTCTACAACTTAGTACACTCATCTGAGAATTTCTTGACTCTGAATGATACAACACCAACCTCCACCTCCCAAAACTAACAACATACACATACAAACAGAAACAGACATGGACAGGCATATACTCACACATCGAGATTATCATCGTCCCTTGCTGAAGTGCTTGTATTCATTTTGTCCGATAGAAAATCAAATTTTGAATAGCTACTTATTACGATTTATACAGTTGAAAAACAAATATTCACACATGCAACAGCCTCCGCATAGAATCGCGTGCGCACAAGTCAGTGCATAGAAAAGAGGGAATATCCTATAAAGGCCTCTCTAAAGAGAGTCATGTAGGGAAGCAGGGTGTCGTGACCAGTGTTATCAAATGCGGTCCGGTAGCGCATGAGCACAAACTGCGGCTACCACCACAGCCCGCGACTTGTGCCTCTGCGGCCACCACCAGCCACCGCAATCTTGAGGGCGAGCTTGCTTGGCGTCGGCCCATAGCGCTTAAAGCGTTAGCGTCGGGCGTTCGCTGAGAAAAGAGCCGTCGGTGTTCTTTAATTTAGAAATAGCGGGTTATCGGGTCTAGACCCGATTCCCACTTAAAACCAAAGCAACACTTACCCCATCCATCCACTCTTCTCACTGGTCTCAAGCTAAGATTGAGAACTAGGGTTTTTTTTTCATTCGGTCCCTCTCACAGCTTCAACCGCGGGTGATTAGCAGCAGCCGGACTTGCAACAGCGTAGATGCAACAGCAGCGACAACGGGTGATTAGCAGCAGCCGGACTTTCAGGTTAGCTCAGTCCTCTTCTTTTTCTTCTTCTTCTTCTCCTTATTTTATTTTTTCCCCCTATTTCACTACTGCAGTTTCTTTTCTACTTCTTTATCTTTTTTTGCTTTTTTCTTAATTTGAGACTCAGTCTGATCTGATTGTTGCTACAGTAACTCCGCTGCTACAGTTTTACCCTTTATTTTATTTTTTCCCCCTATTTCACTACTGCAGTTTCTTTTCTACTTCTTTTTCTTTTTTTTTTGCTTTTTTTTTGCTTTGAGACTGAGTCTGTCTGATTGTTGCTACAGTAACTTCTACACTAATGACCGATTATTTAATAATTTGTATGATGCTATGATTATGAAGTAACTTCTACAGTCTTTATGCATGTTTGTATATCCTGAAAAATTCTATGTGCATAGTGCGCCTCGCTTCACTCAGGCCACAGATCGCGATGCCTTTGCATGTGCGCCAGAATTGACTTTGCGCCGATTGCGCTCAGCGATTGATAACACCGGTCGTGACACATGTAAAGGGTAGCCCAGTGCACGAGGCTCCCACCATTGTGGGCTCTGGGGAGGGTCAGATGTACGCAGCCTTACCCCCCCGGCGCATGCGAAGAGGCTATTTCTAGGATTTGAACCCGTAACCACCAGGTCACGAGGCAACAACCTTACAGTTGCGCCAAGGCTCACCCTCAATGCAATCAACAACGTCAAAAGTTGTGTTTGACACTTGGAATTTTTTTTCTACAGAAGACCCACTCAATGCAATCAACCAGCATCTATGACTTAAACAGCTAAATACGTGCAAAATGGAGAATTTAAAAGGTATCGATGCTTTCAATCCAGACAATCAAATAGTCACTTCATAAGTTTAGATAGATAGGGGAAGGAACACTGGAATGATTGGACCCTATTTTTTTCTTAGCATTCTCAGATGTTATTACTGGCAACCAAAGTGTATAGTACGGTACCTAGAATTTTCTGGTCTTGATCGGAAGTAGTAGGAAATTTGGCAAGCATCTGCCGACATTCTTCCTGCAACTCTCTTGCCGCTTTCCTTTCAGTATTTGGTACTGGAGGCATATCTCTATTGGACCATGTTGGTAGGGTGCGTGCTGCTGCTATAACTGCTCCATCCACAAAATTATTGTCCTCTCCACTGGATAAGAGGCCTAAAATAAAGACGAATCTTAGATTAAGAATGGAAATATAGGAAGAAAAATTCTAAATAAAGACAAAGTAAAATTCACAAAAAAAAGCCCCCTAAACTCCAGATAGCTTTGCACAAAACCGCCCTAAACTCTCTAAACTTTTTTCCCTTAAGTATCACAAGTTTTAATTATCACATGTTGCACACATGTTTTCAACAATTTTTTTCCCTATTTACTGTTTTTCCTTTACTGAGAGTTTTTGGGGTTTTGCTTCATAGATATTGATAAGGGTAGTCCGAACATTTTACCCTTCATGCTAACGCTGCTTATGACTATTTCCAACAGTTTAAGGAAGTTTTGTATAACTTGATAGTTCATGGTAGTTCTATTTAATTTAGAATGTTTAGAGGGTTTTGGGCCCAAAACCCCTAATGTTGAGAGGGGTTTTATGAAATTTACATGTAAAGATATCATCACAAGTTCAAAATTTGAAAGCAGAAAGTTTCAGCAGCCTTACTGTTGTGATAATACTCATCTGGGAGGCCAGAGATGTTGAAGGCGGATAAGAATGAATCCAAGTGAATCTGAGCATTGCCTGAGAAGTTTACCACATCCCAAGGATTCTGCAATATTTAAAAAAATGAAAAAAGAAAAGAAAAAGAAAGCAACAACAAAGAAAGACATTCATTTACCAACTACTGATGATCAATTTAGTACACAATGATGAACTCCTTAAGGTAAATAGCTTGAGTTTAATGCACGATCCTATGGCAAATATTTAAATTAGTGATTAAATAAATGTATGTACTGAATAATGTCAATTTGGCGATAAGCGTACTTTGGCTTAGGAGGCTCTATCTCTGCTTTCCTGAACCAGAAAATGTCATTTGGCCAAATATAAATTTCCTGTACAATTTCTGTATCTATTAGAGAGCTGATATCTTTATTGTAGTATTTTCCTTCAGATGGATTTTAGCATTACAATGATGCATGAATGAATGCATACTGCTATTATTTGCACAGCAGTTCGAATGCTTATATTGACTTTATGACATTTGAGGAACCAACACTACCAATGATTCTGTTTTCTACCACTAATAACTAGAACTACGTAAAACAGTAGAATGTCTAGTATCTTTCTCCTGTAACATTATCAAAAAATTGTAAGGAAGAGAAATTTAGAACAAGGGCACGGAATGGCTTCATAACCGAATGCCATGGATGCAGAAATTTTCAGAGGTTTCAAAATATAATAATGTTTTTACTAAGACTAAATGTGATATTTGGTCTGCTTGGAGTAGGGCTAGGATTAAAAAGTCAGTTTTATCTTCTCATGCATAATAGGAATTTTAAAAATAATGTCAGATTTGCATCACATACATTTCTTCTCATGCTTGCTAACTTTACAGAGGAGATGCACTGTTTGATGATGCCAACATACACCACCATGTTCACGACGGCTACAATGATCGACAGGTTGCAGGACATGATGCTTCGATGGGCAACCAAAAGCTAGGATTCAATAGTGAGTAGTCCCCCATCTGGCTTAATGATCTCTTCTACCAAGCTTCACTATCAATTTTGCCCATGTGGCCTTTAGTATGATTTTGGTATTTTTGTGAGTGCAATATTTTGTATCTATATGTTTTGTTAAACTCTTTCTAATGAAACGTGCGACCTAAACGTCTAGCTAAACCTGTTGTTAGAATCTAACAACAATAATAGCCCATAGAGTTGAAAAGTTTTAACCATAGAAGTCGGGAACGTGGGACGCTATAGCGAACCGCGACCCTGGATTCACGATGGAACACGACCAAATTTTTTGCCCATGTGGCCATTAATACGATTTTGGTATTTTTGTGAAGAGAGTGCAATATTTTGTATCTATATATTTTGTTAAACTCTTTCTAATGAAACGTGCGACCTAAACTTCTAGATAAAGCTGTTGTTAGAATCTAACAACAAATCTAACAACAATAATAGCCCATAAAGTTGAAAAGTTTAAACCGTAGAAGGCGGGAACGTAGGATGCTATAGCGAACCGTGATCCGAGATTCATGGTGGAACGCGACTCGATTTACCAACTCTAGCGACCCGATTTAGAATTCAAACCAGTAAAAATTTTCACAAACTACTACTCTTTTTCAATAGAATAAATAACAAAAAATGTTGCATACTTTGATTCCAACATAATTCTCAGGGTTCTTTTACCATTACTGATATACACTAGCAAATTTCTTAAATTTGACTATTAGAAAACTCTTGATTCCTACATTTAAGAACCGAACCTAATACGTACCACGTTCCCCAGCATCCTATATAAGCCTACCTCCTTGTCCCGATTCCTAATGAGTGGCGTACCACGCTCTCGTACATGTCCCGTGAACCGGAACGAATCGGGTTCCATGCAACTATGGTTTAAACAGCAAAAATCCTGATGTGTAGACCAATATGGTTGACCCCCAAAAACACAAGATAACATACTCCAAAACCATAATTTAAGCAGCCATAATAGTAAGTGTTTCGCAACACTTTTTTTCGGAGAATGTGTACTTTTTTCGGAGAATGTGTAAGACCAAAAATCTAAGCCATCATTGTCGATTTTTAATATCATTTCTCTGCCAAAAATTACTTTTGAGTGTAGAAAAATCTAGCTTATTAGCCATTACAACTTTAACTTAGGGTTAGTTTCACATAACCCCCCTGAAGTGTGTTTATATCACTTAACCCCTCTAAATTTTGGGATGTCCCAAAAAACCACCTCGGACATTAACATTTTCTCACCGGACCCCCATACTTTGTAGTTTGCAAATTAACACCAATGTTCTTGATAGAAAAAAAATCTCAAAATTTGGACTTCCCATTTACAAGCAATGTAGCCCCTCTTCTAAATTTTGTGCATTTTTTCTCTTTAAGGAAATTTTATTTATTGTAAATCACATGTAAGGGGTTTGGTGAGCAATGTTCAAAGTTCAGGATGGTCTTCTGGGTGGTCTTCTGAGACACCGCAATGTTCGGGGGTTATGTGAGATAAACAAAGTTTCGGGGGTTATGTGAGAAACCCCTCAAAGTTTAGGGGAGGTTATGTGAAATTATACTAAATTAACCTTTAACGCATGCACATGCTAAAAAAATAATTACTTAATTATGAACACTTAATAGCGGGAGACATCCAATTTGGCACACATTGCATACAGTGTAATTGAACTTATACATTACTGCCACACAGTGAAAAAACATGGGGCCACTTTCTGAAAAAAAAAAAGAAACCGAAAAATCATTATAGCTCAACAATGTAAAAGGATTATTAAAACCAAATAGAAATATGAAATGCATGAGCCAAGTAGAAGACCGCAAGAACCAACAAAGGAACACATGAAGGATCAATCATCAATACGCTTTAAAGATGTGAATATGATCAGATAAGGGTCTGGAAGTGAAAGAAAATAGGAATACCGTTGATGAAGAAAATCCATATCTTTCCATGAACATGTTATTCATCCTTCCACTCATATAATTGATAGTCATCTGTCATTTTACAAGAATCAAATGTCATAACAACATACCATTAGCAGGTAATGCTGTAAGCAAGAAATCAACAATTTCATTGTACACCCATGGTGGCAAGAATATGATTGATAATTTATTAGGAAAAAAGACTGAATACTTCCATGTAAACCCATGGTAAACCCAATATATGTGCAATGATAATCTATTATGAAAAAAGACTAAATACTTACATTGAAACTTCTATTTTTCTCTCTATATGGAGATGACAATGTAGATAAACAGTAAGAAAAGATGAGAGCATTTCTAAACTCAAAACTAGACTAACGTGAAACTCAATAACCTCATTACTTGATGAATCTATTCTAATTAATCAAGAAGTACAAGAATAACAAATGTTCCGTGTACAATTCTTGGTGTCATCGGTACCACAGAATTTTCCATTAGGATCTATTCAGGGCCAGATCCTTGGTGACTTTAACAAGCATTATATCTGTTTTTTACAACTTAAACCATGAATCTGTCTTGTTCTGTTATTGTTGTCGTAGACCTCTAACTACAATCATCTCACTCCTCTAAGCTGGTACACTATCAAGCCTCTATTGCACAAGCACAAAACAATTCAAGTATGTTCTTTCATTTTATCTCAAGTTGATGCAACCTCCATATCCCTTTCATTTTATCTCACTCCTCTAAGCTGGTACACTGTAAAGTTCTATTGCACAAGCACAAAACAATTCAAGTATGTTCTTTCATTTTATCTCAAGTTAAATCTATTCTAATTAATCAAGAAGTACAAGAATAACAAATGTTCCGTGTACAATTCTTGGTGTACAATTCTTGGTTTCATCGGTACATAGAATTTTCCATTAGGATCTATTCAGGGCCAGATCCTTGGTGACTTTAACAAGCATTATATCTTTTTTTACAACTTAAGCCATGAATCCATCTTGCACTGTTATTGTTGTCGTAGAACTCTAACTACAACCATCTCACTCCTCTAAGATGGTACACTGTAAAGTTCTATTGCACAAGCACAAAACAATTCAAGTATGCTCTTTCATTTTATCTCAAGTTGATGCAACCTCCATATCCCTTTCACAGTGAGTCACTTTTCAGTTTTCACCCTACCTTTCCTCATGCTGCCACTGGACCATCTCTACTCAGCCCAGAACATTTTTTGATACTTTATTAATTTCCAACATAAACATTGCATTATCAACCTTCCCTTCAAACCGAGAGAAACATCAGGTGAATAATTTAAAAATTGCGTCCCTGCCAAGGGAAATATAATCAAACCATGACATTTCATCCTAATAATTAGGATTCAGAAAGCAAATCTTCTTCGGTCAGTAATTGCTACTAATGGCAATGTCCAGTTCCAAATGCAGGATGCTTTTATGCAGCACAATGTTATCTTAGGTCTCCCCTCCTCTTTTCTTAACTCTATAGCATGAATGCTGGACAACTACTGACCATGGTCATTCAAAAGTGTATGCTAGTATAACTTGACCCAGCAGTTACATTACTTCTGTCAGGGCAGTCTGCCATGTGATTTATTATAACAATAAAAGTAATTTTGTAATCATCACCTCACATTCTTGGCAATGTAAACATCCTACATAATGAGCTTATTTCTTCTGCTATAGTAAAACTTAATGTCTATCTAAATTTCTGCAATCAAGGGGACTTGAAATTTGTAGCCGACTTTATATATCACTAGAATGGTATAACCCATCAATAGTTTCATTCTTGGTTTTACTTCCCCATATTTTAATTTATTGTGCAGTTGGTGAGGAGGATAGCAGAGGAAGATATTCTTCAATTTTTACTTATTCATAGTAACACAGAGCATTTTGCATATGTTGCATACTTCATGTATAGCAAGAGGAGATGGATGGAAGATGACATTCAAAATCTAATTAAAGATAGTAATAAAGTAAAACTTCATGTCATCTAAATTTCTGCAATCAAAGGAAACTTGAAATTTGTTGCTGATTTTATCATCCATCACTAGAATGGTATAACCCATCAATAGTTTCATTATTGGGTTTACTTCCATATTTTAATTTATTGAGCAGTTGTAGTGAGGAGGATATCAGAGGAAGATATTCTTCAATATTTTACTTATTAATAGTAACACAGAGCATTTTGCATATGTTGCATACTTCATGTACAGCAAGAGGTGATGGATGGAAGATGATATTCAAAATCTAACTGTAGAGAGTAATAACATGAGAAAGTGACATTGCATACATTACATATGCTCATACATTGCATATATATTGTGTATGATCTTGTGACCATTAGTACCTACTGCATCATTCTAATGCATGTTTTTCTAGTATGCTCAGGTATGACATAACTGAAGCACAAGAAAACACTGCAGGAAGCAACAATCATATCCTCAATATAGGTAACATAGTTACTTATGCTATTCAAAATCTAATTGTAGAGAATAATAACATGAGAAAGTGACATTACATATGTTACATATGCTCATATATTGCTTATTTAGAACGTATGATCTTGTGACCATTAGTACCTACTGCATCATTCTAATGCATGCTTTTCTAGCAGGCTCAGGTATGACATCACAGAAGCACAAGAAAACACTGCAGGAAGCAACAATCATATCCTTAATATAGGTAACCTGGTTACTTATGCTATGCCTGGCAAACAATTGAGAGCCTCAACTTGCATGAGTCTAACTAACCAGGCATTTACCATGACTTCATCCTTCTCAAGGAGACAGATTAAAAAGAGAAATGATAAGAGGTCCTAAAGGTAGCAAAGAAAAGGGATATAAGAGATGGAAAAAAATGCCAATGAATGAAAAAGAACTAATTATGAATACAATTTACTATGAATACAATCAAGTTCATATTATGGAATTCACCCCATTTTTCGTAACTTTTCAGGTAACTACGGGATTTCTGTTTATGTTTTATTTCATATGTAGTCAAGGTTCTAGGAAACCTAAGTTCTCCTGGTCTACCAGATGTGCTTAATTGCACATTAAGACGTGTGTATAATTGTATATAAAGGTGCTATTGGCACAAAAGGTATGTCAGGTGGTCAAGATCAATAAACTTTTAAGTAATGATTGCATTACCTCCTCTCCTTTCCTTACGCGTTGTCCAGCATTAATCATCACTTCAAGCATTCTGTCCTTAAACCGCCAGTGAAGAAAACAGTTTGGTTGGAAGGAATGGTTCAGCATATCTGGCAAAAGGATATCCAGATTTAGTTTGAAAACTTGACAATGACAAATTATACAGAAAGCACCATCCATAAAAAGTACGTGATTCAATGAACATCTGCATGACAAGATAACCTTATCAAGAAAATTTACGGAAATAAAAAAGTACATCAAAAAGAAAGCAAACAATGAAGTATAAGCATATTTTAGAAAACTTGAGAATGACAAATTATATAGAAGCATCATCACAAAAGATATGTGATTCTGTGAACGTCAGCATAAAAAAACTATTCTTATAGAGAAAAGTTATTGAAATAAGAATAGTACGTGAAAAAGAAAGCAAACAATGAAGTATAAGCTTTCAACCAATGTCTGACAAGTTACAAAAGACTTGATATAGAATTATTGAAAAAATGCTTTAAGTCTGACATCCACATCATTGTTAGCCAGGAATTGACAATGGATAAAAGCTTGTATACAACTTTTCACTCAAATTTTAAATGTAAGTCAATATTTTAAAGAAGCATGACAATATGTTAAAAATTCTTATCCGCAAAGAAAACCCAACAATGTTATTATGTACAACACTGCTTGAACTAATATCATATTAATTCTCAACTACATATCTTATACCTTTGAATCTAATTCTGGAAAGAAACATTACCAGCATAAGGAACTAGCATGTTTGAATCTTGCACAAGTGCACCAATTCTCAATTTCATGTTAACAGAACGTGATTGAACAATACTTAATGCCCAAAGAAATCTCTCAGGATCACGTGCAAGGCGCTTTATCTTTAGAGGAGCAGCAGAATGCTGTTTATGGTCGAAGAAGCTCATGTGTTAAAATGATGCATCATGATGCATGGAAATTAACCAAAAGTATGATCATCTTACCCAATTCTTTTCCCAAAATTCTATTGCTCGTTGATGCTGCATTTCCATTTTTGAAGCAAGATTTGGATCTTGTAGCTCCAAAAGGTCTTCCTAGACAATAATCATGTATTTATTATTGACGTAACTAAGGGTGAAAATCATCATTGTAATCAAACAATTGCACCAAAAATTTTGAAACTCTTAAAAAAATTAAGAGATTTAGGGAAATAACTTAGTTATTTATGTCCAACGAATGAAAGAATGGAAAGTTGATCAATTTGTACCAAGAGAAGTGCATATCCATGCACACATGTATACCACTTTAGAATGGAATGACAGAACAACAAATTAATCTATAACGATTTAATATGAATACAACTTTGATTAGTCAAAAGAAGCAAACAATAACAATGTTTCTGCTTATAAACAGGTTTGTGCTGAAGCTATGGTCAAACTTAAGAATAGCTTATAGTTGTTTGTAGGGGTGCTAAACCGTATCCGTATCCGAGGAAATATCCGTAACCGTATCTGTTAGGATACGGATATGGTTACTCAAATCTATAACCGATAGGATATGGTTATGGATATGGTTTTGTAGTGAAATATCCGTATCCGTATCCGAAATATCCGAATACATATTAGTCATATCCTTACAATAGTTTTAATTCTTATATTATGGATTTGTGGTTAATTTTGATGATCAAGATGTCTAATCTTAGCTTTTCAATAATCATGAACATATTAACGAACTCTTTTGTATCACATGAACTATATTTTTCTCAATATTATCTAGTTTTCTCATATCCGTTTTGTATCCGCATGCATATCCGCTTATATATCCGCATGTATATCCGTAACCGTATCCGATTTTAGCGGATATGGTTATGAATTTTCCTTACCGAGGTATATCTGTATCCGTATCCGTATCCGAGATGGGTAAGCGGATATGGATATGGTAAGCATCATATCCGAGCCGTATCCGGACCGAATGCACCCCTAGTTGTTTGCCCAACTCGAAATATGACATTAAGTAAACTTTAAGGGGTTTTCACCCTTTACTAGTCAATTTTTTTTTCAAATGTTTGTCATTAGAAGATATGTGCTCTTCAGCAAGGAGCCAACTTTCCTTTTCTTCTATTCAGAAATTATCATCTACAAGAGGTCTTAAATTTCAAACAGGGTATGAAACCATCATTTTTGTAAACATGCATTTTCCTAATATAAAGCAGTTTATTCCTGCATCTTGAGAACAGACCTAGCAGAGATTATGGATGAAACTAAACAAGCACAAAGGATGGGCTGCGGATCCGGGTGGGGGCTTCGATCCGAAAGTCGAGAGCTCCCGAATTTGCTGCCTTTGACGCCAATCCGGATTCAACCAGCAAGTACGAGTTTTTTTATATTGTGAACTTCGATGGTTATTTGAAATCCGATTGAGATCTAAAAGGTGGAACAAGTAGATTTTTAGTCTTCGACATCTCTCCAGAACCGTATTGTAAGGCCTTGGCGGAGAGAGATCATAACTCATTGAGAATCATTCGGAGGAGATCCGGTGACGGCGATACTCTATTGGATCACGAGAGCTCACCAGGGCTTGTCGATGTTCAGACATGGCCGAGTCTAGTTGATGAAGAAGCGTGAGAGGTCGAGATATCGAGGCAAAGGCGAAGAACAATAAGAAAGTTATTGTTCACCCATTTTGGGTTTTTCCATCATTTTTTTTTGGGTGCTTTGTTTCATGATTTCTGACAGTGGGAATTCCTTGAGGAGAGGATTCAATTGACCGATATTGTAATTGGAGGGCTAGGATAAAAGAAGGGCCTCACACCCCGACACTTCACATGTCATAATTTTAGCACTTCACATGCTAACAAATATTTCACATCTCAAGAAATTTTCTTTTCATTAATCATAGTCTGCCTTCTCAATGAGGCTTACACATTTATTTAAAGAAAATAAAAGATAACTCTTAAAGAAAAGGATAAAATCCAATATCAGAGGATCCTAACGTTCAATTCTAAGGAAACAAAATAAAATATAAAAGATCCTAACATCAAATCCAAAGGAAATTCTACCTAAAACAAAGATTGCATCAAATATTTCCAGAACAAAAAAGATCTTAACAAATCCTAATTTTAGTAAATCAACGGTCCACGATCGTCCTGCATTAGTATGCATGTATATAAACACATATAAAGGGCAACCCATAGCACGAGGCTCCCCTCATTTCAGTAAACATGCATTTTCCTAACATGAAGCAGTTACTTCTTGCATCTTGAGAACATACCAATGTTGAAAATAACGAAAACGCATAACCTAACGCTTACCTCTTATTAAGGGTTATGGAAAAAAAGCAAAAAAAACGTAACGCATAACGTAGGTTATATCATTTATTAATTATTTTGATATTTTATAAATACAAATAATTCACAATGACTTTAATAATTAGAATAATCAAATTTTCCAAACAAATCATCACAACTATGTAAAACCTTGTTACCTCACTATACCGGCCCAGTCACTGGCGACAGCTTTCAGCGAGAGATAGAGATGGAGTGACACGAGGAGGGGAACGAGCAAGGAGGGGATTTCACCGCTAAGAGGTGTTGAATCGCCAAGCCTCTCGTCGCTGAGATTTCCTAGAGGCGCTACGGTTTCATCGCTTCAATGGAGACGAGGAGTGGATCTCGATGAAGATGGAGACGAGGGGAAGAGATGGAGATGGAGGAGCTAGGGTTTCGTCACTGAGATCTCATCATTGAACGTTTCTGTAGCTGAAGGTTTCCATAGTCGAAGGTTTTCGTCGTCACTGAGAGAAGTCTAGAGATTTTTTGGCGCACTAGGCTTTAGGATCGGGGCTTTCACAGTGATAAAGGGTTCGGGGTTATTAGATTTGGTCGGTGGAGAGTGATCCACGTGTTCTAATTTGGTAATCAATATAACCTAAAAAACTTTAAGTTATATAACCCTTAACAAAACGCTCGTAAAACGCATTTTTTGAGTTTTTTCGCCGTTAAGTGCCCTATGAGTTTTCTGCTTGTATTATGTAACATTTTAGTCGTGTTTGGTTGTGAAACAAGTTATAACAAGTTATAAAACGCGCTTTTTAAAATATTGGAACAGACCTAGCAGAGAATCCGAATGAAACTAAAAATGCACAAAGGTATCAATGTCTATGAACACATATAAAGGGCAACCTACTACATGAGGCTCCCACCATTGTGGGGTCTGGAGAGGATCTAATGTCCGCAGCCTTACCGCCACATGCGCAGAGGCTGTTTTCGAGACTCGAACGTGTGACCTTAATAAGGCCACAAGGCAGCGACCTTACTGTTGCACCAAGGTTCTCCTTCTATATATATACACACATAAAATGAACATATGTACTCATGCAAGAAAGGGGCATGGAAAGGCATAATAATAATGACATCAGTAAACAACATAATTAATCATTCTCTAAGTATTTTATTGAAAACTTTAGAAATGCTTTTTGATTATTCTCAAAAAACTTAGTGCTTTCATTGTTGAATAGTATGAGCCTATGAGATTACTCCACCCAAAAACAAATGTAAATAATTCAACAGTTTTTGTAATTTGGAGAAATTGAAACTCGCCAACCACAAACCTTCCGAAAATGTAATAATGTGTTAATCAGAAAGAAAATGAAATCTGCAAGTAACCAGTTAAGAAAAACGTGCATTATATATTGTAACGACAGAATATGCTTCCAAGTCCTTAGAAATCAAATTATTCACTAACTCAAACCTCCTGGGCGAGGAGTAGGCTAGTGCATTCATCAATACTGGGCAAAAAATCACCATACAGCTGCCAAAAGTTGCCGTCCACGTCAAATGCAAACAAAAGAAGGCAGGCTAGTCTCAAATCCCAATCTGTCTGTAATCAATAAAACTAATTGAATATTACAATCACTTAAAATTATGACATATTCTAACGATTAAATATTCAGAACAATGCTAAAGAGCCAGAATGAGCATGAAGCCTTACAATCGGAGATAGGAAAATAAATGAACGAAGGAGCTCAAAGGAACCCCCGCCCCCCAACCCACCCACCCACCCAAAATAATAATAATAATAATAATAATAATAAACACAACATCATAATTTAAAACTTCAGAAATAATATAGCATAAATATGTGTTTGACTGAAAGAGGAAATATACATTTTGAAGAGAATATGAACTTACAAACACGTGATTATTTTACATTGTAATTGGAAAAACTGAAAAAGTATACGAGCAAGAAAACTCCATCTAATTATAGGGCATACGCCATACATGTCTTCACTTCCCATTCTTTCCTACTAGTCTACTACTCAAAGTTATATTTATGTCCTATATAGCTTAACAAGAATTCCACATCAAGAGTAAAGGATATATATCGCGAAGGTTGGAGGAATTTATTCATAGTTCAGTTGATTGTTTAGTCAGACTTCGATTTTAGAAAACACAATGCCTAACATTCTTATGAAATTCTGGCAGTACCGCTAATGCTCAGATAGTCTGATATACTGGAAAGCAAGATATAGCTCAATATTACATTTCTATGATGAATATGACATATATAATTCTGACCAGAAGAACATTAATATAACTTACCTCAGGGTTTGTTGAGTTGATTATATCAAATATTGGATGACCCACTGGTACTATGTCTGGGAAAAACATCCACGGAAGCTTTTGGCTTATGGTCAACATCAACTCCAGCGGGATTTCCATAATCATCTGAAATATATCCAAGATTTACACCAGTTTCTTAATTAGTTTCAAACAAAGAGATCATTTCTGGTATGCCAAAAAGAAAGTTCTGGTAATTGCAGTATTCTGGGTGTCAGCATTCTATCTGATGACAAAAAAGCATCCCACACATACTCTTTACATGTGGGAAGTAAAGCTTATATTGGTATTACACAAACATGTGTCTGGGTGGCATATTCATACAGCAAGAAGCACGGATCATCGCAATGGAAAGATGTGCTCTGATAATTGAACAAATGATCCATTTGAACCAAGATGTGGTTCACAATGCTCTTTTCTCATGCTAATATAGAATTTCCCTACATGCTGCTATATACATGCATGAGTATATGCATGGATTTGTTCTGTTTTGTGACTGCTATATTAAATCAGTAAAAGATACAAAAGGATTGAATATTCTTGATTGAGAAGTCAGATGCCATTGACTAAGGATGGTTAGCATTATACTCAGCTAAACTACTGAATTGCAAATTTAACCATTGAGACGTAAAGCACTTCTTTTAAATCTACCGTTAAAGGTGTGCTAATATAGAATTTCCGTACATGCTGCTACATACATGCACATGTTTGTGCATGGATTTGTTCTGTTTTGTGACTGCTAGATTAAATCACTAAAAGATGCAAAAGGATTGAATATTCTTGATTGAGAAGTTAGATGCCATTGACTAAGGATGGTAAGGAAATCCAATTAGCATTGTACTCAGCTAAACTACTGAATTGCAAATTTAACCTTTGAGACATAAAGCAACTTTTAAATCTACCGTTAAAGGTGTGCTTATATAGAATTTCCCTACATGCTACTACATACAAGCACGTGTATGTACATGGATTTGTTCTGTTGTATGACTGCTAGATTAAATCAGTAAAAGATACAAAAGAATTGAATATTCTTGATTGAGAAGTTAGATGCCATTGACTAAGAATGGTAAGGAAATCCAGTTAGCATTATACTCAGCTAAACTACTGAATTGCAAATTTAACCATTGAGGCATAAAGCACTTCTTTTAAATCTACCTTTAAAGGTGTGCTAGCTAGGAGCAAAGACAAAATTTGAACCACAAGTTAACTATTCGATGCCAAATTTTTTTAATAGCAGCACATGATTTGTCTAAGTCTGCATTATTACCAAAATATTGATCTTAACATGGGAGATTGCCAAATTGGGCTTAGGACAACAGACTACTCAAATGCATGCAGTAAAAAGTGTCACGGGTTATTTTATGTAAAAACTAAAAACCATTCAATGCATATTTATGAATATCTAGGAAGGAACTAAAATGAAGGATAACTAGTTGTTCTAAATTATGTTAATGACCAGGTTTTTCACATCTGGCACACAGAATTAAAGCACGATCACATTTGTTTATTAAACTAATACTACGGAACTTTGGCTGCTAAATACTCAAAAATATCAAAAAGCAAGCAATCAGTACAAGCACGCACACACATATCCTCACATGTTACTTCCTCCAACAAAGAAACATGTCATAATTCAACACAACCCGCAACTGTTTTTTAAGTGAATTGAGGCAAATGCATAAAGTAGGTGCTATGACACCATATTTTTAAGCTACAATCTGACCAAAAAGCTTTAACTGTTGGCATGCAAACATATATATCAAGCAGATTATCATGATAAAAGATGACAGTTAAGTGTAAAACATACAAATTTATACTTCTCAGGTGCCTGTTTAACAACTAAGATGCAAGAACTATACCCACTACACAAAAATTCAATATTCAAACTAAAAGAAATGCACTAAATTAAATAAATAAAAAGAAGAAGACTCGCCCTGGCTCTTCTTAGAGGCTCCACGTCTTTTGATGCGTACACTCCAAACCCATTTGGTCCTTCCATGAACTCCACCCCATATGCTCTCACACTCCTCACATACCCAATCTTGTAGAAATCAGGATCAGCCGGTTCTAACTGCCAGAACAACCCAAAGTTGCATTATGTTAGTACAATGAACTAAACTAGGTACAAAAAGCTACTTTTTCCCTTCTTTTTTCTTTTTTCTTTGTCAAATTTTGAACATTAGAGCTGACGGAAACTAACAAACAGCTAAACGAAAATTTTTAACTGCATACTTCTTTTATTTTGAACTACTTCACGTAAATTCCGGTGTAAGAGCACGATAAAAAAAATATTAAAAATGTGTGCTTGAACTGCTTTCTTCTTCAATGAATGTGAGAAAGTAGAGATTAAGAGGTAATACTAGAATCAAATCTAGGCTGTATAAGTCCTAATTTATTACCACAATTTTATACGTTAAATTAGGGTAAATTGCAGATAATTCCTGAGTGATATCTGGAGAAGGATGAATTGCAGATAGTCCCCCTCTTCCTTTACAAATCAAGGAGTGAAAAGTGCAACTGAAATGGGGTTATCTGCAATTTACCCATTAAATTACTAAAACAAGTTCATACGGTTACTAACTTCAAATCTAAGAACCAAATAAAAACTGGGTTTCAATAAAGTTAGAAACTTTGTACCTCAGAAGAAGAGATTTCCACTTGGGAAGGATTGAATAGCCTGAATTCGCTGAGAGAAGTGTCTAAAGAAGGAGAAGAAGAAACCCTAATCGGAAAGGTTCGAACTTTATCCCTCTTTTGAATTGGGTAAGAAGGGAAAAGAGAGGGAGACAAAGGGAGAGCAAAGGCCATTGTTTTTTAAGAGCAGAGCTCTCTAGAGAGAGAGAGAGAGAGAGAGAGAGAGAATGGACGTTATCCTTTAGCAGCAATGGCGTTTTGAACAGGATGGGCTTCAAAAGAGAAGCAACCAATTTTTGACCCGATACCCGGATCCGATTGCAGCTGGGTAGGGACAAGGGAAGGGTTGAAAAGTTTTAGCCGTTAATTGCTATAATGGAACCAACTTTTTTAAGCTCAAAATTTAGCCGTTAGTTTTCAAGAAAAATTTCAAAATGTAGCCGTTAGTTAAATCACTAAAAATAAGCTTAAAACATAAGATACCTATCTTAAGCTCGACATGTAAATCTTAAATCTTAAATGTTCTTTCTTTCTTTTCTATTACTCTTTATTTATATTTAATTTAATTTTTTTTTCTTTTCGTGATCTATTATGATTTTGTTATTGGGTTAATTTTTCTGCAATAGAGGTTTTTGATGAATTCTTCTCCAATCATCAGGTGGAGGAGTACAAAAAGGAAAGCCAAATAATTCTGTTGCTGTTCTCAATGGAAAGAACCACAGAGTCCTCGGAGACATCGAAAATCTTTACTCCTCTTTCAAGGTTTGGGTTGTCTTTCTTTGAATTCCAATTTAAATATATAGATATGATTTATTTATGGATCCTACGCTTATGTTTTGAATCTTTTGATTGTTAGATTTATATGGAATATATGGGCCAATATCTAAATCTATACTACATATAAAAGAGGATTGTCTTGTTAAAACTTTTGATTTCCATTTTGCCCTTTTAGTTTTGATAATTCTCAAAATGTCATTAGTTATAATTAATTATTCACTAATTATATATAACCTCTTATTAATTATGCATTTGATCACTTTTTCAAAACATTTTGGTCAAACTATTATTTTATTATTTAATTATGTTATTTAATAGAAAATTTGAAATTTATCCCTAATTTATCTTCACATAATTTATGTTATTTAATAGAAAATATGAAATTTATCCCTAATTTATCTTAACATACTATTTAAAATTCTAGAAAATTTAAGAATAATAAAAATTAATTAGCCTTATGTCTTATGCCTTTGGGTTGCACCTCTTATGGAGGATTAACTATCAACCTTTCATCTTATTAGCCTTTTAAAAGTATGATAATAGTATGAAAAATAATTTGTGTTTATTGTACTTGTAGCAGTATTAATAGTATAATAACTTTAATAGTATTTTTAAATTAATTTAGTAAATTGTTTACTAATAGTATAATAAACTAATTATTAAATTAATATATATTTACTAATAGTATTATAATTATGTTATGTATAATATTATTATATTTCAAAGAGAAGAAATTATTTAATATATTATCATTATTTTAATAAATTATAAATAAATTATAATAATTATCCAAATTATAATAATTAATCATACAATTCTTTATACACAGTTTTATCATACAATTTATTCATTTAAATAAAAATGTAATTGTTCAGAATTTATATTGCTATACAAGTCATTTCATTATTTTGCACCAACAAAAAATTAAAAATATAAAACAAAACAAGTATGCCCACGTGCGAAGCACATGCACTATACTAGTATTAAATAAATGTGTATTATGTGCTATTAGTTAAGGTTAGCCCATTAAAGTGATTTAATTTAGGGTTTGGACTTTTAATGCATAATTAAAGTATGAGCCTCCTATGTGTAGAGACCAAAATATAATTGTTAATTCTATGATGGGCTGAATTGATAATTATGAATAACTGAATTTAGTTATAAATAGGGTTGTGATTCACCAAATCTCTACGTACAATTATCTTTCTGAAATCCCATCTTCAGAAAGTTACAAAGAAAGACAAAGGGTTTCTCTAAGGAAGATATACGTAGAAGATTTGGAAGATCTACATCTCAAAACTCAAGAATCACGTCCTACTCCATGGATTCATATATGGTTCCGCATCTTCTCAAATTATCTCAATAGTTTGACATGAACAATCTTGGGATTGATTAGGATTTCATCTCTTAAAGCAAAAGTTTATCTTTTTATCTAACAGTTGGTATCAGAGCGGTGTTCATGTTAAACTTTTGAGAATCAATTTTAATTTGTGATGTGATTCTCTTGTATGTTCTCAAATCTAACAATTTTTCCTTTTGAATTGTTTAATTTGAGAATTAAATTTGGTAGTTCTTACTCTTATATATTTTTCATGATTTGGATTCAAAGGGTTATTATATTTTGAATTTTATGAATCCGATTTAGAAGAATTCATGTTTGATTGAAAATTAGGGTTTGATCATCATGTCATGAATATGCATGAAATTTTGAGAAATTTAGATGTTTTAATTCAGTTTTCATTATGTATTCACGATTATTTGATCAAAGAAAGATTTCAGGTTAGAAATCTCAAAAAAAAAATAATGGCGCTATAGTGTTGGTTTTATGCCGCTGCAGTGCCTGTGAAACAAAAAAAAGAATCCAAGTGGGCCTCTTGTTCCACAACTGACATGTTATAAAAAAAAATTGAAAGAAAGCCAGGTCGGCCCACTTGAATCTCTTCACAACTTGTGTCTAGCACACATTACTATCCTCATAGGCCAAACAAAAAAAAATTTGGTTTGAAATTTGGATTATTATTTTTATTTATTTTATTGGGTTCAAAATATTGGCATCAAAGTTTAATTAAAGATATATGATGTATTGAAAAGAATTGATTGGAACAACATGTTACCAAAGTAGCCTCTCTTATGTAGATCAATTCATTTTAAACGTCAAAATGGTAATGTGTGTATGGTTCATGCAAATATTAATCAGCCCAAAGGAAGGTTAATATTTGAATAAATCATATGCATATCTGTGGTGATAAATATAAACAATTATTCAGTTTTACATGTGAACAATAAAAGCGGTCCAAAGAAAGGTTTATTGTTTGACATGTCTTATTGTCAATGTTTGATCACTATACCAAGAGTACCACTTACAAATTAATATTTCTATCCAAAGACTAAACATCAACTCCGTTGGGCTATAAATAGGGGTGAATCTGAGGGTTTTGAGTATAAAATATTTTATAAAAATTCTATTTGAAGAGGAGGGTTCCTCTTAATTGAGAAGACCTTCCAAAAATTATAACTTTTGTTACACAATAAATAAAATTTTTCACCCATTTAATTTCCTTTCTCTTCTACTAATCTAAGGACAAAAGGAGGATTAGATTAAGATCGAGGAGTTGTTGATTTCTATTTTATTTCTTTTTCATTTTCTTTCTTGTTCATTTAATTGCTCTGTAGCTTAGATTTACTTTCATGCAATTTAATTTCATGCAATTTACTTTCATGCAATTTAATTTCATGCAATTTACTTTCATGCAATGTATTTAATTCTTGTATTTACTTTCTAGAATAGATTTTTCTTTCCTTTAATTCACCTTGAGGCTAGAACCCTCTAGGAATTACCCTTTTCTAAGTGTGGAGCTAATACTTGTGGGATCCCTAGAGATTGTTTGAAACTAGCTAATAAATCCAACTCATTAGGTGTGAGATTGAGATAAGCTAAGTGGATCTACTCTAGATTCCTCATATCTTTAATTAATCCTCCATACTTTACATTCTTAATTTTCCTCTTTATTGTTTTCCTCTTTCTTGAATTTTCTTGATTCTTGATTTCATTTCCTTTTACTTCTCATACTCTCTCATTCTCATTTTGGTTTATTTACATACATCCGTTTTCATTCTCTAATCTCTCACTCTCACTTTCATTTTGCTTTTATTTACACTTTGTCACAATCACACTCTTAATCTCTCCACAACACATTTTCTTCCTCGTTTCATTTATTTTGCACATAATCCACAATCCACACTCTCTAACCTCATCATGACCACTTTCACCATGTACATAAACTCCTAATTGTCGCGCATAATTTGAGAACCAAAATTTGAACAAAACTCTTCCTACTTCCCGTTCCTCGTGGGATCGATAATCTTAAATACTATAACTTGATAAAGGTTGTATACTTGCAACTAAGGTAATCACTCAAAATTTACCATCAAGTTTTTGGCGCCGTTGCCGGGGAACGGTGCATAAGTAGGATTTTTATTGACTTTGGTTCCTTATTTTGTGTGCTTTCTTTTGTGAAGGAACTTGGAGCTTGAAGATCAAGAGTTGAAGATTCAAGATTAAAGATTTGCCTCCAACGAGGCTTTGGATAGCGATTGCGTGGGTAACTCTTCTTTCTAGTATTCTCAATTCCACCCTTTAGATAGTTCATTCACATTAGAGACAATTAGGATAAAAAAAAAAAAAAAAGATTTTACCTTTGTCGACCCTAATAAACTTCATTTCTTTGATTGTCGACCATAATAAAAAATAAAAAGATTTTTTATTTTTGCATCCTTTTTAGTTGCTTTTAACTCCTAGGGTTGCATTTCATATAATAGTAGGAATTCACCAAGTGATTTGAGCATCTTGATTTGGCACACATTTGAAAATATCTTAAGGGAAAAACCCCCTAATCAAGATAAGGTGAGGAATTTCATCACCCTTTCCTTAGCCCAAAAATCACTAATTCCGCACTACACATATCCAAGCCTCTTAAAACTGATTAGACGTTGGCCCCTAAGGATTCGAGCTCATTAAGGAACAAGAAATCCTTAAGTGAACCGGTCCAAGTTTATTTGGATTAATTAGTGTCTAAGGCAAGGTTTAGGGGTTGCGTAAGGCGCTCCGCAAGGAAAGAGGTACTTAATTGATCTTTGATCTCCCTCTAGTACTATCCTTACCTGGCTAATTACCCAAGTAAACTTTGATCTTTTCATTAAGGGAATTTTTGGTTAGGAGCTGGTCTAAGTCAAGTTTAGGCTTAACCCTAGAGTTAGGGTGATTGAAAAGTGATTGCCTTGATTTGCTTTTAGTTAGTTTTCCTTTTTCTTTTTTAAAATCATCTTCTTGACTTTTTCTCTTGTCCTTTTTCATAAAAAAAATTTGATTTTGGTGTATGCAAACTTGGGTTAGGGATAATACCAATCGTTTAATTCGTTTTGATCCATCTCTTGAATCAAACGAAATGGCCAATACCAACCCACCTGTTCTTCAAGATGTTTGTTACCCCACTAGAAATGCAATCCCCTCTTGCATAAAACTCCCCGAGGTCAATGGAGCAAATTTCGAACTTAGACCGCATTTCATAAACATGCTTCCAAAATTCTTAGGAGTCGAAACTGAAGACGCATACATCTTTATCTCTGAATTTGAAGAAGTTTGCCTCATGATTAAGATGAGGGACTTAACTGAAGATGCGATCAAACTCCGATTTATTCCATTTGCCCTTAAGGACAAAGCCAAAAAATGGTTGTATAGCTTACCCACTGATTCCATCTCAACTTGGGGTGAATTTGTAAAAAATTTTCTGAAAAAATTCTTTCCTATCCACAAAACGGTCAAGCTTAGAAACAACATTCAAAATTTTAAAATTATCCCGGGAGAACCTTTTTGGAGGTATTTTGACAAATTTAAGGATCTTCTTATCCAATGTCCTCACCATGGTCTTGAAAAGTGGCGATTATGCCAAATCATTTATGAAGGATTGGATTATTCTTCAAAAACTTCCTTAGAGTCAATGTGTCAAGGGGATTTCATGAAGAAAAATGCCGATGAAGTTTGGGACTTTTTAGAAAGTTTATCCGAGAAAACCATGCATGGGGAACATTGTGATGACCGTGTTTCATCAGTTTCCCAACCCAAAACCACTAATTCCGCACTACACATATCCAAGCCTCTTAAAACTGATTAGACGTTGGCCCCTAAGGATTCGAGCTCATTAAGGAACAAGAAATCCTTAAGTGAACCGGTCCAAGTTTATTTGGATTAATTAGTGTCTAAGGCAAGGTTTAGGGGTTGCGTAAGGCGCTCCATAAGGAAAGTGGTACTTAATTGATCTTTGATCTCCCTCTAGTACTATCCTTACTTGGCTAATTACCCAAGTAAACTTTGATCTTTTCATTAAGGGAATTTTTGGTTAGGAGCTGGTCTAAGTCAAGTTTAGGCTTAACCCTAGAGTTAGGGTGATTGAAAAGTGATTGCCTTGATTTGCTTTTAGTTAGTTTTCCTTTTTCTTTTTTAAAATCATCTTCTTGACTTTTTCTCTTGTCCTTTTTCATAAAAAAAATTTGATTTTGGTGTATGCAAACTTGGGTTAGGGATAATACCAATCGTTTAATTCGTTTTGATCCATCTCTTGAACCAAACGAAATGGCCAATACCAACCCACTGTTCTTCAAGATGTTTGTTACCCCACTAGAAATGCAATCCCTCTTGCATAAAACTCCCAGAGGTCAATGGAGCAAATTTGAACTTAGACCGCATTTCATAAACATGCTTCCAAAATTCTTAGAGTCAAACCGAAGACGATACATCTTTATCTCTGAATTTGAAGAAGTTTGCCTCATGATTAAGATGAGGGACTTAACTGAAGATGCGATCAAACTCCGATTTATTCCATTTGCCCTTAAGGACAAAGCCAAAAAATGGTTGTATAGCTTACCCACTGATTCCATCTCAACTTGGGGTGAATTTGTAAAAATTTTCGAAAAAATTCTTTCCTATCCACAAAACGGTCAAGCTTAGAAACAACATTCAAAATTTTAAAATTATCCCGGGAGAACCTTTTTGGAGGTATTTTGACAAATTTAAGGATCTTCTTATCCAATGTCCTCACCATGGTCTTGAAAAGTGGCGATTATGCCAAATCATTTATGAAGGATTGGATTATTCTTCAAAACTTCCTTAGAGTCAATGTGTCAAGGGGATTTCATGAAGAAAAATGCCGATGAAGTTTGGGACTTTTAGAAAGTTTATCAGAAAACCATGCATGGGGAACATTGTGATGACCGTGTTTCATCGGTTTCCAACCCAAAACCGGTGGTCTTTCCTTAGAAACGAACATAGCCTCGAAGCAAAGATGGCTACAATCATCGTAGGTTAGAAGCTTTAGAAGTCAAAGAACGAGCTCCAGCTCAAATCAACCAAGTTTACGCCTCGGGTTGTCATAGCTGTCTGTCTCCATCTCATGTTTGAGGAATGTCCTCTTTTAGGATCCTCGGCCACTAGGTCGGATAAGCGGCATTCCGTCCGGTGAATGATCCATTTTCTCCAACCTACAATCCGGGTTGGAGAAATCATCCGAATTTTGCATGGAACCGGGAAACTACTCAGAAATCAAAATTTCACTCCCTCTTCAACCCAACAATTCCCTAGGGCAATGCGGTTCCTCTCAATTTTCAACAACCAAATCTGTCATTTCAAAATCGGTCTCCTCATCACCAATCTGCAAATCACACTCCTCAAATTGCGATCATGATAAACGTCTTAATGTTCGGAAAGGGTCTAGAAACTTTGATTAAAACCTCTACACAGACCACGAACTTGTTGACTCAAACATCAAATACGTTGAATTCCTTCATGCAATCAACCGGGCAAATCCTCACTTCCAACACTCAAGCCATAGCTAGGTTAGAAACCCAACTTGGTCAACTAGCTAATGCCATGAGTGAGAGAGAGAAAGGAACTTTTCCGAGTCAACTCGTGCCCAACCCGAAGGACACGGGATCAAGTTCAACCTACCAAGCTGAAGTGAATGCAATCCATTCACTACGGTTAGGTAGACAGGTCGATAATCAAGTTAGAATGCCTCTAAGTGAAACCCTTGAACTAGAACAAATTCTCTCTCCTTCTGATGTCTCTACTCAGAAATCACACCCTTCTGATGACCCAGAACCTGAACCAGAACTAGAGTCTAATTTTGATCGATTTAAACCAGTTGCTCCTTACCCGGATAGACTCAGGCCTAGGAAGCACTCCTCTCAGGAGGAGAAAATTCTAGAGACTTTCAAGCAGGTTAAGGTCAACATTCCTCTTTTAGATGTCATTGAACAAATTCCTTCTTATGCCAAATTTTTAAAGGAATTATGTGCCAAAAAGAGGCAAATAAATGTTCCAAAGAAAGTTTTTCTCGCCGCCAATATCAGTGAAGTCCTCTCAAAGTCTGTACCATTGAAACATAAGGATCCAAGTTGTCCTACCATCCCATGTATCATTGGTAATACTCGTATCGATAAGGCGCTTTTAGACTTAGGGGCCAGTGTCAATTTGCTTCCGTATTCGATCTACCAACAACTAGGTGTCGGGGAACTCAAGCCAACTAGATGCACACTTCAGTTAGCTGATAGATCTATTAAGGTCCCTATAGGTGAAATAACAGATGTATTGATAAAGGTTGGAGACTTTATTTTTCCTGTTGATTTCGTAGTCCTGGAAACGCAACCCGTTTCCAATCCCAAAGGACAGATACCCGTGATCTTAGGAAGACCGTTCTTAGTCACTTCTAATGCTCTCATAACCTGTAGAACTGGTCACATGAAGCTGTCTTTTGGGAATCATTGCTGAACTTAATATTTTCAATCCAGAAATAATATTGATAATCGATCTTTGAAATCAATTACATCCAAGAAAGTTCAACGAAGTAGAGAATGAATCTAACACGAGTTTTGAGGAAATTTTTGGTGAGGGTCGCAAATTTTAGCGACCTCGGGTTTGATTTTGAGAACAAAGAAAGCGTGTCAAATACATGCATTTGTAATTTAACTTTTGAAGAACTCTTTTCTGATGAGCTTAGATTTTTGAAACAGCAACCAAAATGCCAAATTTTCATTAATCAAAAATCTAAGTTCAAAATGCATAACACCAATAATACCTACCTTTATTTGCTGCAAAAATCATTGAAAACCTTAGAATTTTTAGAATTTGAGAACATCATTGATTATATCATCTTGAAATTTTTAAATTTCGGGATAGAATTTTAGCAATAAAGTAGGATTTAATGTGGAATATGAGCTTTTCATGTTTTATCTGTTATTCTACATTTTTCTCTTTTTGTCCCACAATAATAATAAAAGAATTTATTCTTCTCTCATGTGAGAGTTTCTTGTTCATTTTTAAAAAAAATGAAAAAAAAATGAAAAAAAAGAAGAGAGAGAATAAATTTTTGGCTTCACCCCCCCCATCTTAAAGGTAATTGCAGATTTTTTTTTCCGAAGCTAGCCGAACAAATACAAGTGCTTCAATTATTATCTGTTTTACCTTGTGCATAATAGAATTTGCATTGAGGACAATGCAAAATTTAGGTGTGGGGGTGGGGATTAGTCATTTTTATCTTTATCTTAGTCATTTTTTCTTCTTTTCTTACCATTAAAAAAAAGAAAAATTAAAAATATAGTCACTTGCCAACTTAATAGAGTTGATTAATAATTGATCTATTTGATAGAATTTAAGTCTTCTAATCCTTAGTTAGTTCTATACTCAAGTTTACCTTTTATGATAACTCCAAATAAATTTCTTAAGAAATGATTTTCAAAATAGTATACTTTACTTAAGTTTTAACTTAGATTTTTAATTAAAATAATGAAATTTTTGCATGCCTAACTTAGAGTTGAAAATAATTTTTCAAGTTGTCTTGATCCAAATATTTTTCAGAATATATATACATATACGAGATATATATATTATACTAACTTAATAAAAGAATTAAAATTTCTCTTAATATCATTGGTGGTTCTATTTTACTAAGCCTAAGTTGACTAAGTAATTAAGTCCGAGGAGTATTTCTATGCTTAATGACCTAAGCCCAATTGGGTTGGGATTCATTGGCCCAAAACTCGCTAAATGGTCACTTAGAAAGCCCGATTAAAAAGAATAAAACCACCAAGGAATAAAGAGTAAAAAAATCATACTAACCATGTTTTTATATATAGTTATATTTGTATATGTTCTTGAAAAATTAAATGGATTAAAAGACTTGAAGTTTGTTTAAAACAAAGAGTTAGCATGTTCTTTTCAAAACTTTTAAATTAAAATTTTGAGTTAAACTTGGTTTTGTATAACTATAAAGGAAGGATTTTCTTAAGAAAATTATATTGGAGTTATGATAAAAACGTTTTCTTGAGTATTAACCAACTTCAATTAGAATGTTTGAAGATATCAAATGAATTAATTATTTCATTAACTTCTTTAAATTGGCAAGTTGACTGAATTTTGTGGGTATATTCACTGCAAACCCTCATGAGACTACAACTCGTCCACTAGGGTAACCTAGGGGTTTAAAGGCTTGTTGTATGCGCTAAATACAACCGCGATTCCTGCGAAAGTGAGTTAGGTTTTCTTTTTATTTTCTTTGCTAGAGGACTAGCAAAAGTTTAGGTGTGGGGGTATTTGATAATCACAATTTAATTACATTTTTTATACCCTCATTACCTATTTTATATGAATAAATATTCTGCTAATAATTATTTTTATCTTAAATTGCAGGTTAATGGAGTATTAATGAATAAGTGCCCAAATGACTTAAATCCTCTAAATTTCTACCTATTTTTGAAGCCCAAATCTGAAGATAAATGAAGGCCCAAGATACCAAAGTGATCTAAGAGAAATTCGTGAAGAAAAATTAAGAAAAGATAAACTCGGCTGGAAACCAACCGATTGGCCAACCGATTGGCTAACCGATTGGCCAACCGATTGGCCAACCGATTGGTTCGCAACAGATTCCGAATTAAGGGCTGATTTCTCTTCCTTGTTGGCCAAGTTTGATCCAATGGTTCACATCAACTCCGTTGGGCTATAAATAGGGGTGAATGCTGAGGGTTTTGAGTGTGAAATATTTTGTAAAAACTCCATTTGAAGAGGAGGGTTACTCTTAATTGAGAAGACCTTCCAAAAATTGTAACTTTTATTACACAATAAATGAAATTTTTCACCCCTTCAATTTCCTTTCTCTTCTTCTAATCCAAGGACCAAAAGGAGGATTAGATTAAGATCAGGAGTTGTTGGTTTCTATTTTATTTCTTTTTCATTTTCTTTCTTGTTCATTTAATTGCTTTGTAGCTTAGATTTACTTTCATGCAATTTAACTTCATGCAATTTACTTTCATGCAATGTATTTAATTCTTGTATTTACTTTCTAGAATAGATTTTTCTTTCCTTTAATTCACCTTGAGGCTAGAACCCTCTAGGGAATTACCCCTTTTCTAAGTGTGGAGCTAATACTTGTGGGATCCTTAGAGATTGTTTGAAACTAGTTAACAAATCCAACTCATTCGTGTGAGATTGAGATAAGCTAAGTGGATCTACTCTAGATTTCTCATATCTTTAATTAATCCTCCATACTTTACATTCTTAATTTTACTCTTTGTTGTTTTTCCTCTTTCTTGAATTTTCTTGATTCTTGATTTCATTTCCTTTTTACTTCTCATACTCTCTCATTCTCATTTTGGTTTATTTACATACATCCGTTTTCATTCTCTAATCTCCTCACTCTCACTTTCATTTTGCTTTTATTTACACTTTGTCACAATCACACTCTTAATCTCTCCACAACACATTTTCTTCCTTGTTTCATTTATTTTGCACATAATCCACAATCCACACTCTCTAACTTCATCATGACCACTTTCACCATGTACATAAACTCCTAATTGTCGCGCATAATTTGAGAATCAAAACTTAAACAAAACTCTTCCTACTTCCCGTTCCTCGTGGGATTGATAATCTTAAATACTATAGCTTGATAAAGTTTGTATACTTGCAAACTAAGGTAATCACTCAAAATTTACCATCAAGTGCAAACCTTGAAATGTTTTGAATTCAAGCACATCGTTGATTATATCATATTGAATTTCTTTAAAATCTGGGGTAGAATTTTCAGCAATAAGGTAGGATTTGATGTAGAATATGAGCTTTTAATATTTAATTCTTCATTCTACATCTTTAATTTTTGTCTCATAATAATAAAAGAATTTATTCTTCTCTCATTTGAGAGTTTCTTGTTCTTTTAAAAATAAAAAACAACAAAAAAAAAAAAAGAAAAAGAAAGAAAAAAAGAGTTATATGAAAAAAATGAAAAAAAAGAAATTTTGACTTCATCCTCCTCATACCAAAGGTAATTGCAGATTTTTTTTGTTCGAAGTCGACCGAACAAATGTAAATGCTTCAATTTTTACCTGCTTTACTTTGTGCATTATAGAGTTTGCATTGAGGACAATGCAAAATTTAGGTGTGGGGGTGGGGATTAGTCATTTTTCCTCTTTATCTTAGTCATTTTTTCTTTTTCTTACCATTTTTTTCTTTTTATGTCATTTTTTCTCTTTTTCATAAAAATATTGTCACTTGCCAACTTAATAGAGTTGATTAATAATTGATCTATTTGATAAAATTTAAAATTTCTAATCATTAGTTAGTTTTATACTCAAGTTTACCTTTTATAATAACTCCAAATAAATTTATTAAGAAATAATTTTCAAAGTAGTATACTTCACTTAAGTCTTTACTTAGACTTTTAATTAAAATAATGAAATTGTTGCATGCTCATCTTAGAGTTGAAAATAAATTCTCAAGTTATCTTGATCTAAATATTTTTTAAGACATATATATACATATACACATATATGTATTAAAAAACTAACTCTACAAAGAAGAGTCTGAAAAATAGGCACCAATTAAAATTCTCTTAAAATCCAAGGTGGTTCTATCTTACTAAGCCTAAGTTGACCGAGTAATTAAGCCCAAGGAGTATTTCTATGCTTAATGACCTTAAGCCCAATTGGGTTGGGATCCATTAGCCCAAAACTCGTTAACTAGTCACTTAGAAAGCCCGATCAAGAAGAACAAAATCACTAAGGAATAAAGAGTTTAAAAAAAATTTACTAACAATGTTTTATATATATAGTTATATTTGTATATATATTCTTGAAAAATAAATTGATTAAGAGACTTGAAAATTATTTAAAATAAAGAGTTAGCATATTCCTTTCAAAACTTTTAAATTAAATTTCGGGTTTTTTTCGATATTAGTCCCTTAAATCACTAGTAATTTGATATTGGTCCCTTAAATATGCGTATTTTGATATTAGTCCCTCAAATTGCTTAACTATATTGATAAGAGTCCCTCCGTTAGAACTTCTGTCAAAATTCCCTAACCCTGGTTTGGTTTACAGTAACCAATAATGTCCAGTTACTAAAATACCCCCACACACATTGAATACACTCACCAAACACATTTCCCCCTCTTCTTTCTCTGTCTTTCCAGTTCCCCTGATCTTTAGAAGAAAAGGGGCGATTTTGCCCTAATCCTGATCTCGAGCCCTAATTAAACGAGTCCAAATCCAGTCTGAACCCTAGCAGCAAACCGAAGAAGAAGAATCCCCACAAGATTTGGGGGAAGTGAAGACGTACGGTAGCAGTTGCTCAGGTAATTTTCTTTGATTACATATTTTCCCCTCGATTTTGCAGGCATCTTTCTTTTGGGGTATAATTGCTCTGTTAGGACACAAAGATTAGGGCTTTGTGGTCTGTTATTGAAGTATGCACTTTTATGGGGATGATTTGAAGTAGATTTATGTACATTGTGATGATTTTGTTCAATTAGAATTATATTTAGTATATATTGTGCCTTGAAATTAATTTTTATGATGATATTCTTATTACGCCCATTATACCTCAAATGTGTATTCATTTTAGGGTAACTGAGTTTTTATTCATTGCATGTGGGTTTAAATTGATATTGTACTTACTTATAATGTTTGATTACTGTAATTTTAATATACTTGTGTGGTGCCATTTGAAATGTGCCTTGAATTTAATTTTTATGATGCTTTTTTATTATCCAATTATCAAATGTGTACTTATTTTAGGGTAACTGAGTTTATTCATTGCATGTGTGTTTGAATTGATATTTGAAATGTGGTTTTGGTTAATACATGTAGGTTTTATTTGTTGATTCTTGATGGAGGAGGGTATTGTGGAAATTGTACTAAGGTATAATGGGTATTGGAGGAATATACCTAGGACTGCTAGGAAAAAATACGAGTGTGGAAACCAAAAGACACTGAGGGTAGATGTTAGTAGCACTTCATTGAAGAAGTTGGGTGAATTAATTTCAGAATTTCTACCAGTTGTTAAGGGTAACATAATAAAGTTGTCCTACAGAATTCCTGCAACAAATCCTAGGATGTTTGCTAGAATAAAAACTAATGGTGTTTTTATGGATGTGATTAAAAATCACTTAAGGAGGAGGAGGCTTGAATTGTTCTTAACACTTGAGAGTGTTCCAAGCATGAGTTTAAATGTACCAGTGTCTAATAGGAGAAGAAATCCACCCAGAGAGCATGCACATAAGTCCACCAAGTCCATTCATATAGACATGGATGAATTATCTAGTGGTGAAGAGGAGAATTTTGGGGTTAATGATGATAGGTTTGTGAATCTGGGATATGTGGAGGATGATTCAGATAGGGGATTGGTTGAAGATGGTTTTTACTGGGGTTTGAATGATGGTAAAGTTGATGGCAATAATTTGAATACTAATCAAGATGACATTGTTGGAGATAAAATAGAAGTTGATAATGCCGAGGATTGTGAAGATGATGCAGATGACTGTGTTTCAGAAGATGAATATCATTCATTGAATAGTTCTAAGGAGGAGAAAGGAAGTGAAGATGATGCTAGTGTTGGCCAAGCTCAAGAGGAATCTGTTTACAGTTTTGATTTAGAAGATCTAGAATTTTATGAAGGAAAGAAATTTGTTGACATTAAACACTTGTGGTATGCACTGCAACAACACAGCATTAAGAGCAACTTTAACTATCAATATGTTAAAAATGACCATGTGAGAGTGGTAGTTAAATGTAAAAGAGAGGGCTATGAGTGGCAATTGAGATGCAAGGGTCTGAAAGATGGTCAAACTATGGAGGTTACAAGGCTTAGAAATCCACATACATGTGTTGGTGTTAATAATTGTGGTAATGAACAAGCTACTTGTTATTGGATTGCCTACAAAAGTCTTAAAGATGTCAAGAAGAATCATAACATATCTCCTAATGATATTATAAGCCAAATTCAAGCTAAATATGGTTTAATTGTAAATTATAATAGAGCTTGGAGAGGAAGGGAAAAGGCTAGAGAAATAATTTTTGGCAATGTTGAAGCCACATATGATTTGGTGTTAACTTTAAAAAGTGAATTAATGAAGAGGAACCCTGGAAGTCATATAGATGTCATGCTTGAACTTGATGGGAAATAAATGATTACCTCCTAAGTTGCAAGTATACAACCTTTATCAAGTTATAGTATATAAGATTATCGATCCCACGAGGAACGGGAAGTAGGAAGAGTTTTGCTCAAGTTTTGGTTCTCAAATTATACGCGTGACAATTAGGAGTTATTCAAATAAAATGAAAGTGAGAAAATGGTGAAAGTGGATGTGGAGAGATAAGAGAGAGTGGATGTGGATTATGTGCAAAAGAGGAGAAAATGAAGTTGAGAATGTGGTTGAGGTTATATGCACATAATAACAAAACTAGGTTTGAGATTATATGCACATGGAGGAATATGAGATTGAGAGAGAAGTAAAATCAATGAAATCAAAAATAAAGGAAAATAACAAACAAATGAAAAACAAGGATAAGAGGAAAATAAAGAAGGTAAAGTATGGAGGATTAATTAAAGATATGAGGAATCTAGAGTAGATCCACTTAGCTTATCTCAATCTCATGAAAATGAGTTGGATTTGTTAGCTAGTTTCAAACAATCTCTAGGGATCCCACGAATATTAGCTCCACACTTAGAAAAGGGTAATTCTCTAGAGGGTTCTAGCCTCAAGGTGAATTAAAGAAAAGAAAAATCTATTCTAGAAAGTAAATACAAGAATTAAATACATTGCATGAAAGTAAATTGCAAGGAATTAAATTGCATGAAAGTAAATTGCAAGAAAGTAAATTGCATGAAAGTAAATTGCATGAAAGTAAATCTATTCTACAAACAAGAAAATAAAGAAGAAAATGAAAAAGAAATAAAATAGAAACCAACAACTCTGATCTTAATCTAATCCTCCTTTTGGTCCTTGGATTAGAAGAAGAGAAAGGAAATTGAAGGGTGAAACATTTCATTTATTGTGTAATAAAAGTTATAATTTTGGAAGGTCTTCTCAATGAAGAGTGACCCTCCTCTCAAATGGAGTTTTACAAAATATTTCACACTCAAAACACTCACCTTCACCCTATTTATAGCCCAACGGAGTTGATGTGAACCATTGGATCAAACCTAGCCAAAAGGAAGAGAAATCCACCATTAATTGAATCATTTGCAAACCGATCGGTTGGCGATCGGTTAGCCAACCGGTTAGCCAACCGGTTGGTCAACCGATGGTTCCCAATCAATTTATCTTTTCTTGATTTTTCTTCACGAATTTCTCTTGGATCAATTTGGTATCTTGGGCCTTTGTTTGTCTTGATTTGGGCTTCAAATATTGGTAGAAATTGAGAGAATTTGAGTTATTTGGGCTTTTATTCATTATTTCTTTATTAGCACGCAAAATAAGATAAAAATGATTATTAGTAATATCGTTATTCATATAACATAGGTAATAAGGGTATAAAATGTAATTAAAATGTGATAATCACTTGAGGTGATAATTCATTTAAGAGGATGTTTGTGTGTTTTAATGCATGCATCCAAGGTTTTAGATAGCATTAGGCCATTTATAGGCCTTGATGGGTGTCACTTAAAAGGAAAATATCTTGGCACACTCATGCGCCCTTGCCCTAGATGGGAATTATGGTTTGTCCACAGTAGCCTTTGCTATAGTTGAGGGTGAGAGTGGTGAGAGTTGGCATTGGTTTCTACAAAACTTGATTGTTGCTTTTCATGGTTGGGCATCGAAAATATAACATTTATGAGTGATCAAGAGAAGGGACTTCTACGTGCGGTCGGCTTTATTTCCTAAGGCTGAGCATAGGATATGTGTAAGATTTATGGAAGAATTTTAAAAAGGATTTTTCAGGGGATTTCTATGAGAAAATTGTTTGGGATGCAGCTAGGGCATACACCGTTGAAGAATTTAGCATGCACATGAGGGCATTGGATGCAGTCTCTCATGCAGCTTTTACCAAGTTGACTGCAAACATGAACTTCATTTGGTCTAGGTCTCAATTCAGTGTTCTTGCAAGGAACAATTACATTGTGAACAACTTCTCTGAATCTTTTAACAATTGGATATTGGATTGTAGATATCTTCCTGTTGTGGATTTGGTTGATAAACTGAGATGCAAAATTATGGACAAATTCAACAAGAGGAGAAAGCAAGGGTTAAGATGGAAGGGAAAGTTGGTACCTTACGCAGACAGATATTGTCAGGACATGAGCAAGAAGGTTGGAGGTTATCTGATTAGGCACACTAATGATGATGAGGCTGAGGTGGAAAATGAATATGAAAGGAGGACCATTAATGTGGCATACATACATTTTGCAAGAAGTGGTAGATTCTGGGTTGCCATGTATACATGCGACTCATTATATTGGATCCATAAGAAATGCAGTTGGTCGACATATTGTGACACCTACTACTTGTGGAAAGGTATGCATTCTTATATCTATGTACTTTTTAATATATTTATTCTACAAACAAGAAAATAAAGAAGAAAATGAAAAAGAAATAAAATAGAAACCAACAACTCTGATCTTAATCTAATCCTCCTTTTGGTCCTTGGATTAGAAGAAGAGAAAGGAAATTGAAGGGGTGAAACATTTCATTTATTGTGTAATAAAAGTTATAATTTTGGAAGGTCTTCTCAATGAAGAGTGACCCTCCTCTCCAAATGGAGTTTTACAAAATATTTCACACTCAAAACACTCGACCTTCACCCTATTTATAGCCCCGGAGTTGATGTGAACCATTGGATCAAACCTAGCCAAAAGGAAGAGAAATCCACCATTAATTGAATCATTTGCAAACCGATCGGTTGGCGATCGGTTAATAACTGTTAATAACGGTTGGTCAACCGATTGGTTCCCAATCAATTTGTCTTTTCTTGATTTTTCTTCACGAATTTCTCTTGGATCAATTTGGTATCTTGGGCCTTTGTTTGTCTTCAGATTTGGGCTTCAAATATTGGTAGAAATTCAGAGAATTTGAGTTATTTGGGCTTTTATTCATTATTTCTTTATTAGCCTGCAAAATAAGATAAAAATGATTATTAGTAATATCGTTATTCATATAACATAGGTAATAAGGGTATAAAAATGTAATTAAAATGTGATAATCACTTGAGGCTGATAATTCATTTAAGAGGATGTTTGTGTGTTTTAATGCATGCATCCAAGGTTTTTTAGATAGCATTAGGCCATTTATAGGCCTTGATGGGTGTCACTTAAAAGGAAAATATCTTGGCACACTCATGACTGCCACTGCCCTAGATGGGAATTATGGTTTGTCCCTGTAGCCTTTGCTATAGTTGAGGGTGAGAGTGGTGAGAGTTGGCATTGGTTTCTACAAAACTTGATTGTTGCTTTTCATGGTTGGGCATCAGAAAATATAACATTTATGAGTGATCAAGAGAAGGGACTTCTACAGGCAGTGTCAGCTTTATTTCCTAAGGCTGAGCATAGGATATGTGTAAGATTTATGGAAGAATTTTAAAAAGGATTTTTCAGGGGATTTCTATGAGAAAATTGTTTGGGATGCAGCTAGGGCATACACCGTTGAAGAATTTAGCATGCACATGAGGGCATTGGATGCAGTCTCTCATGCAGCTTTTACCAAGTTGACTGCAAACATGAACTTCATTTGGTCTAGGTCTCAATTCAGTGTTCTTGCAAGGAACAATTACATTGTGAACAACTTCTCTGAATCTTTTAACAATTGGATATTGGATTGTAGATATCTTCCTGTTGTGGATTTGGTTGATAAACTGAGATGCAAAATTATGGACAAATTCAACAAGAGGAGAAAGCAAGGGTTAAGATGGAAGGAAAGTTGGTACCTTCTGTGACGAGATATTGTCGGGACATGAGCAAGAAGGTTGGAGGTTATACAGTTAGGCACACTAATGATGATGAGGCTGAGGTGGAAAATGAATATGAAAGGAGGACCATTAATGTGGCAGATCATACATGCAGCTGCAAGAAGTGGTAGATTACAGGGTTGCCATGTATACATGCAGCTCATTATATTGGATCCATAAGAAATGCAGATTGGTCGACATATTGTGACACCTACTACACTGTGGAAAGGTATGCATTCTTATATCTATGTACTTTTTTTAATATATTTACTTTCTAGCATGATTATATAGTGTATTAATACTTATTTGCTTAAAATTCATGCAGATACAGGGTGGCTTATGCAGAATCAATTGGAGTTCTACCATCACAGGACCAATGGGAACCATTTATGAAGGATTTTACAATAACCCCTCCACCTACAAAGAGACCAAGGGGAAGGCCAAAGAAAAAGAGGATAAGGGGAAAAGATGAAAATGATCTTGGAAGGGCTAGAGCATCACAAGTTAGCAAAAGAGTGCACAGATGCACAAGATGCAAAGGCCTAGGCCATCACAAGAATTCTTGCAAAAATCCTATAAATGTAGCAGATAGGAGTACTCAAGAACCTAATACAACAAGGTAAAAAATTTTGACTTAATTTTTTGCACATCTCATTTAACTAACTAAATGCTAATATCACCATTGCTTGTAGTCATGTTAATGAAGATAACATTACTGGAAGTAGCCAATGTGTACAACAACAGCACAATGAATCATTTGGAACAAGGTGATTTCTATTCATGATTTGTCTACTAAGTCATTATATTGTATACTAACATTATCCTTTTGACTGTAGTGTTGGTGGATTAACTAATATCAGGTCAAAACTACATGCTATTAGAGGGAGAGGAAGGGGTACTGCTGGTAGAGGGAGACGAAGGGGTATTGCTGGTAGAGGAAGAGGAAAGGGTATGCATCCAACTTCAACTGCAACATGGAGCACACCACACCTATCTACACCACCATCCTCATCTCAACCATCTACAACTTGGAGTCCACCACAGCCACCATCTCACAATCCACCCCTCTCACCAAAAGAACAAGCACAACAACAAGCCAACCAAAGTACTCAAGCATCAAGATCTGGAGTATTTGGCAATGTGAGGTGGTATTGAACTTTGTGGTCTTGTCCATGACCATGTAATTTTTTGGATATGATAACTAGAAGTGTATTTTGTGAGCTTTCTGACTGTGTTACTATGTGTACATGATATTTTGCTAATTTTGGATTGTGTACTAACTTGGCATTTTGTTAAAGACCATGTTTTAGTTTGTACATGGCATTTTGTGGATATTGTCAAAGCAAAACTCATGCAATGTAATGACTTTAATGTTATGGATATGGTTAAAGACCTATGTTTATGGATATTGTTAAAGACCTATGGTATCTTGATAGCATTTTGTGCATTTGTGTAAATCTGCAATGAGAAGAGTATGATTATGTTGGGTATGATTGGTTTTGACAGGTTTTGTGTGTTTTGTGCAAATAACAAGAAGAGGATGGTTTTGACATGTTTATATGTGTTGGTGCATATTAAATGTGTAGAAGAGGATGGTTAACATTATTGTTTATTGTTTATATGAATGATAGGTGTATAATACACCATGTAAATTATGTACACTCTATGTTTATGGATATTGTGCATACTATGTATCCTAGGTGTATATTGTGTGTATTGTTATATTATGTACTTTCTATATTTATGTATACTGTGTATATTATGTATAATAAGTGTATATTGTGTGTACAGATATATTATGACATGGGAGTATTATACACTAATTATAAGAATTGACAAGAAAACTCATTACTTAATTACTTAATTCCATTAAACTTCTCTGATATTACACATTGTAGCAAATTGCTAAAAAAATTTGAAAAAAATCTACAAAAATTTGAAAAAAATCAAAAACCCCAATACAACCAAAAGGATCTTCATCAACAAAAGAACTTCATCAAACTTCCTAGATAACATGCTTACTTCCTTTGACATTTTCACCATTAAACTTCGATTGTCATCAACCCAAGCAAAATACCCACAACCCTTATTTGTTGAATTTCTATACTGCGGGCAACCATAGAATTGAAGACCCTTATTATCCCCTTGCTTACAAGTCAGAGTCTTGCAGTACAATCCACAATAACACCTCGAGTTAGCCCCATCAACTGGAACTGAATTCGCAGGAGACACAGAAAACTCCATGGCAAATTCACAATAGGATTTGAGATCTAGGTTAGAAGAGGGGATTGGGTCAATGGAGGAGTATCAATGGCCCTTTATATACTCAAAACTGGAAAAGAACTGTTGGAGAGGATGGGTTTACTGTGAGCAGACCGTTGGAGAAGATGAAATAGGTAGTGGCTTCGGGTTTGTGGTTTGGGTGTCTTAACGGGTTAGTGGGTTTGGGTTTTAGAGGGGAGGGTATAACTGTCCATTCCCTACAAAAGTTATACATAACGGAATATTCCATGGTATTTATAACCCCAACTAACGTCAGGGACTCTTATCAATATAGTTAAGCAATTTGAGGGACTAATATCAAAATACGCATATTTAAGGGACTAATATCAAATTACTAGTGATTTAAGGGACTAATATCGAAAAAACCCTTAAATTTCTAAGTTAAACTTAGTTTTGTATACTTATAATGAAAATATTTTCTAAGAGATTTACCTTAGAGTTATATATAAAAACATTTTCTTGAGTAAAAACTAGCTTCAATTAGAATGTTAAATATCAAGTGAATTAATTATACTTTGACTTCTTTAAATTGGCAAGTTGACTGAATTTTGTGGGTATATTCACAGCAAACCCTCACGAGACTACAACTCGTCCACTAAGGTAACCTAGGGGTTTAAAGGCTTGTTGTATGGCGCTAAATACAATCGCGATTCCTGCGAAAGTGAGTTAGGATTTTTATTTCTTTCTCTTTCAATTTCTTTCTTTGCTAGAGGACTAGAAAAAGTTTAGGTATGGGGGTATTTGATAATCACATTTTTATTATAATTTTACACCCTCATTATCTATTTTATTTAAATAAAAATGTCACTAATAACATATTTTTCTCTTAATTTGCAGGTTAATGAAGAATCAATGAATAAAAGACAAAAAGAACTTAAATATTCTCATTTTTTAACCTCTTATTGAAGCCTAGGATCAAGCCAAGCAATCTACACAAGTCAAAAAAATAAGGATCGAAAAAGAAATGAAATCAAGTCAAAATCATATTCGGGATGATTAGTTACAAAGAAATGACGATATCTCCCAATCCGGAAGGTGAAATTTAACATATAATATATGAAAATCGCCTATCTCGACGAGACGAAGCCATCTGTTAAGTTAGATTTTTGATCCTAGTATTGATACTGGTATCGATACCGGTATCGATACTGGTATCGATACCGGTATCGATACCTAGTTTTCTATTATGATTTAAAGGCTGAAATTGATTAACTTGGAGATCAAGTTTAATCCAAGGGTTGATATTGGTTGTAATACTATATAAATAGGGATAGAGGGTGAGGGGTCTGAGTGTGAAATATTTTGTAAACTCTTTTTGGAGAGGAGGGTTACTCTTAATTGAGAAGACCTTCAAATTGTAACTTTTATTGCAATCAATAAAAGAAATATTTTCACCCTTCATAATTCCTTTCTTCTCTTTGTCCAAGGATGAAAAGAGGATGAAGATGAAGAAATGAATTTGTGGGTTTATCTTTTCTTTTCTTTTCTTGCTTATTTAATACTTTGTAGAGTAGATTTACATTCATATCTTTACTTTCATGTATTTACTTTCATGTCTTTACTTTCTTGCATTTATTTTGTAGATTTTATTTTTCTTTTTTAATTCACCTTGAGGCTAGAACCCTCTAGGAAATTACCCTTTTCTAAATGTGGAGCTAATATTTGTGGGAACTCTAAAATTGTTTGAAACTAGCTTTTATATCCAACTTATTCACATAAGATTGAGATTAGCTAAGTGGATCTATTCTAGATTCCTCATATCTTCAATTAATCCTCCATATTTTACCTTCTTGAACTTCCTCTTTGTTCTTGCTTTTATTTATTTGTTTTTATTTTTCTTTTTTAATTCACCTTGAGGCTAGAACCCTCTAGGAAATTACCCTTTTCTAAATGTGGAGCTAATATTTGTGGGAACTCTAAAATTGTTTGAAACTAGCTTTTATATCCAACTTATTCACATAAGATTGAGATTAGCTAAGTGGATCTATTCTAGATTCCTCATATCTTCAATTAATCCTCCATATTTTACCTTCTTGAACTTCCTCTTTGTTCTTGCTTTTATTTATTTGTTTTTATTTTTCTTTCTGACTTTCTTTATTTTCCTTCACTTGATTCATCATTTCTTCTCCTCTCTCAAACTTATTTCGATTTATTGGGAATTCTAGAAATTGTTTGAAACTAGCTTTTATATCCAACTTATTCACATAAGATTGAGATTAGCTAAGTGGATCTATTCTAGATTCCTCATTTTATTCACCACTCTTTATTTTTCTCTCTCAAACTCATTTTGTTTCATTTTGCACATATTCACATCCACTCTTTACCCTCCCACTTTCAATCTCATTTTGCTTTTATTTATATTTTATCACAACCACACTCTTAATCTCTTCACACTCACTTTTATTCTCATTTTGTTTTTATTTGCACTCAATCATAATACTTTCTAATCTCTCCACATCCACTTTCATCATATTTTCACTCTAATTGTCATACATACAACATAAGAATCAATTTAGATTAACTCATTACAACACCTTCCTCGTGGGATCGATAACTTTTTATACTATAACTTGATGGTTGTATACTTGCAACTTTAGGTTCATACACATGTATTTACCCATCATAAATGCAATTGATGATTATGTATACCATAAGTTCAATGAGAGTAAACATATTTTTTTGGTTTTATTTGTCGATGACATATAGCTTGCCAGCAACGATATAGGCTTATTGCATGAAACCAAGAGATTTCTATTAAAGAAATTTGAGATAAAAGATCTTGTGGATGTCTCTTTTGTATTGGGCATACAAATACACTGGGATCGCTCTCGAGGAATACTTGGGTTATCATAAAAGAGCTATATTGAGAAGGTTCTTAAAAGATTTGGCATACAAAATTATAAACTAGGTGACACCCCTGTGGCTAAGGGAGATAAATTCAGTCTCAATCAATACCCAAGAATGATTTCGAGATTAAGGAGATGCAGCAGATTCCTTATGCATCAGCAGCAGGGAGTCTAATGTATACTCAAGTGTGTACGCGTCCGGATATTGCGTACGTGGTTGGAATGTTGGGTAGATACTTAAGTAATCCTGGAATGGATCACTGGAAAGCAGTCAAGCGAGTCTTGAGGTATTTACAGAGAACAAAAGAATACATGCTCATGTATCGGAGGTCAGACCAATTAGAGATCGTTGGGTATTCTGACTCCGATTTTGTTAGATGCCAAGATAGCATGAAATCTACTTCAGGCTATATCTACCTGCTTGCTGGAGGAGCTATCTCTTAGAAGAGTGCTAAGCAGACACTCATAGCTTCATCCACCATGGCAGCTGAGTTTGTAGCATGCTATGAGGCGTCTAATCATGGAATATGGCTGCGAAATTTTATCACTGGGCTGCGAATTGTAGATGGCATTGAAAGGCCACTTAAGTTATTATGTGACAATAAGTCAGTAGTGTTGTATTCAACCAATAACAGGAGCTCAACGAAGTCGAAACATATAGACATCAAGTTCCTAGTTGTTAAAGAAAGAGTTCAGAGTGGACTTGTGTCTATAGAACACATTGGGATAAACTCCATGATTGCGGATCTGCTAACTAAGGGTTTACCACCCATGGTCTTTCATGAGCACACTGCTCATATGGGTGTTTTATCTCTTCAGGATATGTCATTTTAGTGGGAGTTTGTATTTTAGATGCTTTTATTCGTAGACACATTGGTTATGATTTTATGGATTTTGTATGGTTATTTACTGCAGTATAAAGTATTCAGTTCATATTCACTCTTTTTTTTGTATGGTTTGATCTCACTAACGTTTTAAGGTGGACCAGTTGGAAATAGGCATGTTAAGATCACATTGCATGAAATTTCCATGCTACACATCCATGCTTGATCTATGTTGTTGGTTGTATTGATATACGTGACCATTGATGGGTCTAGTTGTGACAAATGCAATGAAGATCGCTTTGATCCTATGTTGATATAACTGATAGACGAGATGGTGACGAATCCACGTAGTAACTCTTAGGGGCACTTGCTCCCACTCAATTTTAGAACTTCTTACAAATTAATTACATGTTTATGTTTATTACGTGCCTCATAAAATTTTAACCGGTGCCCCCCATGAAATTTTAAGCGATGCTCCCAATCTTTCGCTAAAAATAAAGTTGAGTTGAAGAAGCCATGGAGCTATGAACTTTGTGAAGCAAGCATGAAGAAGAGTTCTATGTATAGGTGAGGCTACATAGCACTTATATACCCTATTGTTTCATCTACTTTTCACTTATGTACCCCCATTTGTATTTGGTAGCAAGAAAATACCCTAAAGTTTTTTAAACTTGCACTTACCCTCACTTATGTTTTGTAGCACTTATATACTCTAAAGTTATTCAAACTTGCACTTAAATACACTAAAATTTTTAAATTTGGCACTTAAATACCCTAAAGTTCTTAAAACTTGCACTTAAAATACCCTAAAGTTTGCATAACCGAGCGTATTTATGTGCACGGTTTTAAAAACTTTAGGGTATTTAAGTGCAACCAAAAAAAGTGAGGAAGTGCATGTTTGAAAAACTTTAGGGTAGTTTTTGCTGCCAAATACAAGTTAGGGTATATAAGTGAAAAGTAGGTGAAACAATAGGGTATGTAAGTGCTATTTTGATTATTATGAGCACATCTATGTCCTTTCCCTTTATTGGTTTTATTGAGGGGGGAAAATTGCTATAGATGTTGCTTGGTAGATATTGAAACGTGTTATGTTATCAATTTTAAATCAATGCAAACAATAAACGGTTGCAAATAGTGAAATACATGTTTGATGGTATAGAAAATGAAAAAGCTATGTAGAGGTATCAAAAGATGAGACAATGTAGAGAACAGTTAAGATTATATTGTTGAAACTTTGTAGTATTTTTGTCAGGTTTTTTCTTTTGTGATGAAAATGATCATGGATTGATATGAAAGTGATAATGAAGTATGTGTTGAAATCTTTGTGAGTACTGCATTCTGCATAGACAAGTTATTATATTATATAAGTTGTTGATTTATATATGTATATTGTGCGCCCATTGTAAAAATTTCTAGATCCGCCCCTACCCACACCTTTTGATGTGACTTTTAGGATGGGTCTAATCACATGACTAACTCTTGGTAGCTCATTTTTCTAAATGAGCCGCCACCTCATACCTATTATTTCCTTTTGTACGTTGTCTTACAGTAGTTAAACATATAGTTCTTAGACACTCTATTCAACGGTGAGACAATCGTGTCCGAGTGAAATAAGTTTTCAATGAGGACACCACATCATATTTCAAAAATATGGGAAACATTTTCAATACTACACCATATTTGTACTGTTAAGACACCATTTCGAAAAATCACTAACATATAAGAAAATTATGGATAAACTACTTACACGTACTTGACATATAGAAGTAAGAAATCTTAATCAATTGATTGGGTAATTAATAACATATAAGCAAAATTTTCTATCTTTTCAGTTATACACTAGAATCCTTTATGATAACTTTTTTTTTGAGCTACAGACCATAATTCTTTTAATAATTACTTAATTCTTATATTTTTATGTAACCCTCTAAATTAATCTGAAGAAATATTGCAGCTTTAATTTTACCATATATGGTATTAAACTGTACATACTAATGCACATACATACATATGATTATATGTATAGTCCAATTTTTTGTTGAGGCTGCATCTCCTATGTCTTGGTCTCACATTGTATTCCATGTTTGTATGCCATGTTGACACCCATGGTTTGACATGCAGATATGTCGGATGTTATTGGTTTGCAATAATGGTATCTTTATCAAAATGAAAATTATCTTTATGGAAATGAAAACTATATAACTCCTGAAGATTAATTATGAAGCCATCACACGTTTCATGTATATATGTATTGCTGGCTTGTTTAGACTCTGGACTTCTAGTATTGCCAATTATGGCTCAAAATTTTTAAATAAAAGTCTGTAACCTGCAAGTATAATGGCTTATTCTGTAGGAGTGATACAACAAACTCCCATTTGGAGAGGTACATATAATGGAGCATAATAAAGTTGAAGAAATTTTCGTCAATTTAAATGATTTCTTTACTAAGTCCAGGTTTATTTACATGCCCTTTACAAAGCCAACTTCATGCTAACCCCATTCTGTTCACCCGGCCATGATGCTTATATCTTGTTCTATAATTCTATTATTTATTATCTCTCTTCTCTCAAGCGTATTCTATGAATGTCATCCATATACTGCATCGTGTTCACCAACATAATACTCCTTTGGATATATATGGACCTGTTTAGAGGAGGAAAATAAACAGAGTGTCACCAAATGAATTTTTGTGAAGAAAGAACAAGCTCTGAATTATTGATTTTGATGATTACATAGTTGTAATACGCTATTTATACATATCAGGTAGTTATACAAGATAAGTACAGGAGGTAACACAGGATAAGCGCGTGCACTTACACGTGATAAACACAGATGATTACATTGATGGAATAGCACGGGTGGTTACACAAGATAAGCTCAATTATTTACTTAACAATTTCTTCCTCTAGAAATTAAGCACCTAACTGTGTTGAAGGTCTAAAGGACATTCATGACCTTCATTTATTTGTCTGGTAACTAAAAAAATGTTATGACAAACCTCCAGGATAAACAAGATCACAAATATGGGCAGAAGTTATTAAGAAGATGATCTTTTTATTCATTTATCAAAATACTACAAGACTATTTACACGACTCGCAAAAAAAGGGGGACAAGACACTTGAGAAGCACCTGGGACGGAACCAGGATATGGGGCAGGAGTAGGATCCAGAGGCAGGGTTGGGACAGAACCCCGAGAAGCCGTCGAAGATCTGTAGTAGAATCTAGCTTGGAAGCCGGAGGAGCGTCTGACTTGGGACTCGGATCATGATCCTCATCAGGCGACCAACTAACTTCCCTTGGAGTCATCGCTACCCTCCTCACTTTGCCCTCTGGAGCCAGCCTCTTCTCTATCTTCCTCTTCAGACATCAATGAAAGCCTGCCTCCCGATCTTCCGACCTCCTTAAGAGCATCAAGATAATCGTTTACCAGAGAGAGGTACTTGAACCGATCAGTGTAAATCTTGAGTTCGGCGGGGAGCTGCCACATCAAGTAGTTGAACCCAGCTGTACAAGCGAGGGTGACCTCCACCTTAGCCAGAGTGACATTATGATATTTCTCGACCACTTCAAATTCATGGGCATCCGACTCGAGGAAGACCACCCGGTTTTGCAGTTCCTAGATCTGCGCTAGGAGGACTTCCCACTATTGCTCGGCCTCCCAAGTAGCCTCCTTGCAATGAGACTTCTGGAAGGCCATCTCATCTCGCAGCCTATCCCTTAGGCTCTCCGCATCAAGATGAGCCACCTGAGCTCGCTCGAGGGCCTCGTCCCTTTCTCTTCCCTCGGACAAAACCTTCAATTGGAGATATCTGATCTCCCCCTTCGCCTCACTTATGTCATGGTGAAGGTGGTCGATATCCTCCCGAAGAGTTTGTACCTTTTGTCGGGCCTCGGCGAGTTGGGTTTTCTTCTATTGGGAAGCCTCGATCAAAGCTCTGATCTTGTTATCCCGAGAAATTTGCTGGCTTTTCCACCTAGCTTGCCCTCTCCGCAGCACCTCAAGCTCCTTGATTTTATTGGTAGCCAACAACTCAGCTACCTCTCGAGCTACTTTGAGGGTCTCCACCTCGTTTGGAGCTTATGAAAGAGAAACCGAGACCGCATGAACTAGACATGCATCTCGGCCTCCAAAAGTGATTTGGAGGCTCAGTTCCTCTGCAGCAACCGGCTCTTCCTCTACATCAACCGGCTCTTCTATTCTGCCCGGCTCCTCTAAGACTGGCTCCTTTCTCGGTCTCCTCAAAGTCATGTAACCCTCCCCTATCTAGGTCCCAGTCAGGGGCTCGGTCCCTATTGATTCCAGGACCGGAGTGTCACTATCTCGAGGCTCCTGCCTAGCCATCAGGTGCGATGACTCATCCTCTACCTCAATGACTTCAGAGGGAGGAGCTTGAGAAGTTTGTGGAGCCGGAACCTCACTAGTTTGCTTGGATTCAGCCTCAACCTGCCCCACCTTAGCTGCCTCATGTTTCAGGCTCTTTTAATATTGCAATTAATTTAGATTACAATAGAAAGAATGTAATGAAACAAAGGAAAAATTTATATTTCCTGGGGGTTCTTTTCTGTGTGCCGGTGGAACGTCGATCTTACATTCCGTTGATGCACCGACTAAGACGATGAGTCTTTTACTATTGATGAGAATTTGGTTGCTTGGAAGATAACTCAGTCTTCTCTTAGCAGCTCTTCTCAATTGAATCGCAAGTGCGATGATGATGATCTCTCTTTTTCTGTGTGTATTTTGCAAGGCATCGGTCGGGGTGCTGGTCTCTAATCTCTCGGAAGATAGTGCTGTCTTATCTGGATGAAGACATATTAACAGATTTTTTTCTCACAAGAACTGTTGATTAAGCTAGATGACTAGCTGAATAGCACAAATCCTTTCTCACAAGGATCATTGATCAGGCCAAATGATTAGCTGATGATAATGATCTATGAAGATCAATGAGAATGGAGGAGAGATGGGCTTTTTGTCTAGCCTCTTAATCTCTCTCTCTCTCTCTCTCTCTCTCTCTCTCTGCATGACAAGAAAATGTTAGCCCCAAGACCTTTCCTCCGCCTCTCCCCTTGCTTCACGTTTATCATGCCTATTTATAAGCTTGGGAGCATTAAGTGGGTGAGTTAGTGGGCCTTAACTCCCCTTGAATGAGTGAGTTAGTGGTCATTAACTCTCCTTTAAATGGGTGAGTTAGTGGTCATTAACTCCCATTAAGTGGGTGAGTTAGTGGTCATTAACCGCTTCCTTAAAAGTAGCTTCTGAGAACGGTTATGGATGATGTTCGCCAATAAAGGCCATTGGCAAGGTTCGCCAATAATAGCCATGGGCAAGGTTCGCCACTAATGGCCACGGGTGAGGTTCGCCAATAACGGCCATTAGCGAGGTTTGCCAATAATAGCCATGGGCGAGGTTCACTAATAATGGCCACGGGCGAGGTTCGACAATAACGACCATGACCAAACTTTGCTAGAATGAGAGACACGGCCCATGTGGGCTACTAGGCGAAGCTCGCTACTGCTTGGGTGAGCTTCACTACATCTTTGGCGAGCTTTGCTGCGGCTTTAGCTTCAGCTTCGATGAACTTCGCTATGTGTCCCACGTGGACTATTTGGGTGAAGCTCATTATGCGCGAGCCTCGCTAGAAGCTTCACTTTAACTTGATCTTGATAGCGAGCTTCACTATGGCTTGGGCGAGCTTTGCTGATAAGTTCAGATTTGACTCAGAATCTGACTTGAACTCGTTTATTGACTCGGCCGACTTGAGGATGCCTTTCGACTCGGTCCAGTGTCCGACTTGAGGATTGTCTCGGACTCAGGTCCTCTTTGGCTCGGATGCAGTCATGTTCGCATGTGATCCAAGTGAACTTCGTTTAGCCTACCATATGCTGATCCTTGAGCCCATCTGAAGTGTTTAGCCCATAGGTGTTTACTTCTTGGACTTGGACTCAGCATTGGTCCAATATAGTATATTTTAACCGTCTACACCTCATCCAAGCAAGATGCTCCTAAGCGCTGCCTTCTACCAGATGACGCCGCTTCGAGACCAGCTTCTTTGACCTCTTCTTTTTCTCAGACCTCTCGGCCTGAGCTGTAGCCGAACCCGAGCCCTTGAGTTGGGCCATAATCTTGGCTGCTCTCTGGCAAACAACCTGAGCCTCATCTTCTTTCATATAGGATCGAAAACACTTCTTAGGCTCCACAACGGGGCCGACTTGAGGAGTTTCTAAAGAATCCCCCTCCAAAGCCAATAGGGCAGCTCGGGCCAAATCCACCTCCGAAGCGAGGAAATATAGGAAATATCGGCTGCTCAAAGGATGATATTATCAAAAAGGTTCTTGCTAAGGCGAGACCCCTTGTAGGTCCAGATCTTCTCCAATCCAAACCTCTCAATCTTCGAAAGCTTCACCACCTTCAGAGCATCCTTCTTGATCTCCAGCTACGAAAAAAAACCATAATAGGATCGGCTCTAAAAACAAAGAGGAACATCTCCGTCCACTTCTTATTTGTGTCAAGGACGTTGGAAACCACATGATAACCACCCACTGTCTACAGATAAAAGTGGCCCTCGCTCTTTGCTGGACTTGACGCAGACTAGGTGACCAAAAATCCCTATTGTTGGCTCAACATGGATCCCATGGCAGATAACGAGGGAGTCGACGAGAAGAGCGATTGAGTTCATCTTCAGTTGCGCAGGAGAAATGCCAAGGCCTCAAAATCTCACCGGAGAAATGGATGAACAGGCAATCGGAGCCCATAATCCAAATGAGGGACATACACCGGCGTCAGATCACCACTGTAATGATAAATGACCTGATCTCTCAGCGGGGCCGATAGAGTAAACCCCCAGTATGTTGTAGTCCTTGGTGATTTGTTCGAGCCGAGGTTGAGTCACTGTTGATGTGAACCTCTTCAACAAGTTGATCCGAGCCTCGTTACGAGAGGCGAAGAGCTGAGCACTGGACATCATCGCGACAATCGAAGAAGATGATCGAAAAGTTTAATCGGGGATCTTTTAGAGGAGAAAGGAAAATATACTCATTGACGAAGTTCATATTTAGGGTTTATAAAGTGGGAAGACAAGAAAAAGAAGTGGTATGTATAGAAGTTAGCAGAGGACACGTGGCACGATCCGAAAGGCTGGCTCAGTGACCTAACAAACTGCTGGCGGTTTATAAAAGTGAAAGCGACGGTTCATTAACAGAAGTGTCCGCTCGATAACCAAAGTGCCACTCCGTCAAAACTGCTGCACGATCTTTGCTAACGTCACCCTATCACATCGCAGCAGTTATCCAAGAAAGGCGACCCGAATCTTCTAAAAACGATAAAGAACAAGCACCATTATATTTCTCTCGAACTTGGCTCCTCGAGTCCGAGTTCGAGTGAAAGGAGCCAGTGTTGTACCCTGAAAATTACTAAGCATAATGAACCCTCCTAAGGCAACCACGTGTCATGTTTAACTGGTCTATCTTACCCTAATCAAGGAACCAGATTTGGGCATGCACGCAGCCGACCTGTTCTCAGAAATAGATCTGAGACAAAAGGCGTCTTCAGGTCAGTTTCTGGACCCGTACCCAAGAAGAATAGTGCTTCCAGGCCGAGATCTACTCAAGAAGTCGGAAATTTCAAGACGAATGACATCCTTCCCTCGACTTCACTGCGGAATGTCTCGAAAGACAAATTGACCTATTAGCTTCACCATGCCTAGCTACGTAGCCTAGTCATCATCTCATTTAATGCATGGCCAGGGTCATTATGACTCCCCCGCCGGAGTTATAATGACTCCTCGGACAACGCCAGCACTTCAACCTCCCTATCGCTATCGCATTAAACACAAGGATGACTCGCCTGCTTTGCGACCGACATGTGTAAAGCACCATCTGATCAACCGCCCCTCACTGACCTAATCAAATTGCCAAATAGTCCCATACAAACTCCTATAAATAGGGGTCATTTCTTTTGCATGAAGGTATGAACAATCTGGACTAGAAAATACTCTCAAACTAAATTCAGCACCTTGTAAACTACCTAATCTATAACTGACTTGAGCGTCGAAGGGCCCATCGCCGAACCCAACTCCGGTCCCCTAACGGTGTTACTGCGTGTAGGAATCTTTGTTCGCAGTCATAGTCAGTCATCAAAAGAGATAAAGGGACCCTAAACTCCTCTAAAAACTCAATTAGTCTCCTAATTAATTGACTGGCATGAACACCTACGCTAACCCTAGTGTTATATTTTTCTTGGCACATGGTTATTGTTGCTGTGAAAGATGTGGACCACTGGATATTTTTACATATAATAGGGAAAGGAGAGAGGAATATTTTCTAGGAACACAATATGTACACAAAATGGAGATGATACAGGTAGAAAAGGTTGCGCGCATGGTCTAAGATTCAACCAGACACCGTGCATCAGAGATGACTTCAATACTTCTAGCTTAGGTATGCCCACGTATAGAAATGTAAATAAAAATGTCGATTTGGAGGTGGGTATAGCCAAGTTAGTTATTCCCAGTTAGTTATTCTAGGAGTATAAAGCCTCTCTCATATTTGCTTTTATCGATATCAATGCAGATTGACTTTAGACTAGCTTAATTCTTAAACGTGATAATGTAATACGGATTGATTTTACGATATCAATAATGAAGTTGATTCTGATACGATTTGGTGGAGACCTAGAAAAATTAATCATACAAAATAGTTGTTGGGAAGAGACTTGAGAAAATAAGGATATACTATGCATATTACATTTGTTCCAAGATTCATGAAGAGGTGATGATAAGAGAGAAAATACTAGTGTTGTTACCTTGTTCTGGTAGTCAGTGTTTTAGTATAGCAGGAGTTAGGAAGAATTGATATATGTCCATACGTCCAAATTGTCAATATGATAAAAAGAACAGGGTAGTAACTCAATCTTCAAATTTGAGAATGTGCTTCTTGAAACTTAATGTGTCCAGTTAAGAGTACTTGTAGTCTCATATTCAGAGTTGTAATATCACATTCTTCCAACTACATTCAAACTGCAAGATATCTATTTGGTTGAGTGTTTCTACAACTCAAAGTTGTCGCAACATGACTTAAATTGAGCTATTACAATTTCAAAGTGCTCTTGGAAAACAAAATAACTTCGATGAAAGAATAACCTTGCTCTCTGATTAAGAAAAAATGCGACGACATATATTGGAACTGTATGATATTCCAAATAGATTTGCAATTCCAATTAATGTTGACCAAACAAACCCACTTTTTGATGAAGTACGAGCTAAGAATGTGTTTGGCAACTCATTAAAACCGGGTCAGATTTAATACTAAATCAGATTTTGTTTAAATCAAATTTAGTTGTAGACCGTCTCCTTGGGTCCACAACTAAACTGGTTTAGTAGGAAATTCTTAACTAAAGCAAACTAGGTCGTTCCTACCCAATTTTTGCCGAACGAAGTACACTCTTAACCAGACAGGATCAAACTTGGCCCGGTATAAATAAAAGTTGCAAACACACCCTAATATATTGTATTTGAACTCATTGTGGACACGTACAAGTTGTTGTAAGTGAGAAAATGAATGGTTAGATATGAACAATAGTGAAATATGGAGATTCTTGAATGCTAGAGGCTTCCCCTAGCTCTGAATGTGGATCAGAGATCAAATAGGTTTCCAAAGGGGAGCTATAATTTTGACCCGATAACCGGATCCGATCATAACCGAGTAAGGTTAAAAAGTTTAGGCTTGTGAACAACGCGGGTTGAGCTTGGTTGTTGGATCTCTTCTCCCTTTCTTTGCCCTTTATCTTTTTTTCTTTTTAAGGGTGATAAGATGTGATATAGTTTTTTCTCTTAACATGGTATTTGGTCACATCTCTTGGACCACACACTTAATCTCTTGAACATGTAATGTCATCCTTCACCATACACCAACGTTAATAGGAAATCTTTCTTCACTCCTCAATAAACAGTGAGTCTTGGAACCATTGATCTAGCAGAGTTATGGTTTGGTTATTTTGCAGATCCAGTTTACCAATTTACATAGTATGACATTTTGCTCGAGCTTTGTGGATTGCGGAGTACTTGTCAAGTAGTAGACAGCTTATCGTATATGCAACCCACGAACACAACAAGATTTAGCCATTTATTACCTCTAAACTTCTTATTAGCACTCAGACCTCCCAATATCCAAACGAAATTCTCTCTGTTATTTATTCATGTCGCATGGATATCACATTAATGTGGTGTAGAGAGATCCTTTAATATTTTACTCTGCTGCAAACAATCCCCTATTCTCTTGTAGGCGCACATATCCCCTTTATAGCACAAGTACATTACAAAGAAATAACTCCTGTTTGGGGTAATAATTGACTAATCCCCTACAATAAAGAGCGTGCATCTGCAGCAAGCGCAAAAAGAAGCATAAACTAGGAGAAAGCATTGCACGCACCACCATGAAACAGAAAAACAGATAAATCCCCAGAATACAACAGATTGAATGTAAGAAACAAATTGAAGCGAGGTTTTGATTATGAAATCTGCGTACAGAGTTTACTAAATCCAGTTCGACAAACCAAACTCCAAATACAGAAGACTCAAATTTCAACACATTACAAACTAATTAGTCCCAAAAGGAACACCAAATGATATTCTCCTAGTAGGTAAGCACCCAAGTTGCCGTTAACATGAGCAAACAATAAAAAGCGTATATAAGCTTTGGACTATTGCCTCATATACACACCACCAGAAGTTTGCTAACTCCACAAGCTCTGTAGCATCATAAAACAAAAGAAATTATATGATATCAGGGTTTTTATTAAAAGATGAAAAATAAAATCAACTTTGTTATCCATCACAGCATGACAAAATGTGATACTAAGTAGACAATTTATATACCATCTAACATGTCCCTGCATATATGGGCATGTATTGATTATTTGGATCTTACATTTAAAATAAGATCCTAGATAACGTGCATCATTCTTTGTTTGAGTAACTAACATATCGAACCCTCCTAATTGTTCCTCTTACTATTTCTACTATCTAATTTGGACGGATGATCCATAATATATGAAATCATTACTAGGAAAAATGACATCTCTGCTCGAATGACTATTGGAAGACAATGAAGTGTGCATGAATAAGAAAGACGAGCTTTACTGGTACATTCATTGAGGTGCTTGATTGCAGAAGGCATGAGAGCATAACCAAGCACATAAGTAGAATGTGTAAAAAATATCCAAATGCAAAGTGCCTTTTAATAGATGAGTTGGCCTCATATATATTGAAAGATAACAAAGAGGAAAAGCAAAAATCATGTATAGCTGAAACATATTAAACCTCTCTAAATGTCAACTTATACAACTATATTAGTGAAATAGCACAAGGCTCAAAAGGATAGATTTAGTCCAGATGGGGCCAGGAATGAGCTTTACATGCATAAAATGCAGCAATAAATACTTTTCAGACCTGTCATGCCAGTAGATACTATTTTCAGTATGTAAATGAAACTTGGTAAACACTAAATCTTAAGTTGCAAGGTCTACAAAATTCAGTTGTTCACCATAAAAGCATCTCTTATCTTGAAAGACTATCTAAATCTTGTAAGATAACTAATAATTATAAGGGTGAATTTCACAAAACTACCATGGACTATTTAACGGTTTTGCACAAAACTATTATAGAATATTTTTATTAGAGAAAAGTACCAAAACTTTCAAATCAACAGAAAAAGCCCACATAATATCAGAAAATATGTAGGAGTTCTATGATAATAACTTAAAGTTCATGGTAATTATTTGACGATAGTAGTGATTTTATCTGAAATTATTGTCAATTTTGTAAAGGGTTCTTTTGGTATTTGTCCCTTAAATCTTTAGTAATTTGATATTAGTCCCTCAAATCATTGTAATTTGATATTAGTCCCCCAAATCATCTATATATGTCAACATCAGTCCCTTGTCAGCTACAGCATCCAAATCATTTAACAATGGTTAGGTTTAGCTTGACCATGAATGGGTAATTACTAGTTACCTTATTACCCCTCCCCACAAAAAACAGTTCTCTCTCTAAAATAAATCATTGATACCACTTAAATCTGATCTCAATCTCCAACCGCCAAAAACCACCTTGGAGATCTTTGATGAAAAATTCCAGAAGAAGAACCGACATCTCTACCATCACCGATCAAAGAATCAACCCTCAGAATCCCAATTCTCGAGATACTACTAAAACTCCAAATCTAATGGTGTGTTTGACAACTTCACAAAAATTGTTTTAGTGGGTTCAACCTTGATCCAATATCTTGTTTTTAGTTTGGCAAAAGTTGGGTCCAAAGTGAACTAGTTCTTTCTATTTCAAAATCTAGTTCTTTTGTGTACCAACTCTTATATGGTTTAACTTTGGCCTAGTTAAGATAAAGCTAATCTAATCCAATTCTATTTTGAAGTTGCCAAATGCACCCTGAGACAACCCCTCAGACTTTCCCAAACTCTTCGAAGATCGTCGCAGCAATCCTAATCCGTTCCTCGCATCCGACGCAAGATTTCGAGATGAGAATAATCTGGCTAATTCTTTTGAAGAAGCTACAATCGGTGGCATTGTAGCGAGAAAGAAAGAAAAGGTTCTGTCTTGATCGATGATCCCGAATCCTTACAACCTTCAGTTGCTCGACTGGGGGGAATTGGAGACGGGCATATGAGATTTAAGTGGTATTGGAAATTCTAGGGTTGAGGAACATGAATTGATTCAAAGGAAACCCCAAGGAGAATGTTGGAGAAGAGAGGTTGTAAATAGGTTTGGGTTTGGGTTAAAACAAAATGGGTTATAGGGTAAACGGGTTTGAAATTATATG